>JAUBOD010000966.1:788108-812511 GCA_032353885.1 Nothura maculosa
GTCCTTATTGAACCTCATGAGGTTCCTCTCTGCCCAACTCTCCAGCCTGTCCAGGTCCCTCTGGATGGCAGCACAGTGCTCCGGAGTGTCAGCCACTCCACCCAGCTTGGGGTCATCTGCAAACTTGCTCAGGGTGCACTCCGTGCCCTCGTCCAGGTCATTGCTGACTAGGTTGAACAGCATTGGGCCCAGTACTGACCCCTGGGGGACACCATTGGCCACAGGCCTCCAATTTAGGAGAAAGGAAAGAACAAATAACTCAGTATTATAGTATTAAATAGATAGTGTCAGCTGACAGTAGATACTCTTGTAACAAGAGAAAAATATTTAGAATATTTAGAATTACTATAATAATACAAAATTGGATGAAGAAAATGCTGCTTCTGTCTTTATTCGTTTATATTCTTCTGCAGCACTTTGTGTCTAATCATCCTTGAACTTGTCTTTGGAGGAGAGAGAGAATCTTTTTTATCTTTTTAAACCATCACAAATCATCAGGAGATATGGGGGTGTTTGAAGCTTTTCCTTAGCTGATATGATGTCGCAAATTAGAAATTCTAAATTCTGTGGAGTAATTAAACATTGCAAAACTAAAACCTCTACATTTTACTGCCCTGAACAGCTAAGTTTCTATTTTTAGAAAAGCTGCAGGATAGAATTCTGTAAACTCCATTATTCTTCTTTCCTTAAGATCCTCAAACTAAATGAGTCTCAGCAGTTGAGACACTTCAGCTAAGCTGCTTTGTATTTTACTGGTAGGAACACCTGTTTGCATGAGTAGAATGGAGCAAAACCTGTACAAGTGACTTTGTTAAGGGTATATTTTTATGATAATAAATGTTATTTGCCATTTAAGGAGGAGGGATCTTTAGATGAGGGCACTCTAACTTACAGTTACAAATAATACAAATAGTAATAAATCAACACAGCTTTTACAGTATATCAGCTACAGTATATCAGTTTTTTTTTTACTATTTAAAAATTGTTTGCTCTGTGATTGTGTATTTCCACTCTTTTCTTTTAACTACTGCATACCTCACTATGTGAATACAGTGAGATGAAAGTGCTCTCTGCTTATTCCTTCTGTCTAATAAAAGACTTTCTTGAGTTAACATCAGTGAAAACAGCCAAGGAAAAGTTACAGTATCAAATTGAGGGAAAAAATTGGCAGAGGTCAAAGCTTTTTTTTTAGTAGGATTTTTTTTCTTCACATTAAATAAAGTTTTGGCGTACTATTTTGACATACATTTGACATCTACATGCATCTACATCAAGGAAGTCATTTGACAAAGCACTCAAGAATAATCTTAGAATTATTCTAAGTCTGTGAACAGACATATTAAGTTTTAATTTAAGTTTATGTAGTTGTGCAGAGTAGATTTGATCATGTAGTCATGAAAAAGACTTTTGCTTTCCCACTATTCTTCATTGTTTTTCTTCCTGGGAGAAAAGTTCACAGAAAATTGCTTCCATGTATTGATATTTGGGCCAGTTTCTTTGCTCCCACCATCACTGTTGCTAAAGGAGGAAGGTGTCTCTGTAACACTCTTGTGACTGGAGTGCAGAGAGGACAGATGCTACATGAAGGAACAGAATTATTTTTAAAAGCTGAATGTGCTGATGTGATACCACATTTTTAGCATTACAGGCAATTTAGCATGATCTGTAAACAGTTTCTTTGTAGGGTGGATTTTCAGCTTCAATCACTGTGTCTTTATAATTTCAACAGCTTTTGTAGATTTTTTGTTGTTGTTGTTGTTTTTAAGCTACATTTGGTGACTACTAATGACTCTTGTCAGGAAAAGGGCCACTAATTTTAATAAATTCCCAGAAACAGCAGTAAAGATTAGATAGTCTGAAGCCAGCCTATATATCATTACTATTCTGAACGGGAGAATAAACAGGCTTGGGAAAGTGAGTATGTCTTCAGAGTCCAAATGAGGTTTTAGATGAATTAATCTTTGCTGCAGAAGCGGAGGATTGGCCTTTGATCTCCCAAGGAGGCTTCTTTAGAAGTGCTAAGTTCTCACTGAGTTCTAACACGTGAGTGACAGTATGGAAGAGCAGTTTCAAGGCTTATGGTCTAAGGAAGCCTAGTCATCCAAAAGGTCAGTTGCATTGAGGGTGGGAATAAAAGTTTTACTGCCAATAAGTCTTAAAACTTAAGGGACATCAGCAAACAAGGCTAGAGAAATGGCTTGTATGCATCTGGAGTGACTTGTGAGTCATTATCTGATGACTCGTTCGAAGATGCAGAGACAGAGGGGAAAAGAATGATGCAACTTCCATGTTCCAAAATTCAGATCAGATGCGGGTAGGGAAATGGCTTAGACAGTGATTGCAGCAAAATGCTGTTCCTTCTTTTTCTTTTAGATAACTAGAAATGTTGCTTGAGAGGCTTTGCCACGTATATTGGGAGGGTTGTCTTTGACACAGAGAGGTTACAGATGCTGTGTGACAGGGTGCTAACAGGTGCACCACAACACCTAGAGAGCTCGAGACTAGAAGTTTCATAGGACATTTAGGGCAGTGAGTCATGATCTTTCCTTTCTGGCCTCCCTAAGTTTTTTAAGAAAGCTGATAATCCAGCCTGTTAGAAGTCACTTCTACATTTAACGTCCCATCACAATTGATTTTAACATATGCTTGTAGTAAAACAAATGCTTTGTTATAAGGAGCTGCAATAGTAAAATTTTCCATTAAATGTTTAGAGTGTTATAAACCTAACTCAGTGTAAAATCTCTGTGGAGAAGAGAGCAAATTCTGTCTATTTTCTGTCTGGACCGTTCAGGTTTGTGGGGTGAAGCAAGTTGACCAACCAGATGACTGTGTGAAAGAGGGAGGCATGCCCGAAGGAAGGAATACACCCCCAATGCCATGTCCAAATCTTACGTCAGAAACAGAAGACTGTTTATAGATAGTTTACAGTCTGTACCACTTCTGTATCTGCATCATGCATGTTTCTACTCTTCTGCTGCTTGAGTTACTCTAGGTATCTGTCACAGTAAGGGTAGGTTAAGAAGAAATGTTTTTCATGTCTTGTCCATATTTTGAAATTCAGCATCAATTCATTGGGATATTTATACTCCAGTAGATTTGATTGTATACTCAAGTATGACTTACTGTTTTGGCTATTTTTCAGGCCTCATACTTAGTTCACTTTGCACAAATGCCTAACTGGAATATAAAAGAGACCATGTTACTTTATGAGACTTTTGATGATATCTGACAGACTGTGTGTTTGTTTGTGGCCAAGTTTAGCTCAGTGAAATCCTTGCCTACTTTCTACAGATTTTTTCAGGATGCAATCAATGTAGGCGATTTGGAAGCAGAGTGGATTGTTCAGGGTGTCCATACGCAGGCCAGTATTGAGAGTGCTCTCACAGCCTTCTTAGCAAGGCTACAGCTTGGATTGTAGTTCCTGGTGCCAGAGTATATATCTTTAATCCCACTGACTGCCTAGAGCTTGTAACATAAGAAAACTGCAGAGGCTTTCTGCATAACTCTTTGCACTGCAGAAACCTATAAACTATTTTTATCATATTTTCTTGTAGAAAAAAAAAACAGGACATATTTGCTTCTGTTTTTTTTTTTTTTTAACTTTTCTTTGTCAGTAACTTGGTTTAGTCTTGAAGCAATCTTTAGTTAAGAAAATGGTTGGATTTCAGATCCCATTAAGGCATATCACAGTAAGACTTAAAATAAGTACTAGGCCATATCCTTAATTAATGTAAATTGTCACAGCTTGAATGAAGTAAATGGAGTGATACTATTTTATGCTAAGAATATGAATTACTGTATACTGTGTATTTTATTGGAGTTACATGAAATCTAGTGTTTGTTTATTCCACTACTGCTGTCAACAGGTGTGGACACATTAGATCTTCTTTCAAGTTCCTGCAAAATTTTCTAGCTTGATTGGTGATGGATACTGCTACTCAAAATTCCTTTTCCTGTAATGTCTTAGCTAGATCCTATCTATGCAGTTCTACTCTTTCATGGAAATAGGACAGACTTTTCTCTTTCCTTGTTTTCATGTGATTCTTGTGAAGGTAGTTTTCATTATGAGTTTGAAGAATCTGGAGGTTTTCAATTACAACCAACTTCAAAAGAAAATTACTAAAAAAGAGAATGTCTTTTTGCATCTACTATACATTGCTAGAAAGATATAGTTTATCCCTAATTAACATACAGTTTTCATAGATTTTGATTGCATTAGAAATTTAATGCTAAGTGTTAGTTCTCAAGTTCTATTAGATCTTCTTGGCATGTAACCTACTGTTTCTTTGCGGCTTGAATATTTTAGCATATTTATTCCTAGGCTGGGCTTTTATTCTGTGTTCATTTCACTTTCTGCTTGAACTCTGAAGATTTTCTTCTGTCAGGTACTTGAAATGAATTGTGTCAGCTTACATAATAAAGTAGTAGCAAATCACAAAAAAATAACTTAGCCAAACTACATTAGAATTATGTGCAATGCTAAAATTTCGTGTCTCAAGGCCTTTTGTAGATAACTGTAGAGATACCTGTAGATATATCCATATGAAAATGTTAGGGGGATAGCTGGAGGGGATAACTGGCTGTGTCCTTAGATTATAGTTGCCATCTGGTAGCTATTCTCCTTGGCTGTTTTTCTGTATAGCATCACTCTGTGCCCTGAGGCATTGCAACACCAGATGGAGCTCCTTGCGACATGCTTGCCTGCTCAAATCCACAGTTACAGCCTATTTCACTGGCTGTAAAATATATTTTTGAATCTGTTTTAAGGACTGTAAAATGAGAAGTTAATTGTCATCTTGTTTTCTGTGCTCAGATATGAGAATTAAGTCATATTACAAATGAATACACATACTCCCACAAACATGTATATAGATACACAAGATGTGTATATATATGGGAAATAATATATGCATATCTTGTGTGGAATCTCTCTTTAATGGGATGGATATCTTTAACTTCTCAGATGAAATTCATGAGATCACTATTACTTAGGTCCACTTGACAGCCAAAATTGTTCATTTCCTGCAGTTTATGTCCTGAGGGAGGCTGGATAATAGGGTAGCTGAGCAGCAGATGGGAACTAGGGCCGGCCTCAGAGCACCGGGTTCAGCCATTTGTTGTGGGGAGGGACGGTCAGACAGTGGCAGTCCCACGGACAGGGTCCCGTCCCCCTGGGCAGGACGAGGCTCTGCGTTGCTCTTGTGTTGGGAGCTGCCAGCACTCTGGTTCTTGTGGGGGCAGTGTGCCCAGGCTTGGCTCCACCATGTGAACTGGTTGTGGTTAATATCTCAGGCTATTTACTGTGGGTTTTTGCATTCCTTTTCTCTGAAATATGGGCACTTTGTTTGTTTGTTTGTTTGAAGTCAAAGTTGCAGCATAATGTAATCAGGATTTTCACTACTTGCCTTTTTTAAAATATATTTCATTTAAATATTACTGCTAGGCTCTTCATATATGGAAGCTTCAATAGCCTTTGTGTATCTGTTCCACCACACCCTGACACAAAATGTTCTGGTTTTAATTTACAGAAGATCATGGGGGAAAAAAAGTTAGAAACGGAACAAAAGAACTTAAGACTTTTTGTGTGCGTGTGTTTGTGTGTTTGTTAAATGGTATTCAATCTTATTTAATACCTGTCATTCAAAACTTTTGTCTAGGAACAGCAGGACTGCTGAAATAACCTGGAAGTTTCCTTTGTGATTTGTAGGTGCTCCTGGTAAGCTTCAGTGTTCCTTAGTTATTTGCTATGTAGAGCAGTCAAGACCTGTTGGCTTTTAGATAGCTTTTTATTTCCAGAAGAAAGACGTGACGAGGGTTGTACATAATTGTGAACTGCAAACTGTAGTGCATGGTTTACTTGCACTCTGTACCAACCACCGTTTGAACCGATAACCCTTGGAACAAACTGGCTGCTTGGCAGCACAGGATGGACGACGTCTCCTTCAAGACTATTCATTTGTATGAACGTTGCCCAGCTGAGAAACTAGAGCATGACCTGCAGTCCCATTCTCAACACTCAAAGGAATTTAAATGTTTTCCTGTGAGCCTGTCAGTTTGCATCAATTTAAATAATAAATACATGGATTAAGAAATAGAAATCTTGCAAATGGTAGATCTGGCCTGGAAACTTATGTGCCTAGCATTTGAAAAAAAATATGGCCTCAGATGCTATGTGCAGATTTGTATGGGATTGGGCAAGTTTTGACAGTCTGTGCAGAAAAACAGCTTGGTTTGAAAAAGTGTTGGGCCAATGTAGGAAGACCCTTCTGTGACAGAATTCAGTATCTTTAAAAATTGCAGTTCCCAAAAAAGGAAGGTGTAAGTGGCCTTGCTTCGTTAAACGTGAAGCCTCCATCTGAAAGTGTTTCTTCCTTCAATGTCCTTAGGCTAGATACAGTTTGCTTCTAATTGCCCAAGGACACCGTCATTTATTATCTGTTTAGCCTTTGCTTTTATGTGTCATATTATGCAAGTGTTGACAAGTGGCACTTGGATAAGTGTGTGCTGAAGGAAAACTAGTAATAGAGGATAATCTTATATTTCATCAAAACTGATGGTGAGATGGTTTTTAATAATTTGCAGACATTAGAAGTCGCTTGTGATAGTGTCACTTCATTCCCTGTTTAAGAATTTCTTTTCATATGTCTCACATTCCTGCCTAATGTTTCCGTGGTCTCTGCAGCTTCATTGGGAGTGGCAGGGAAAAGAAAAAATACTGTGTCTATTTGGCTTTTCTTTCCCTGAAATCCTAACTGTAGGAAAAGCTTCTTGAGTCAGAGAAGACTTCAGTTTCAGATACAGATAGCAGCAGTTTCCTAGGATGGGTTATTAATTATCTTACACTTGAACACTGCCAGTCTTTCTAATTAATGCCTTTCTGTTCTACAGCGTGAAGGATTTTTTCTTTAGAAACTGGATTAGAATCCTTCTGAAAAGGAAAGTAATGTATTTGTTTGGAGGGGAAGCTGGAGCATGGATTTTAGCAAACTAGAGAAAAACTGGTAAATTAGAGAAACAAGCACCTGCAAGATGACTTCTAAGCCCAGACAAATCCCCCAAACGAGGAAGCTGGGGCTCAAAGTTTAAAGGTTTTGTACGTATGCAAATGACAATACTGCAAATTTGCATTTGCAGAAGGAAGTAAAGGTGCTGGTTCCCTGTCTTTTCAAGAATGTACTCACCACCAATTTATCTTTCTTCTCTTAATGTTAAATCGTAATGGGACTGCGGATTGTACTACGATCTTGCAGTGGGCCTTGGAGCACAGTGACTTGCATTTAGTAGTGCAGGCTGAAAAGCTCATTTAATGTATCTGCTAGAGATGGGGTTGTTAGTTTTCCTACTGAGAACAGACAGTGGAATACTCTTTCTATTAGGAAATGTGGCATAACAAAGCTTATGATAATGTACTATTTGCAATATTTTTCAACAACGTAGTAAGAATTGCTGTCCTTCATGATGACAGATGTCCTGAATTAGTACAATAATGCCTAGGTTCTGTTCTTCCAAAACCTGCAAATACCCCTGTGGGTGTGAAGTATGACAGAGTAGTCTGTAGAAGAGAAAAACAGTCATTGCTCCTTTTGACACTCTGGTGATTTTCTTTTAAAATGTCTTAAAGCACATAAAATGAGAAGCCTTTGACAAACAGCAAAAGCATTGCTTCTGTACACAGAAATAGAGAAAAGTGGGTAGGACAAAAGATGCGCTGCATATGAAATGCCCTGGAAGGGAGCATTTCAGGATATATGACAACTAAAAGGAAGAGGCAAAAGTCGATGAAAATGTGAATCATAAAAGCACGTGAAAGGATGTAGTTTAGAGAAAGTGAGATAAAGGAAGGCCGCATGCTTAGAAAGGAGCTTCCATGCAAGGAGCTTGTTGCATTCTGCTGCCAGGCAAGTTTCCCTTGCAAAGGGTCCAGCCTCAAGGCCTGTAGGTTACTCAGGAATCTGTATTTGAAGCTGTGGTTCACAATACACCATTTAGGGTAGATGTTTCTGTGGGGGTAGATATGTTTGAACTTAATGCTGAGACACTAATTTGTTTGGGAGATGGTACAACTTTCTGGAAGGTTGGTAACAGTGAAAGAAAATGGCCAAAGGAAAGATCAAGGTACTACCTCTTTCCCTCTTGTGTTTTTTGGTTTTGTTTTCATTTTGTCTTATTGTCTCTCCTTCTTTGAAGGGAAAATGAAGACGGAAGGATCAGTCAGCTTCTCTTCAGTTATGAGAAAAATTCCAGGGAAAAATGATCAGATCATTTGAAAGCTCCTTGAAAAAAACAGTCACGTGTGTAGCTGCCAGCAAGGCTTATCAAGAACAAAGCCCATTAAACCTGATTAATCTATCCCTGTGCTTCAGAAGAGAAATTAGAGGCATAGATGTTTCTTCTTTTAACTTTTAATGTGACTCTCAATATACTCTGTCCTCAGAAATGTAATGAATGGATTAGCGAACCCTGGCTTAGGTGATGCAAATTAAAGCAGAGTAAAATTGGAAAAAAATGCTTTCACAGAGGTCTCATGTCCTGCATTTCTCTTCACAGTCTGAATGATGGCATAAATATCCTCTGCTGTATTTTCACAGAACACTTCATCTTTCAGGGCCTTTAAGACTGAGTTGGACAAGCAGTTGTCAGAAAGATACAGATGCAGTTGATCCTGTCTTAATGGAGCAGGTGAAGGCTTTTCAAGTTGCAGCCTGTTTCCCTGAAACTGTCTGGCTCCAGACCATTCTGTCTGGATACTTTTGGGTGAGAAGAGTTGAGGAGTAGTGAGGAGCAAAGTGTTGGCTCATTCTGTTGTACCCTGAAAGCTGCAGGAAGACAAAACTTCATTTTCCTGTATTTTTGCTTTTAAGCAGAAGAAAGCATCATTGCAGTAATCTGGGCCATTTGGAATTTCACCAGAAAGTATACAGATCATTTATTTCTCTTTTGGCTTGAATGAAATAATGTGTTTGGAAAGGCCTCCTATCCTGAGTGCTAAAATAGAAATGAAGAATTGCAAGTTATTATTATACTTGGTTGCTGTGCTAGAATGCCCTTTCATGTACATGCACCATACGAACAGCCTAGTTGGGATCAGGGCTACTAGGTGTTACAGAAATGCAATTAGAAGGTTTAGGTTTTGTTGGCATAGGAAAAGACTTAAACATGTCTGTTTTCTAACATTGGCTAAAAGCAATATGCTTTAGTGTGTCTTTATCCAACAGAGTCAGCTTTGGCTATTTGGAATAAAGTCATAAACAGTCATAAAGTCACTAAACTCATGGAAATTGTCTTTCGTTTTCAATGCTTGAAGCATAAAGATTTGCATTCTGTTCTTTAATGCTGCAAAGATTCTGGCAATCGTGGTGAGAGAAAATTAGATAGTAATTGAAATACTAGTGAATACTAGTTGCTTTTTGCTTATACAACTCTGCTGTCTTTTCCTGTTGGAGTTCGAAGACTCTCTTGGAAGGTCACACGGTGTAAATAGGTTCTCTAAATTAGCTGCCATCAGGCTAATAATATTCTTGGAATCCCAGTATGTATCCATGCCCTCCTCCTCAGCTCTCCCAGGAGCCCTGTATTTTTACTAGGCAAACTTGTGTGTTTTCTCATGAGAGAGTTTGGTGCAAATTTTATGTATATAAAGTATATGTGTATATATATAAATATAATGTTTTTATATTTTACTATTTAGTTCCCATAGAAGACTTCACCAAAGCTGATAAAAGCATATTTCTGTCTTGTTTGGCAGATATGCAATGGTGCTATGATGACAGATCATATTAAAAAGAAAAAAAAAGAAAAAAAAGACTGATTTACAGACTATGATAAGTAATTATAGTTATGTTGTAGCTGTCAACAGAAATTAGCAACATATATTTGCAGTTAAGAATCCTTTTATGCTGTTTGTTCTGGAAGCAAGTCACAAATTTAGTAATTTACTGTTGGTCTGGCTGCTATGAATTGAATTAAGGAGGGTCCATACACTATATTTTGCAATCAAAATCTGACAAGAAGGTGTTCTCTGCCATCCTGTGCTCTGACCTGCTATACAGTGTTAAATACAGTATGACTTAACAGTATAAATATGGCAACATATGAGCATACAGTAAAATAAACCATTTCAACTAAAAGAAAAAGGACCTGTTAACCTGCTTAATTTTATTTTTTTAAAAAAAATTTGCAGTGTTATAGCTACATGAGTGCTAGTTTGGCTATAAGATGTATAAGACATATACTCTCTAAGGTATAGGCAGAAGAAGTGTTCATGGATCCCTCTGGCACTGCTTGGACCAGGAGGTGGGATTAGGTGACGTTCAAGAGCACTGGCCCTCCCAGGGACTCCTCTTCTGTGGTGCCCTCACCTATCTGCCCTGCTCCATGTGCTGGTGAGTACGGGCTGCCAATGAGGTGGAGGAGCAGGGTGCCGGTGCCAGCCTGTTCCCCCTGCCATGGGCACAAGCTGGTGCGTGAGGTGGCCCATGTCACTTGTTGCCCTTCAGGCTCCGGTGGGAAGGAAGGAAATGGCAAGATCTAGGTGAGAAATAATATACTAAGAATAATATACTAAGAAAAGCAAGGTGGAGAAGAGAATAAAGGTAAGATGTTGCATGAAGGTAAGGAAGAGAGGCAGTGATTGAAATCTCTAGCAAGGGACTGGCAGCTGCTGAGAGAATGATAGTCAGGTCTGTATAAACCCAAATTGTGAACCAGGGAGCTGTAATGTGTATGTTTGAAGCAGATTTCAGCTTGAAGCCGTGTTAAACTTAACCTCTGCTTTCCAGATTTGCTATGGAGAGCCAAGGCAGAATATTTATATGTGTTCCCGGATGCCCAGATCCTGGCTGAAATCAGGGCCAATCCTTATTATAGATAAATCATGCACTACAAAGAAATGAGTGGAGGAAAAAAAAAGCTGGAAAAATTGAGTAAGAGAGAAGGGTAAAATCAGGGCTAATTGTGAGGAACAAAGATGACGGTAACAGGAAGAGAGAAAAGAGAACAAGGAAGACAAAGCAGGCTAAGCAAGGGAGGAGCTCTCCCGCAGAAAGTGCTGGCGGTTGGAAGCAGCCCTGAGATGCATTAGCAGTATCTTCATGCACCCTATCAGTCATGTGTGTGTATTTGGTGTCGGGATGAGGCCAGGAGGTTGATGGTTCTCGAAGCTGCCGTTTGCAGCCTCTCAAATATTCACAAAGCTCTTAACAGTTGATTATGGTCAACTTTGATAGAAGATGGTTTTCATTCTTTGTGTTGTGGGAATTTGTTGAAGGAAACCAATTACTTCAAAGTTAGGACATGAATCAGAAGAAATTTTTTCAGTCCTCGGATAATGACCAAATGGTTTGGAAATGCCTTCTCCTCTCTTGCCCTAAAAGCACCTAGTACACTGCGTCTGCAAATGATCCTGGCCTGGCTTCTAGGTGACAAGTTAGTCTTACAGTCTGGGAGGGCTGCTGAGGAGAGCAAAACCAGGGCAAATAGCACATAACACCAAAATGTGGTAGTGCTTGTACGTCTTCCCTCCTTTTGTACTATGGAGGGCAGTGAACGATACAGGAAATAATACGCTGAAGCAAAATGCCTGAAAAAAGACTCCATGTATAACTCAGCACGTACTTGGATAAGCTAGTCTGATAAAGGGAAAAGTATTGAATCCAGATTGGAAAAGACATTATAGCCTGGCTATTGGAAAGAAAATCAAGAAATATTTATTTATTCATTCATTTATTTACTTATCTGCAGGCTTTACTGTCTCCTTTGCTATTTGAGTTGTTGGCTGAATGCTGACTCAGTGTTGTTAGCCTCTGTTGCAGGTAGAATTCTCTCTTACATAATTAAGGAGAAGAGTCACTAAGATTTGGATTGTTTATTCAGCCAGGGGAAAATGTATTCACTGGTTTGTTTTAGAGACTTAAGAAAATAAGTTTTCTGATGTGTTCTGCTTCACTTTTAGAAACTTAGTTTCATTCTAACTATTTTTTCCTTTCCATAAGTAAGCTTTTTTCACTTTCAAATATCATTACTGTGTAATATATGATTGATTCTTTAAAGCAGGTGGAAAGGTATAAGGTCAATATCTAGACAAATAAATTCTTTAAGCAAGATTCAGAGTTTTGAAGATATTATGAACTTCTACATTTCCTGTTTGGGTGCTCCTCTAATAAAGGAGAATGAGTTATCTGTATCCATTAAAAAATTTTTAATCCTCCATTATCTCTGTTAAAAAAAATCCACACACACACCTTGTGTTTTATTTACTTTCTCCAATGCTTCTTGTTTCCTTCTTGTACTTTAAAAACAATTTTTGAAGGTGACATGTCATTGAAGAAGAGCCCAGTTCAGTGTGTCAATATTGTGGCTTGATGTCCCATGTTGATATGTAGAAGCAACTGAATAATTGCAAGGATTGTCTCATCTTTGCAGGAAGTAAAGGGAATACTTAGATCTACTGAAACAGCTGATGAAAAGATAATGCCCTTGAACTACAAAGAGGTGTTTTGGAATTTTTGCTAAAGCGCCAAAATATTAATTAGTTGCTGGGAATTTATTTCAATCAAATAGAAATCAAAATACAACATTAAAGTTGTCGTAATTGCAGAGTTCAGTTTTGTATGTTAGTCCTATTTATGAAGGAGGTATCAATTGCAGCAGAATTTGTTCAGATATAGACTGACTTCTCTGTAATTTTTGAATGAACTTCTCTTGATTTTGCACTGATTTGATTTATTTATTAACAATTAGGTACTTACTTGTGTAAGTGTACCAGATATTCATTGGATCTATGATTGAGTGAAATGCCTGGGCTTTTACTGCAGAGGCTTTAAAATGTACAGGCCTATCTTGTTAAGATTCATTCGGTCTTCTGTGAGTGTAATTGATTAACCTTTCAAGAGACTTTGCTACTGCCAGTAGCAAAACTGGCATACTCATAGTTTTTAACATGTATTGAAATAACAGACCTTGATGTTCAATACATGTTGAAATCACTACATCCAATGTCTAAGTGGGTAAAGGGGAGGTATATGAGGTTAGATTATCACCATGTATTTAAAAAGCAATACTCAGCCGCTGCACTCTCACACCTAAACAGGGCTCATATTTTTTCATGTTCATGCTGTTAGTGATGCCCTTCTTTACATCCCTCTTACCTTTTCTTCACCTCTTATCTGCAGGCATTCAGCCCTTTCCAGCGAGCCTGTGAAGGTTTCCTAGCTCTTTAACACAGGGATTGCTCCTCAGCCTTTTCTTCATCTCCCAAGCCACAGAGACAGCCCCCGTGTGCACTGCGCCTCTAGAGAGGCACTTTGCTCATGAGAGCAAAGAATATGTTGCCAGATGTGCACTCTGCAAACAAAAATGAGATTACACCTTTTAGGCATAATGAGTATGAGAAAGAGGAGATGGAAGCTCTAGAGAAGGGAGTATGTTTAGTGATAGAGTGATGCTGTAAACACTTGAGGACAAGGAAGCCGAGAACCAAGCTTTACATGCAGTGAAAAGAAGGCTTTCTCAGACATGTAGAAGACTTACCCTTTCTAGCTGCTTCTGCCCTTTCCCTTTGGCTCTAGAGTGGGATGGGATAAAAAAAATTCACCTGCAAAACCTCTGGTGAGACAGCAGTGCTAGTGACTTTCTGCAGGATTCCCAGGGCCATGTTAAACAAATTGATAATTAAAATGGTTTATGAAAATGGGATTTAATCTAATGGAAGACTATATAAAGAAGATTATATAACATCATAGTCTTTAATCATACAGAACGTGCAGCCTTATATGACATAGTATTTGATATAGTAATAAAATATTTGATTTAGCAATAGCATATAATTTAGCTACAGAGTTGAACAAGATTTCTGGACTGTTCTATGTTCTTATCTAAAGGACTGTTAAATATGTTGTCTAAATCACTACAGGGTAGACTGCAAAATTAGAAATTACAGTTAAATAAAATAAGGAAAGTGAATAGTTTGATGATGTGGATACAAGCTGTTGTTCTGCAGCAGAGAATAATAGGCAACCTAAAGCCTAAAGTTATGGAAAAGTAAGCTAATTCAGGATGTTACTTAGCAGTCTGAGAGTTGGAGATTTGGAAGGTAAGCATTTCTACTGAGTTCAATCTTTTTTTTTAATAAAATCACTTGAAATTCATGGGAAATCTTATTTTAAATTTTGGTATCTTTAGAGATGTCTTTGAATTTGATGTAGCTTTAGAGCAGGTTTGTAAAATGAGTCCATCTCAAGAAACATATTAGCTGATATCCTTCTAAAATGAAATTATTGTACTTCTGTGGCTTGACTTTGACTGACTTTGAACTGTTCTGGTTAAAAAATAAGGTAAGATAAGGTATGTTGGAAAACAAAGACATTGATTGAATTGAATGATTTATTCTCATTCTATTGTAAACATTTTTGTAAAATGAATCAGTGTCCTAGAGGTACATTTCTGAAAGATTTCTGCTGATTTTTCTAATGTATGGTAGAAAACTTAGCTTTTGGTGAATTCTTCTTTCATAGTTTTGTAGCTCATCTGCACTACTACAGGCATGCTAACAAGCATGTACTTTATGATTTTGCTCAACCTTGTCTGTAGTAAAATTCAATTAGAAGAATCCTTTATTTCTGTGTCTCACTCAATTGAGGATTATAGTGACCATATGGCTGATGAGCATTGCAACTGGTATATTAACGAAAGTAATTGAATCATACTTGTTCTGTCTCAGCCTCTCCTCCAGTATTGAAATTATACCTTTTAGCTTTTTGCTCCACATGCCAGAAAAATTTGCTCTTAAATTTTAATTTTCCATTTATTTCATTTTCTGCTCTGTACCATATGTTTTTAATAAATTTCTAAAATGATTCATTTGTTGCATTTAAAATTACAATGAAATAAAAATCCTGCAACTGTGTTCTGTTGTGTTGCAACTAAAAGCTAAGGAACCTGTAGTCTTCCAACACATGTAGGTTTAAGTATAATTAACATGTGGAACTAATTTACTTTTGTGCTAAGGAGCTTAATGGGAACTAAGATAGGATTAAGCATATTTTTTTACTGCTAAGAAAAAGTGTACTTAGAGTTGCTTGGCTCAAAATTAAGAGGTTATCTGTTCTATTCAGTTAGTGCAGGCTAATCATTAGACATGTCAGGAAACATTTCCATATTCTTTTACGCGGTACTCTTTGCACTGGCCTTGCTCTCTTTTGGGTGCCATGGAGAGGCATCTGTTGTGCCACTCATTTGGAACTGGTTAAAAATTGTATTTGTGATTAGTAACAGTGATGCCTAGAAATATCTTTCTAAATTCTAGAAACAAATGAAATGGAAAATGCTGATGCTTTATTCTTGAGAGGAAACTGAGTTTTTGGTGGGGAAGATTCATGATAATATTCAAGGATATTGTCAAAGTTTATGAAAAGAGCAATGTTATGCTCCTAACATGTTTATATTCTGTACAGGAAAAGGCGGTTATCTTGGATGAACTGCATTGCATTAATGTTTGTTTTAGACTATTTTTGATATTCCTAATCTTCATGAACATTTTTCACATTATAGTAGCCTGTAAAACCATTCATCAAAATCTTAACCAGTTGTGATGGACATTGTCTTTGCACTGCTCCAGTATGCACTGTCCTGAATTTGATATTATATGAGCAGATAGATGTAACTTACCCTTATGCTGCTGAAAGTATTAAGAAAAAAAGTGATATTTCCTGGATTCAGCTCAATTCAGCTGGCCCAGCTGTTTCCTTTCTTCATTCATGAGCTGAAAATCTCATTTGGGTTAGAGGGCAGCATTACCAGGGGGAGGTGTTTTTCTCTCTCAAACAGACTACAGATTGAGGAGCAAAATTAGGGCAGCGTGGTGCCCATGTGCACAATTCCTGCTGACATTAATGGGCATTATGAATATAAAGTGAGGCTAGCACACAGTGATTATACATGAAGAGCCAAATTATTATTGCTAATGATGATGTGTATAGGTTTCAGAGAGGCTGAATTGCTCCTAATGGTTTTTGTTTACAATTCCTTTGTTCAACATGAGCTGCTTCTGGCTCCTGAGTTCTTGTTTTGAGTAGGATTTGCCTCTTTTGGTGTCTCTTAAGTGTTACTCCTGGTTTCTTGCCATTGATTTATGTATTTGTATCTCTGTATCTCTTTTTTTTCCCTTTGTTAATTAAATAGTTATCAGATTTTCATATGGGTGACTTGCACCATGTATAACCTGTGTAATCTTTGAAAGAAAACTGTACTGAAGGAGAAATTGGTAGTAACAGTCAATCAAATGCAAGGGGAACTGTTGGGGTTTTTAGAAGAAGGAGGGAAGAAGAAAAGTTTAAATAAACTCTATGTTACTGAGGCATATGTAGAACTGAAGTTAGAGCTGAAATGTGGGGACTGAAATGGTGTGTTTTTGAAGGAGAACTGGGGTGAATACATAGGCAGCTTGCAGGTTGCACGTGTAGAAAACAGAATCAAGAAAATAAATGTTAATCTGCTTGATGAATATTGCAAGATAGCAGTCAGCAGCAAAACATTCCCACGGCTGAAGGTGACCATCAGGTGATCCACAGAATCATAGAATGATTAAGGCTGGAAGCGACCTCCAGAGATCTAGTCCAAGCCCCCTGCTCCAGCAGGCACACCTTGAGTACATGACACAGGGCTGCATCCAGGTGGTTTTGAAGATCTCCAGAGAAGGAGACTCCACAACCTCCCTGGGCAGCCTGTGCTAGGGCTCTGTCACTCACAGTGAAGTTCCTCCTCACATGGAGATGGAACTCACCTGTGACCCAGGTGAGAGGAAAGGTGCCACCAAGTGAGGGAACTGTTCAGGTAGTGACATCCATAACAAACTATGCCAGTACCACTTCCATACCAAAATTTGTAGGTGCAGCAAGGGAAAATGCCTGAGGGAATGGAATTGTTGTATCCTGTTGTTTGCCAGTTCTAGTGCATTGATTAGGAAGTAGTGTCACCATGTCCGATGCTGCTTAGATGTAGGCTGCTGCTGTGAGAAATGAGTCAGTTCCTCTTCCTCCTCCTCCCTGGCTCCTGGTTGTGCATTTCTTTGGGCCACTTGGTTATTTCAGTAGAAAATTAGTGCATCTCCCACCAGCCCTGACCTGACTCGTGGCATGGCTGTGTGAGTGGGGCATGTTGTGCAAGAGAGGGCTGGCCAAGGGCATTGTCCCTGTCAGTGACAACCTGAGTCAGGTGAACAGATAAACCTGTAATGCACCCTCATTCTCTGACCCAGGTACAACGCACTGGTGCATCTGACTTCATTGCTTGGAGAACAGCATGCAATAATTGGAGAGAATCCCAAATCAGGGGTGGAAAATTGTCTCACTAATGGCCTGATGGCTACAAACAATATTTGTGAAGCTGTTCCTGTAACCCTAGGCATTTTACTAGGTATACTTATAAAAGCAGTCTGTAATTTGATTCATTGACTGGTAAGAAGGCCTCATTTATGATTTTTTTACCCTTCTGCTCTTCTGAGTTTCTAACAAATGAAGTGAGGAGTCTTTTTTTGAGTTAACTTGAAAACTTCGATAATCTGAACCTCAGACATCAATAAAGCCAAAAGGTTTTGCTTCCTTAGACATTTCAGAGCAATTCCATTGGGTTTATTTTCTTCCTCTTTATCAAAACGCTTCCCTTTGAATTCTGAGTGAGGGTCAGCATTAGTTTTGGCCTGTCATCTCCAGCTTATCAAGCTAATTAGAATGACTTACAAAATATGGAATAACTAAATATAAAAGCACACTCCTTTCCCCCAAAAGCACTTTGCAACTCTTATTTGCTTACAGATCTGCTCTTCATAAATGGTGAATCCCGAACCTTTAGCATGTGAAATAGATGTAATTTTGATCACCTTGGAGAACTAGATGAAAAAAAAGATATATATATATATATGTATATTGTTTTTTCTTATTAAAGCTATCTCCATACTAAAATGCTATTTGCCAGGTAATAGCAGAATAATGGTGAGCAGAAACTGCCAAAATAAAAATACCTCATGTGATTAGTCTGAAAGGCATTATGACTGTTTTCCTTTAATTAATTAACTTTTTGTGCAATAGTTGCATTGAGATGGTATGTAGGTGGCATAAAACTGTTTTATTTTCTAAGGAAGGATAACAAATCTTCATCATAAATAAAAAGGCCTAGAAACGCTTTTGCTTTGCTAACATTTTAAGCTTTATTAAAAGGAGGCAAAATGCTAGATTTTTCTGCCTTGCTTCTGAAAGATATATGAGGTCTGATGTAGCCTGAGTGATGACATTTCATTAAGGCTGAGCATGCTTGAGCAGCAAAGGTATGGTTTCTGATTAGATTTTTTCAGGTAAGATCATATGTGTAGAATGATGGTCATTGAAGCCGTTGTATTAAATTAGTGCTGGGTGTCTTCTCATTGTTTTCTATGTAAGTCAGAAGTTTCAGAAAGAACATTTGTAATAAACAGGAAGAGAAAAGATGTAGGATAGCACCATGCAGTTACTCAGCAACAAATACACTTGCAGTTTTTATAACTACTTTCATATTTATTCAGTGAATATTAGTGAATTCAGGACTGATGAACAAACTGTTGGCAAGGAGGCAGCTTAACCCTATGCTCCTGAATCACTCTCTTTCAGGAATGAAAATTTGTTTTGTTCTTAAATAAAGTTCAGTCAACTAAGTTAAAATTTCTGGCCTGGTATAAGCCTTGGAAAAAAGCCTTCAGGAAATAATTAATATTACACCTTTCAGAACAATAACAGAACTAGCATGTATAGTGCTTTGAATAAAATATTCTAAGTCCATCCATGTGCGGAGTTTTAAAATGTCAAGCTGGGTTTGACTTAGGAATCTTAGGTGTAAACTATGGTCTTACTCAATGGAGTTCCTACTGGGCCTTCATATGAAAAAAACTAACTGTATTCCCCAACTTGTGCCTCATACCATGTTACTGAGTGGGAAAAAGGCAGATCCTGGTTCACTGGTTTCACATGCTCTGAGGTTGTAACTAGTCAAAAGTAATTTCCTCTCTCATCCCCAAGTCCCCAGTGTCCTGCTTGTGCTTGATTTTGAAGGACATCAGATTATTTCTCTGTTTTTTCTTTGCTTGACAAAGACTTGTTTGAAAAGGCTGAAGAAAAAATTATATGATAAGCTTTGAATATACCAAAGATTGGTATATTCAGAAGTGGCCTTAAAAAGGAGTGTCCAGATGAGTACAGGTGGGTTGCAATTCCAGTGTGTGGGCCACAAGGTATTTAGGACTTTTCTTCAGTTAATCTTGCATTGGGATCGCTGTTGAAATTAAGTTGCGGTGAAATTAGTCCCACGTTGTTCCCCCCTTGCCAACTTGCCACAGATTCTGCTGTGAATTGCACATTAGTTCCCCTGAAATCATCCATTAAGCTGTAGATACACTTTTCCTCATCACCTGCAGCTCCATTTCGGGCAGAAAATCATGACATAATCTTTTTTTAATTAATGTGATGTTATAAACTGACCTGTCAATAAATGGCGTTAACTTTCCTGCAGCAACACAGTTACATGTAGATGGATTTGTAACACCGTTCTTTAGCCAGAAGAGAAATGTTGGATCCAGTGCTGAGTGGTTAAATACTAATGAATAATTTATTCAATGAATTTTGTCTTCCTCTGTTCACTGTGTGACTGGCAACATACCAGCCTCCTCCAAATGATCCACTGCTCCGAATTAGTTACATTTTGGGAGGACTTAGCACTTCGGTTTGCTCTTCAGAATCCTACTTCCATTGCCATCTCTTAGAGTAGATAAATACATTATCGTTTAACCCTTCCGAACTGGACGAGAGCCATTTTTGGTATTACAGGTTTAGTAAATTCAGTTTCTGGGGAAGCTTGGCATGTGTTCTGCAGTAACTCTAATTGTGTAAATGATCATGAAAGCAAATGCACAGTGCCTTGGACATCAAAGTGAATTAAGAAGATGTTGAACTGCGGAAATATTTTATATTATAACCTGGTCTGGTTTAAGATATTACTCTTTTACAAGACTAATAGGGCTTTTGGAAGAAAAGGGAGTTCTCTCCAAAAGTACTACCACATGAGGATTAACTTTTCATGGACATTTAGTGTAAAAATATAAATCCTTTCCAAAGTTCATGAGCAGTTGTACCAAGGGACTCAAAAGTTGTAGGTCCAAGAGTTGATTAGTGAACAGCTGATTTACGAAGCAGCCCAAGCAGCAGCTTTCTTTAGAAGCTGCTCTGCATGTGCTGCACTTTTGATCAGCTTACAACAGAAAGGAAGGAGAAAAGAAAACTTAAGTATTTTAGTGCCCTGTGTGTGATGGCAATGAAAATCAGGAGATGGAGCCCCTGGATAGGCTTTTGCAGGCCTGCCTCTACTGTGTGGGCTCTGGTGGGTACAGAGAGGGGACTGTGGTGGAAGAGTGGCTAACACCCGAAGCCAGGTTCCTAAAGCCTTTGTGGAGAGAGTTGCTATTGATGTTAATTGCCTTTTTGGTTCACGGGCTGCTGCTGCTCCTGCTTTTTAAGCTCACGTGTTTCTGCTGCTGGCGTGCGCCGTACCCTGTGGTAGTCTGGTTTGCCGGAGGACACTTGACATTTTAAGAACTCATTTTTCCATGTCTGACATCTTCTGACATTTGCACGTTACTCTAAAATTGTGATAGTGCTGTCCTTACATCTTACTGCATCCTCTTTGTGTTCAAGGCCACCAAGCCTGCTTGTTCAGGGAGAGACTTTGTTGTTGTTGCTGCTGTTTTCCTTCCAGCAGGCAAAATTAAATTTGAATGTTGCTGTTAAGGTCTGAGGAGATGACTTCTCTGTCTGTGCCTTCAGACGAAAAGAGAGAGGGACATGTAGAAAAGCTTATGTATAAATTTGTGCAGAAGAAGGAAACTGATGGCTTCAATATTCACTGCTGAACTTTAGGGAGCAACTGTGGGACTTGGAATATTTCAAGTGCATATGCCCTTTGCTTAGTCTCTGAGCCCAGTTCAGTTTAGCTGGTCTGTGACTGCTAATTGATTTTAAAGACTAGTTAAAATCAATTGGCAAGATAGTGTTTGTGGCACATGGGCTCCCACTGCAAATCACTGTCCTGCAGGAAGCTGGGACGCAGGTCCTGCACACACGTGCGCTGAGCACTGGTCAGTTATTTAATAGCTGGATTCCTTCCTGCTGTTTCCATGACGTTGTATGTGTTGTTACCTGCAGGCATATAGTGATGCTGAAGTGGATTTTTTTTAATTACTGTTTCTGATTGATTTTAGAAGGCATGGGCAGTCAACTAGCAGAGCTCTTTTCTTTTTTTTTCCATTTTTTTCTTTCTTCTGTTTCTATTTTCTATCTCCTCTTTTTTTCTCTCTCCTATTTTTTTCCCTCATCTTTTTTCTCCTCTCCTCTTTATTTCCCCTTCTCCTCTCTTTTTCCTCCCTCTCCTCTCCTTTTTTTTCTCTTCTCTCCTCTCCTTTTCTTCCCTCTCTCCTTTCTACTTTTTAAAGGAACTGAACCCATTCAAATTCAGTTTCATGGATTCCTCTTTTGTCTGAACTTTGTATTCATGTTCATTTAATATTGCATATTCCACTTAACTATTCTTTTGTTCATGGACTTGCTGCTTTACTTTTTCCTCTGTGCCTGTCGTAAGAATGTAAATTTTTGTGTTTGTCTCTCCTTCCCCACTTAATTTCCTGTAGAGTAGCACTACTGTAGAGTAGCATTTCAGGACTGAGCTTTGTCACCTTGTACTTTGTTCTGCATGATTTCATTGAACTTACTTCTCAAAGGGTGGTCATCTTCTGCCAGATGGAAGTATCTCAGCATTTATGATATTGTTATATAATATTGTAACAGGCAGATTAACAAACACTACTCTGGATCCTCAAACAGATCTTCAGCCTAAAGGACAATGTTGAGATCTAAGCTGGAAATCATTTTGCTTTGTCCTGATAGCCAAGCAACGTATGTTCTGCCATTTATCTGTCAAGGCCATTAGCAGTTCATTGTATACAAAACCTGATGTTCGGATTAGACCAACAAAAGTCTTTTTTTTTCTTTTTTTGGTCGTTCTTTGGTCTTGTAGTCAAATAAATACCTGAAGCAAATGCAACACACACTCGTCTCAGACTTATACAGCAGATTGGCTTAGGGATCTTCACCTTTTTATACCCTGCACTTGTTTATTCTATCTTGTTCTGGGAAGTTAGGGAGATAAAGGGAGGAAAGGGGAATAAATATCTGCAGGCTCTATCTATCCTTGCCTCAGTATTCCAGCTGATCTTCAACATGAAGACAACCCTGTCAAAAAGAAAGATGCAAGCAAAGCCCTCTGCCTTATTATTTATTTATTTATTTATTTCTTCTCCCTTTAATCTCTAATGAAGCTGGGGCTCACCAGGAAACCAGAGAAGAAGCTGGATTTCCTTCAGACTCTTGCCGAGGCCACGTACACATTTTTCTTGTTGTTGAATGGTAAGTTGACAGCTGAAGACTTGCAAAGGCTGAGTTGCATATTAAGCTGAGGAAGTGCTTTGAAAGTAAAGGAAAAGATACTTCACTAGATTTTGTACTTGGAAGAGAACAAACCTGATTCTCTCTGCTGAATTCATCAGAAAATACTTTACTGAGAGGGTAGTGTTCTTCCTCCCCTAACCATTCCTCTCCTCTGGAAAAAAAAATCTTACTATTTTAGTACAATTTAGCACTAGAAAAGAAATATTTCACGTTTGGTTTTGCTACTTGTAGATGTGAGCACAAAACTGTTTTCCTAAAAACAGATGCATTTTTGCATGCAGCACAGATAGGTGTCTATGCTGGTCTGCACACCTGCTCTTCTCTGTTCTGTTTATTCACAGGACAATTGTAGGATTATCCATGATTTCTGCTTTTACTTTTCTAGTTTTCAGCTTGTCTGGCTCACCTGTTAGGTTTTTCAGTCTAGAAGGCCAAAGTCTTTTCAGCAGGAAAGCTGGATGTACTTCAAATTGCATATGTTTCTGTGAAGTTTCCTAGTTTGAGTGGATGGTGGATTATTTTGGCCATTTACAGTTGATTTATCTGCCAGCCTGGAGTTATTAAACAAAGTGAAAATTCTAAGAAAAGAGAAAGCGCCAGCAGTCCTAGTGTCTATTCTAGGTTTTCTCATTATACAAAACAATAAAAATGCTTTGAAGCTGCCTCACGCTTGCACTGTGATTAGTTGCATCGCTTATTCATGTTCTTTGAAAGGAATGTGTTTAGATAGCTGCCTATGACAAGTATTTCAGAAAGTCCAGAACTTATGGGCTTTAAGTGTCAGCAAAGATGTAATTAAGCTGAATATTGAAAAGAGCTTTACAACAATGAGCACAGATAATCAATGAAACAGACTCTTTGAAGAGCCAAAGAGATGTTCCACATCAGATTTCTGGCTTATATTTTTGTGTCCAGGGATAATGTAATTAATACGCTGCTATAGATGGAGAATGGATGGGGGAGAATTCTTCTGAAGCTGCTCTGGTGTTGAGGAAACATCCAGTAGCCCACTGGGCTGCCATGGGTTGTTAGGTGTTGGGTCCGTTGTGGTAACCCTGCTGAGGGGGCCCTTGGTTAATTAATTAAGTGCTGTAGAGGGATGGCTTTTTGCCACTTGTAGAAAGAGGGAATGACTATTTGAAGCTGTGATGAATGGTTGGTGATGGTGTGTAACGCATTCTCTCTTAGCTAGCAGTAGAGACTTTGAGAAGATGAAAAAGGAAAAGAATATAAGTTGAAACACAAGAAATTCCATCTCCATGTGAGGAAGAACCTCTTTCCTGTGAGGGTGCCAGAGCCCTGGCACAGGCTGCCCAGGGAGGTTGTGGAGTCTCCTTCTCTGGAGGTCTTCAAAACTCACCTGGATGTCACCCTGTGCCCCGTGCTCTGGGTGTCCCTGCTGGAGTAGGGGGTTGGACTAGATGATTTCTAGACGTCCCTTCCAACGTCAGCCATTCTGTGATTCTGTGAATATTTTTATGATTTTAGAGGGTGTTGGGCTTTGCTGCTGTGGATTTCTTTCATTTTTAGGGTGTCAGGGTGGTAGATGGATATATAAGAAAGATTTTTTTTTGTCTCTCAAATCTGTACCCAAACCCCAAGTTAACACATTTGAAAAGATTCTTGTTAGCTTCCAGCAGTCTCTCTTGAACGGGAGTAACTGAGGATATTGAATGATACTGAAAAATCACCAATAAATGCGTAAATATTGAATGAACAAAAATCTCAAAGTTGCTCAGTTATCCAGAGATAACTGGATAACTCTACTCAGTTTTTCCCCTCTACTCAGCCCTGGTGAGGCCACACGTGGAGACTGTGTCCAGTTCTGGGCTCCCCAGTACAAGGGGGATGTGGAGCTGCTGGAGAGAGTCCAGCGCAGGGCTACCAGG
>JAUBOD010000966.1:812611-841296 GCA_032353885.1 Nothura maculosa
GAGCCATGTGCTCTAGGTGACCCTGCGTGTGCAGGGGGGTTGGACTAGATGACCTCTAAGGTCCTTTCCAACCTTACACATTCTATGATTCTATGATTCTATGAGATCCCTTGGTAGTCAGTTTCTCCACAAGACAGGCACATGTTTAAAGGAGGTGAGAGCTACAGTGCACAGAATGTGGAATTGGGTAGTATTTCTAATATCTGGATAACTGCATATGCAGAGCAAATCTATTTTAAATACTTCATTAAAAGCAATTATCAATTGGTAAAAAAAAAGAGTAGAAAAGATCCCAGATAAGTGCCGGAGGACGAGTTCACCAATCACCCTTGCACGTGAGTGTCTTATGTGTGAGTAATTACATGTATGAGCTTTTGCAAATGTCAGCATGTATTGCATAAAAACACACGATGAAGCCGGAAGGCAGAGAAATTAAATTTTGGTTAATGCAAGAATAGTTCATAGTTTATTACTATGATGTTCAATTTGAAAATGTTTTAGTTATGTTTGTTATTTCAATTCTCCTGAGAATATTATTTGCTGTAGCTCAAAAATATCAAAAATTGTGTCCTGAAATATTTTCTTTTCTGTAATATAATTGCCTTGTCTTCTCTGTCATTCTCTGAAGATGTTGTTACTGACAGATTTCAGATTTCAAAAAAGCAAGGCTCCCTGAATTTATTTCCCTCCCAAAAAATAAGGGGAGGATCTTGGTAGGCCTTTTGTGATGTCCACTCCTTATCATCTCCTTTCCCTCACAAAAATAAGTAGATAATGGCTAATGATAATGGAACGACATCAACACTAAAGGGTAGAGTAGAAAGACTCTGAGAATAAATTCCATAATATTTGCTTTTTAGCATGAATTTTACCTGATGATTGTGTTGGAAAAAAAAATGATTGATGGAGATGTGTAGCTTCCAGGTTCACTATGGATGATATTTAATGCGCTTTACAGACCACTAGGAGTTTCGTCAAATCTGTAACACTGTGATGATGCCAGTTTGATATATCAGCCCATATAGACCCTGCAAGCCATGAAGTGAGCTGCTCCCTGCAAGCCATGAAGTGAGGCCACTCCTTGGCTTCCCTCTTGTGTGGCAGCAATCAAGAAATTCTTGTTTTCTGGCTACTAATGGTATTTCTGAGCCCCCTGTCAAGCCATGGAGGTTAGCACAGGAGAAGCCTTTGCTTTGAGGGGACTGAGTGGTTCCAGATCCAGGTTCTAGGAGAGTCATGAAGATTTGAGTTACACGGTCACTGAATAAAGTCATCAGGCAATTAAGAAAATTCCTGGAGTTGTAAGGTGCAGATAACGATGCAGAGCATAGTGACAGAATGAAAAGTAGCATGCACATTGGAGATATATATATATATTCAATATATATATATAAATTACTATATATTAATATATATTTTATATAAATATAAAGGAAATAATAGAAAAATGGTTGGAATGGTTGGATAAAGTAAGGGAGATGGAGGAACTTATGTTCTTATGTTTTCATTTTAGTGTTCTTTTATTATTTTCAGTAGGAGGACAATGAAAGGTATTAGCACAGATGGTGAGTTTTTAAATGGAATGCTTCTAACAGTTTGCCATTCAAAATGGGAGCAAGCCAGTGTCTCCATCCCATTACTTGGAACATTTATAGGTATTGTGACTGGGAAACCACAGCTTACAAGTCTTTTCTTGCTTTCTTGCTGTCTTGGAATGGAAGGTCTCTGTGACAGAGACTTCCTTCCTAGCTGTGTATAAGGTAATTAGCGCATAGAGAATGCTACTGAAATATAAATAATGTATTGATAGGAACTGTAGAACTATGTAGGTGGAGGACAAGAAAAATTGAATGTTTGCCAGACTCTTTTATTATTTATCAAAGCTGGTGAAATCTAGTTGTCACAGCCCATGATACTCCAAGATCTGAATAAAAGGCATTCTTCTGGTAAATCATGTTTCTTTAAGCAAAGATTACCATTTGTTTAGCAATGTTCTTTAAGGGTTGCAGAAAGTAGGTGGTTAGTTGTTAGTTTTCTGTTTGTTTGTTTTGCGGAGTTTAATGAAGTTTTGCTGATAGATTGAGAAATTATAATTTTTTGCCACATGGAGTTCTGACAGAATAGGCAAAATAGCTTCTGTTTTGCTAATTAAACTGCCACATCTTCTTTGAAAGCCACAAAACCAATTTTTTAAATTGACTTATAATTAGGTATATTTGAAAATCTAAGCCTGTAATACTTTTGAAAGCCAAAATATCTACAAAATCTACCTCTTAATAAGCAGAAAGTTAGCTGGATACAATATTAGCAGATTTTTTTCCCATATCATTATTATGAGTGCTTCCAGTGGCAGAGTTAATTATTTTTAAATAGTCCCAATTAGATTATAACACTGATAAGATATATAGTGTGCTCATGCAGAATGTACCTGCATAGAGGACATAAAAAACAGGTGTACAGATAGCGTCTGGCCATAAAAGCAGCAGAATAATTGCAGGCGTGTTGATCCACGGCAGCAAGGAGAAAGAGAGCCCTGTAATAAAATCTCATTGAGGATGCAGAGAGTACGTTTCAGCATTAGGGATTCTGCTCATGTTTCACATAAAGGCGTCCTGCTCTCAGGAGAGGGTGAGCCGCGCATTTGCACGGGCTCCATCAAACTGAATGTTGGTAAAAGGAGACTCTTGAGCAAACACTGAGGAGTCTGGTGTGTTGTTTTTATTTATTTTATTTTTTTTAAGACAGGAGAAAGGTTGAGCCGGCTGCTGCTTAAACTGCTCTTTATTGGATATTTATTTGCTGACCACCCTACCGAAGGTGTTCTTGAAAGAATCATTGGCAAGATTTCGGCTGGCCGCATAGCACAGGTCTGGATTATATTAAACTAAGACTGCCTTTATATTAAAGCTTAGATCTTTATAAGAGATTTAATACCTCAGTTTTGTACCTGAGGATGGATAGATTTTATTGTGCTGAAAAAGGAAAAGGGTAGAGTATGCCTCTGTGTTTTTTTAAAAAAAATTTCTCTCTCACAATTTTGACAACACTGTAGCTTTAACTTAGCTTAGAGCTATAGTAAATGAGTAACTTCAGTAGATACGGCATTTTCTAACTAGAGAACTTTTTAAAGGTATTTAAAAGTAGGCTTCACTATGAACATTTAATTTCTACTTTCTTTGTGTATTCTACTTGGAAAAATAACGTAGTGCTCAGTGAACCTCAACTTGAAAATGTTTTTCGTAATACAGTGGCCGACTACATGGAGTATAATCAAACAGTCACCCTTTTGGGTGAAGCACAGCCTCAGCTTGCAGTGCCTTTGGCATGTTTTAAAAGCATCACTAGTTAATTATAGAAAGAAAATGTCCGACTATATGTGCACGCTAGGTTTAATCTACCATTGTTTTCTCATTGAAGAGATTTATGAGATTGAAGAGATTGAGGAGATTTTTATGACAGGGGATTTTTATATTGCTACAGACTATTCACCTGCTTAAACCTTCCCCTCCGTTTCGCACAATACGCACACATCACCATCACCTATACAACTTAAGATCAAAACCAGACATTTTCCCTATTTCAGCAGGGCATCTGTTCAGCTCCAGCTTTCCTACTTTTGTTTTTAATTAAGGCACTCCTTACAATCTAATGCTAATTTATTTTGTTTATTTATTTTTCATTGCCTTTCCTAGAAGTAGAAAAATGCCTTGCAAGGCAACTGATAAGTGAAAACTGTGTTCTTGCTTGCTTAGTGAAGTTAGTAGTCTGCAATGTTTATTTAAGGAAATTGCCACTCTTAAAGAAGCAGCTTGAAGTAAAAGGGAAACTTATGAAAATACCCATGTATATATATAAAATAGATGACATCTCTAGAGCTGGCTGAGATTTATGCCCATGCAAAACAGACATGTCTTATTGTTGCATAACGGCACTGTCTTTAAGATTAATGTTTAGACTTTACTGATGTGGATATCCTGCATCTAAGTTTTACATAGGAAGAATAAAGTCTCTCATAGGAAGCTTGGTTTACAGTGGCTTGTTCTGTACGTGTCTGCTCAGGCACCTGCATGTGTTGGTGGTGTCAGGTGTGATGCAGAAATCAGATGGTCCTACTGCCATTATTGGTAGTGAACAAAGCATCAGTAAATACACTTCAGAGGCCCAGGTAGCATTTCAGTATTGAATGTGTATTCTTTCCCAGGTCATTCTAACCATTCTAATTCAGCCAAGATTTGTTCAAATTCTCTCTTCTAACATCTGTTTTGCTGCAGATGGTTGTGAAAAACCTCAAAGTCATGTTCCATATCCAGTAAAACAGATAGCTACAGAAAAAGGAATGACAAGAAGCCTATGAAATTATTATGGACCAAGCGACTGTTTTGTTGGCTCCATAATTGTCACATTCTCTGCTTTTAGAGATTTTTTTTTAAGGTTTTTTTTTTTTTTTAACTTCTTACAAGGGAGAATGGCAGGCATTTTCCACTCTCTAATTGGCCAATGTCTGAGTTTAAAAAAAGTGCAAGCTGAGACTTGCACTGCTTTCAGTACTAATTCAAAGCTGGTAGTCTTTATAGGCTTCTCTCAATGCACACATCAGTTCTCAGTGAAATTGAATTTTGTGCTCTTCAGTTTTGGTCAGTTCAGTTTTTCTTTTTTCCCAACCCACTTTTCTAGACTTCTTTGAAGACTTGGGGTAGAGTCACAGTATTATTATAAACATTAACTTTCTGTAGCAAAAGATAACTTCTTGCTGGTCTGAAATCTGATGATGAATGCTTTTGTTTACTTCTGAGCGATACGTTGTTTGTCATGTCATACAAATGCTTAAGAGTTCCCTTTTCTAAAATGAGCTTTCTTGGCTTTTCATGAGTACACTTTTCATTTTCACCTGCAGAATTGCCTTATTTTTTCTAATGTAATCGAAATAGGGAATGAAATTTAAAAGCTGAATTAATGCTATAGCGATATTTGATAATTAAATCTTAACAATGAGTATTTCAGTAAGTTTAGCAAGTTAAGAATTATTTCTTTCTTATAAATATGAGGAGGAAACATGAACGTGATGACAGCTCGTTTTTCTGCATGCAAGCAGTGTACTCTCAACTGCAGAGGCTTAATTAGACCATAATTCTAGTAAGCTGAGAGGTCTGAGTTATGTAATAACACAAAAAATAACCAGTCACTCAGCCGCTCTGCTTGTCCCTCTTTAAAGCTTGAACATAGTGAACATTTCCATTCTAGGAGAGCTGTTAGCCAGCTCCCAATCAATACAGTACAGTAAATTTTATCTTTTACAGACCGCCTAGTGCACCTCAATATGTGCACTACACTTGAGCAATATGCTCTTTAATAGGTGGGCCAAAAGTTGCCAAAAGGGCTACCTAGTTATCCCTGGATGGCAAGAGAAGAGTAACCCTTTATAGAAGGTATTTTTGATCCATCCAAGGGAAGACCTAAGACCTAACCAGATTCCTTAGAACAGCAGGAAGGAAATGCACAGTTAATATGGGTTTAGGAAGGATTATCACTGTCCTTTTGAAAGGCTTGCTGTTTATGTACAAGAACTTGTCCATTTATTAAAGTATTGGGTTTTGACACCAAGATTATATGCTTATATTTATATGCTTGCATTGTAGACGCTAGTGCTATTTCTGTTTCTAAAGTACACCCACTGAACGAGAAGATAGACACTGAGGAAAGGCGTGATGGAATGCTAAGTTTAGCAGGCTGCATTACTCATTTCGCAGATAAAAAAAGTGTAGCTTGATATCTTCTACCTAGGGGATGTCAATGATAGTAACCCAGGGGTTTCTGGAAACCATAGGGATTTCAGAAAAAAAGTACAGGAATATCTAGGAAGAATAGTATCAAAATATAATTTACCAAATATTCTTTATATATATATATGTATGTATGGTTTTCCTAGTTACAATTTAGTTTAAGCAGGAACATTCTAAATTGAGGGACTAGGTGCAGTATCCACAATTACTTTTTCAGTTGAGGCTCTAGTAATTTTGGAAGCTTGTAATCATCTTTGGCCAATTACAGTAGAGATCCTAAAGATGTGCTTGCAGATTTTGGAAAAATCTGCAGTTGCATAGAGAGGAAAGACTCAATTTACACTTTTGCTTTGAGAAAACAGCAAGCCTCAGCTTATGATTAACGAGTAACTCACTAGCCCCAAACAGACCACAGCACAGACTGCCTTTTGTCCAGCTACTCTCATGAGAAGTGAGATTTGTTGAGGAAAGAGAGGGGTCTCAGAGTCTGGAGAAGCCTATTTCTTATGGGAGAACCTCTGTGCTGAGAGAGGAGTCATCATTCACTTCACATTCTGGAGAAGCTGTATGCAGTCTTGAATGGTTATTTCACACTGTAATTTCCTTTGTGGTTTTCTGTGCTTTTTATCACTCGATGTAGACGAAACCAAGTCCTTGATGCAGTCTTACTGGGTTGTACTGAACTGTGTATTTGGGTAAATATGTGCAATAAACTGCACAGCTCAAACTTCACTGAAGAGATACTAAGGCTGAGGGAGAATGCTGTGGTGAAGCTGAAGGGTGTAACTTGATTCGATAGCTATATATTTTTGTGTTGTTTCTAATAAACTGAAAGCTTGATTACCAGAAGTTTATTGAAAGTCATGCTTTATGTGTATCGAAAGGATAGGGCTGTAGAAACAACAGAAACTTAGATGTGCAGCTCCTAGTGATGATCCAGATGTCTTACATGTATTTTTTTCTTGGTCTATCTTCTGTAGTCATGGCAAACCATCTTTCCCCATGAAAGTGGAGTATGCAGAAGAGTCATAGCAGTGTAAATGCCCTGAAACAATATTCAAGTAGGCCTGTCCCATGGAAAGTTGTGAATGAGTAGTGACTGAACTACCAGAGTGTCAGGGAGTCTGTTTTAAAATAACTTTTGTTGTCGTTAAAAAAAAACGGGTCTTCTATAGAGACCTGTGTCAACCTATATCAAAAACTTGCTATTCATATGCATTACAATTAAAATTTTTTTAACAACAGACTATAGCATACTCACGAAATGTAGAATTTCTGTTTAATGTAGTGTTTGAAATAAAGCTTTAACACAGGAATCATAGAATCATAGAATGGTTAAGATTGGAAGGGACCTTAGAGGTCATCTAGTCCAACCTCCCTGCTCATGCAGGGTCACCTACAGCACGTTGCACAGGGCTGCATCCAGGCGGGTTTTAAAGATCTCCAAAGAAGGAGACTCCACAACCTCTCTGGGCAGCCTGTTCCGCTCCTCTGTCACCCTCACAGTGAGGAAATGCTTCCTTAAGTTCCTGTGGAACTTTTGGCGCCTCAGCTTGCAGCCATTTCCTCTAGTCCTATCGCTGGCCACCACTGAAAAGAGGCTGCCCTCTCTTCGCTCCCTCCCTTGGGAGTGGTTTCTGAAGAGGCTAAAGTTGGCCCTCCTGAAATCCTCGGTGGCAAGCTGCCTCCTCCACCAGTCTATTTCTCTTTCACTTTCCCTGATGACGCTGAGCCTTTCTACCTCTTCCTTCAGCTCCACCACCAGGCTAAGCAGGTCCTCCACCTGCTCACACCTAAGGCAGAAGGTGTTTTCATCACTCCCTGGTAACAAGGAGAGGCTCAGGCATTCCTCACAGCTAGAGAACTGGGCTGCCGCATGCTTCTGGGGTAGTTCAGCCTGTGTTGCCACAGTCTTCCTGGTGCAAGCTCTCTGATGAGTAGAGACCATGGCTTCGCCTGGTCTCCCACTGGTGCAGGAGACTGTGGGCAGAATTAATTCGTGTGGCGCTTTTGGGCCACAGTGGTTGGCCTCTAGACAAGGAGCTCCGGCACAAGTCTCCATCCCAAAGCCCTTCCCTTCAAGATCAGATAGATAATAGATAATATCTATCAGATAGATAACATAATATATTTGTGTATATACATATTCATCATGCATATTTATTTAGGGTTTTGATGGGTTGCCCTTTTGATTCTTGGTTCATCCGACCTAGTTTTAAAATCTGTAGATATAAATTACAGAATGTGCATTTACAGACACTTAATGCAACTGCATGTATATAAATTGAAACTTCATCAGAATGCGGATACTTTTGGACAGAAAGGTCTTCCCCTCCCTCCAGAAATCCCTTACTCCAAGGACTAAGTCACTTCATTTTTTCTTAGCTGGAAAGCTCCTTAGATGCTTGAAGGTAGACACTTCACGTCTAAGGCAGGTGCCTCAGTTCATGTTCTGAGCTTCTTTTTGCTTTTTCTATCAAATTTTGTAACTCTAAAAATGCAATGTGGTATTTCCAGCCAGTATGTTGCCATAAGCATTAGTAAGCCAAGAATGTCTCAGCTGACATCGCTTATCTTCAGACCTGGAGCATGGCTATGGCCATGCTCTTGTCTGCATGGTTCAAAATGAACCTGTACAGCAATTCACGGTTTAAGCTGAGGGAGCAGATGAGATAAGTGCTTGTTTTTAGAACCACAAACATTCTGATATATTGTTTAGCACAGGAAAAACAGCTACCAGTATGGAAATGGCAAATGATGATTTTTAAAGCACAAAACATATATGTTGTTTTTCCAAAAGTAATGAACTAATACAAACTCACGTTTTTAACATCCAAGGGAATTTTATTGATTCAGAGTTATGCCAGAAAATCTGACCAATGATCAGATGGCCATTTATTGTACATGCAGATTATATAAATATTTCCATTTTTGCATAATGTGATTCTGTGAATGAATATAACTTGAGTTGCACAGTAGTTGATACAAAAATGTTTTTTAAAAGCACTTTCCAAGAAGTTTTATAACATCTGTGCTGCTAATTAGATATCAAATCTCCCTGACCGGTGTCTTGTAGCTTTGTTCCTACAAAGCGAGTGTTGAGCAAAGTGGTTCTCGCTGCTGTGACTCTCATGAACCCCCCGTGTTACGTGTGACTGCAGAGGCCACCGGGTCAACAGCAATAGGGGTCTGCAACCTTTTAGGTTTAAAACCCAAAGAAAGGGCAAATGTTCAGAATTAGAGATCCCCCTAGCTGGAGTAGCGGGTATTAATGCCATTCATGGGGCCAGCTGGGTACTTCCACTGCGGGAAGGAGGCCCACCACAGGGGTAGGGTCAGTAAGATCCAAGCACACATGGCCCATGGCCTCCTTCAATCCTCCTGGCCTATAAAGCAATCTATCTCAGCTGTGGTGCTCTAGTTATTTGAGCGTCATACTTGACTTCAGTGGTTTGGTATATTGAGAGCAGGTAAGCCAAATTACATAACGATGCAGGAAGCGCAGAGGTAACGGGAGGTAACACAAGCTCGTGCTTACAGACTTGGTCAAAACAAAACTGTGCCACGTGGCGGGATGGGGGCAACCCAGGTTTTGCTAACTTTTGTATATTACTTTTCTCTAAGAAGTGTCAGCTTGCTGCTGTTCTAGTAATTTGAAAAAGAAGGCCAAGAAGTTTGTGTTTTAAAGAGGACAAAGCTTTCATCAGTTTCCTTATTACTCTGTCTTGATGACTGTTAAATTAATACTGACCTGGTGCTCAGAAAACAAATGTTAAAGAGAAAACACTCTCTTCAATTAAATAAGCACTATGCTAGCTATCATTATCAATACTGTTTTGGGGTTTACAGGAGCATGTATATCAGTGTTGCAGACTGTAAAGCCCTTATCTGGGATATTAGAAAATGGCAGTGGGGAATATGTGAAAATCATTACCTGGACACTGGGTTTTCCAAGACTTGTAGCCATTTCTGTTATGCATAGGTGATGATTATACCAGAAGAATCACTGTTCTGCAAAGTTTAATTCATGAAGATTTTGAGTCACATTCTTCTTGCTGAAAACTAGTTAAGAGTTATTTATAGTTCACACATAGAGATATCAATAGTTCACACATAGCTGAAGTTGTCCCACAGATTTCTGAATTTCTCATGCCATAATTCTTACTTTCATCTGTGCATCCACCACATATGGTGAGATTGTGGCTGAAGATCTCATTCAAAGGATGGACTAATCCTGTGATGATATCACTGCCACTGCTGTAAAACAATAGCCAGTCATCATGTTTTGCTTTACTTTTCCAAATACTTCATCAGAGATTAAATTGCAGGTGATGATGATAATGGATCCAAGGAAAAAGGAATGTGTGGGAGGCCTTCTTAATGCAGTAGACCTGAGAGATAAAAATATTGCACATGTAAGATAAGAAATAAGGTAATGATTAGAAAGGAAGGTTATTTTCTAGAGACTAATGGCTTAACCGGGTAAAGCCTGTATGCACGCAGCCTGAAATTTATATGAAGACTGTGTTTTCTCTATCTTTTGAGGTATTTTCACTTCAAATGGGCAGGAAAACATGTTATAACCTTCCATGAAGGATCTTGGAGAACAAAACCAGCTTCTTAGAAAAAAAATGGTACCAGGGAAATAAATAAATACATGTATTTGTCTCTGTGTGTGTGTGTGTATATATATATATACATACATATATGACATACATTTATGTATGCATGTATGTGTGTGTATAATGGAGGATGCAATTGGTGTAGGAATTGTGAATTATTTTTGATTCTCTTAATTTTTTAATAGTTAATCCATGAATAAAACTCCTTTACTCTGTGAGGATGCTTTTGATATCAATTAGGTATAATTCATAACTTTCTGGCAAAGTCAAAGTGCAGTTGTTTACATCTCAGCACTCATATTTCATCTCTGGTCTTAGCCAACGTGCTGAACCGTGACCAATCTACAAGGCAGAACATTTCTTTATAAAGATTGAGCATCATAATTTTGCAAGCTGGGATACAGTTTATTTAACAAAGTGATGAGAAAAAAATAGCAAATTCATCAACCCAAGTTCTTTATTTCCTTCCCACTGTGGGGTGACATTTCCAGGTGAGGCAAAGCCTGATTCCAGCTTGCCACTTCAGCAGCATGAAATTTACTGAGGATAAAGGTTGGGCACTGACATATTAAGCTGAACAGGCATCTGTTGTTGTAGGCAGTGACCAACAACAATCTCAGTTCTCCATCTGCGAACCTGATGTATTATGTAGACTTTTTAAAGCAGTATTGACAAACATGTAGTCAAGATAATTAGCCTCTGGAGACTTCGCTGAAAGGCCTAAAAAGCAGCTGTGGCATTGTGAGAATGCACAGGTCTATGCAGCAGCAGCAATGTGGGGCTGAAGTTGAAATAAAGATGTCAAATGAAATATTCAAGGCAAGTAAAGATGACTCTATCTCCATGTGAGGAAGAACCTCTTCACTGTGAAGGTGACAGAGCCCTGGCACAGGCTGCCCAGGGAGGCTGTGGAGTCTCCTTCTCTGGAGATCTTCCCAACCCACCTGGATGCCGCCCTGTGCCCCGTGCTCTGGGTGTCCCTGCTGGAGCAGGAGGATTGGACTAGATGATTTCTAGAAATCCCCTCCAACCTCAACCATTCTGTGATTCTGTGAATTGTATTAAAAACAGCAATAATATGCTCCCGAAACCACATTGCTTCTGTTAAAAACATACTTATATGTTAAAACTAGTTTAGAATTCATGTGAAAACACTGGCCAGGTTTGTCTGTCAAGAAATCAAGACATCAACCTTCTCTGAATGTTAGGAACAGAGCAGAGCACCTTTGAGCTTCAGGAAGTACATGACCTGCCATTTCGTAGAAGTGCTTTATTTCATTGCCTAACTGCTGACACCTGAAGCAACAAACTGTAGAAATTACTTAACGCTTAGCACTTGGTGGGGTTAAAAAAAATGGTGCTTATCTGAATCCATTACATTTATGTGAAAGGAAATGATTTTAAAGTATACAACCTCCCTCCAAGCTGAAGGAGAGTGTAACAAGCAAGTGAGCTACCCCTCAGATTCCAGTGGTGCTTTTATCTCAACATATCCACTCTATAGTGGTCTGGTGGTTGCTCCATGGTAAGAAGGCCTCAGATTTATCATGCTGAGTATCCAAAACATACTGCGTAGGAAGCTTGCAATGTGATGCCTGGTACCGTTGCAGGTGTTTGTGTATGGTCCTTAAAAGCATTAATGTCTGGCCATAATAAGTTCTAAAATACTGAGTGTTACAACGTTCATTACACCCATGACTGACTGGCACTGCCCTACTTAATTTACTGCAGAAAGCCCTGGCCTCGCTTGTCGTTTCACGAGTGAAATTACGTGTTAGCACAGAAGGTGTGTGTTAACTTACAGGTTAAACTGTTTTCTTTAGAGATGAGGCAGGAATCTACTTGTATTATGTTCAGGCAAATCTAAAGAAAAAAAAATCAGGTCACGCACTTCAGTTTTTGCACTTGGCTGAACAGAGCCTGGCAGTAAAGAGAATGGTTTGGGGTCAAGTAGTTTTCCCATGCAAGGCAGGTCCATATGCATGGTTTTATTACCCTGCCTTTCTGAATCTATCATTTTTTTTTCTACAGCTACTGATACCAAAGGCTGAAGATCTTCTGTGATCACAGCCTATTCTTTGCTTTCCTTTTTGTTTATTTATTTTTAAAGATCTGTTAAATCCAAATCCAGAAGATAGTGGTAGTTACAATAAAGGTTGAATCAACTCACTACATCTTACTATGTTTGCATTTTCTGTCTTTCTGTCTGGGAAAAGCAGAATGTCTCTCTACTTAGCTATCTATAGGCTACACAGCTATAAAAGGTCAATGCTGGCAGCAGAGCGCGCTCGATATAGCGTCTAGTTACGGTTACAACCAGATTTTTGGCAAGTGCAATATTTACTCTAAATCTTACGTTTTCTTTTCAATAGTTCTGATTACTGAAGAATGCCGAGCAATGTTTATTATTTTAGCTAATCTGCTAGATCTTGTGAAAGAGCTACAAAAAGTGGTTCTGGCTTGCAAAAAGACAACTAAGGTGCAGTCTTGCACAAACCTGAAATGTTGCCTCATTTGCCAACTTCCTGGATTCTGACTCTCCTTCCTCCATTTTATCTTTGTGAAGAATTATATTACTTGCATTGTAGTAGGTCAAAGCGTCCTGATTGCATTGGCCTGAACCCTGACTAGTAGAATAACAAGTAGATTGCAATATTCCACTTGATGCTGCAGCAGTGGTAATACCTGCACTCTGAGTCAGCTCTAAATCTGTTTTCACGTGTTAATGCATTTGGTGCTAATGAAGTACCATCAGTATACAGTTTCCTGTATATAATTTCCAGTTTAAACTAAAGATTACATTTATGACATATCTTGGTGGCATGCATTAAGTTTTTCAAAAACATCTAAACTATATTTTAGAATTCTGTAAATCTTCTTACTCTTCGGAGAGAAATAAAGGCAGCTTCAGTGTTAAATGTTATTTGGCTTTTTTAGCAAGAATAAATTGGATGTACTATTTGTTACTGTGTAACTGAAAATTTGGAAAAAGCATACAGAGGTAGATAGAAATGTGGCTACCACATAGTAATTGCATTTTGGAGATTGGATCTTTTGAAAATGGCTTGTACTTCCTAAAATCCCATTGCTCCAAGTTTTATGAGTGTCGTTCTGGAAGGCAAGGGCATAAGCATCACAATTTGGAAAGTAAAATTCGTTGCTGGAAAAAGCTGTGAGCTGGTCTTACCCAGAAGGTGAAGGCTCTTTCAACCTGGGGAGGAGTTATCCTGGGAAGGTTGCCTTTGAAGGAAGCGGAAGGGAAGAGAGGAGGATCATCTCCAGTACTCTTGGGATATTTCAGAAAAATATTAAAATAAATGATGGATTTCCTTATACACTACCTCAAAAAAGAAGAGTTCGATAATTTCCCAGAGTCCACCAATTTCAGTAATGAGGTCTGACCATTGCACCATAAACACTTCCAGGAGAACAGTGTTCAGAAGGCTTGCAAGGAAGGGGGCGGCCCTGCACAAAACAGTACAGATCTGTTTCTAATTGGGGTTTCTCAGCCTTTTGAAGACACATAATTTCGCTAAATGAAAAAAAAAAACTTCAAAGCATCAGGTCCAACAGAGCTGCTTTTATAGGAATGTGTGTACTCTCTTCCTTCTTTCTGCCATCAATCCTCACGGTGCTGTCATGTCACTCTGTGGCAGACTGGTCTTTTTCATATATATCATTTACAGCAATTCATTAGCTGTGCCTTATCCAGAGGGCTTTTATTTTTGGCTTTATGGTCCTTTAATCGCCTGCTTTCTGGCACTGACCCATGATTCTGGGTCTGTCTCACTGATTCTGCCTGAAAGCATGTTTTCCTACAGGGGATTAATACAGTAGAAATTCATCCTGTCTATTCAAGGGGATATCCTAGACATAAAACTTGTTGGCTTGCCCTGTGACTTCACATCTCTTTTGGAGTTTTTTCAGCACAGAAACTCTGCAGTTTGGGAATAGGTGCTAACGAGCTGCACAGAAAAGCAGTGGAATTATAAAATGAAGAGGATTTAGACATATCCTACTTCTCTTAGACATATTTAGACATATTTAGACATATCCTACTTCTCTTATGAGCTAGGAAGTGCATTACATAATTTTAAGCAGCAGCACACTTTAGTGCAGCAACTGTATATCACAAATAAGGGCTGCCAAGCCTCAGCACAGTCTCCATTTAAAATGCTCACTGATGTATTTCATCACAAACGTATTCACTTAATTTTTAGATTTACCTATCTTCTGCTAACTTATTGGAAAGCATAGTTATTTGTTGTAGTTTGAAGTGGGGTGGAAGGCAAATTAGGTAAGAGATTAATCCCCTTGTGTTCCAGCTGATCCTCAAAGGTTAGAGGGACTAGAGGCAGCTGGACTCACCTCTTAATAGGGATACCAAGTAGTGTGGTCACTATAGGCGTGACTGTGGCAGTACTGGGTTCACAAATAGCCGGTTGACTGTAGGTCCAACTGCCTTCAAAACAAGTAGTTGAATTCACAAATAGCACAATTTATTCAAATGCAACATTTAGAGAACGGGTTTCGGGTTTCAGTATAGGAAATTCTCTACTACAGCGTGGGGTTTTCAGCTAGTGTCTAGTGTGGAAAGGCACCGTCATCACTCACCCCACAAGATGGGAGAGGGCTCTCAACTTCGAGGGGTCTCCTCAGGCAGTATACTGGCTGGAGGGGAGGAATGGAGTTCAGCCTGTTGACGGATCCGGAAGCTACAATAGAGTCTTCCCTCTCTCCTCCTGCCTTCTTCTCTCCTTTAGTTCACCTTTTATATGTTTTCTTTTACATTTGGGTGGAGTTTGAGTGACTCTGGTCATACTTACTTTTGTTATTGATTGGTTTAAAAAGTCTCCTGAGCTAACTGAAAATCGAGACATCGTGCTCAGTGAGGAGCAGTCGTTCCTTGGAAGACAGTAAGTTCTAGGATGGAGCTGTGTATTGGTATTATAATGAGATTAGAATGAGGAAAAATTTGAGCCAAGCCCATCGGAAGGGACTGATCTGCCACCATTGATTATCCAGTACCAGTCATCTTATCATACTGTGTGGCTTATCAGCTGCATGGTAAGAGCGGGTTGCCACCTTGCAGGGAGTATAACAGAGTTTGGTTGCAGTGTCTTCACACCTCTCCAGCCTCCATTCACTCATCAGCTGCAGACACCATCAGGTTACCACCTCCACAGGGAATCCAGCAGTTTGGCCATGGCGTCTCCATTCTGCTCCACTCTTCATTTGCTCTCATTAGTGTGTGCTGGGAGGGCAGATTGTGTTGCCAAGGGAGTCGTGGAGAAGTAGATTCTGTACATATGAACCATCCTGGTAATGGTAACTGTCTCTCACCTCTAGCGAGTCTCTGTAATGCAGAAACTCCTGTTAGACCCTGTTTTTCTCTAATTTTCTCTTTCTTGATCATTGTATTACTAAAATCTTCTGTACAAACTATGATCTCTAGTAACCTGCATATGGCACTGTTGAGTGAATAGCATTGCTTTAGAAAATAAGCTAAATATATTTAGAGGGATCTTCCCACAGTTGTTAACATGTTGGATTTGTAGAGCAGGAGATTTGTGATGAATTTTAAGCAGGGAGCTATAGTACAATGTGTCTAGAAGTTTAACTGAAGAATGATCTTAGGGTAGATAGGAAAAGTGTTCAGTAATGCTAATGTAGGGAAAGACTAATGGCCTTAAGGGACATGCTCTCCACACTTTCCTAGTCAAAGGGAAGAAAATGGTTCTTCTGAAGGAAAGTTCATTGCCAAAGCCAGCTATCAGCTGCTACACACAGATCCTTGGAAGAGCCTGTTTTTATTTGTCACGATGGAGCAAGCGAAGGAGGTGAGCATCTTCAAACCAAAGGTGGTTTTTCTAAGTACTTCCCAGAGTCTCTGTGAGGGCAGCATTCAAGTGAAACATGTAAGAAGCACTTAAGAAGCATCAAGAGGCATTTGCTCTCTTGGGGTCTGCTTGGAACTTGGAAGAGGGAAGGAGTAATGCAGTGGAGAGATGCATATAACAACAAATGGAAGAATGGAAGACAAAAAAAAATCTTAAAAATAGGACTAACAGTCTTTTCTGTGTTACCTTCTCCATACTGAAAATGCATCTGAAAGAGTAATAAACACCTCTGAAACCTTTGGGTTATTTAAGACAATGACAACAACAGAAACTTTGCTCTAAGGACTGCAGGCTTCCTTATCTGTTGAAAAGAGATGGGCAGAAGGAGAAGGGGAGGACACATGGGGTGCAAGGAACAGGACTGCAGCAAGAGTATCTGTAAAAAAGGCCATGGATGGCTGAGGTGACCCAGCATCCAGTGTGAATTGGCATCTTTTTTTATATATATATGGATATTTACTGAGAGAAATTGCATCCTAAGGGGCAGAGTTTAAATGCACCTTAGCTGGGTAAAGGCTATAGTAGGACTGACATTGCAGCTCTCAGATCTGGGAAGTGGGCACCCTGCTCTCTTGATGCCCAACTAGCAGGAGACCTCCAAAGCCTTCCAGGGCCCTGTAGACCCCTGTGGTCATTTCTCTCTAGACACAAAAGTGATTTTGAGTATTTCTGTCTGACATTTGGGATTTCTTTTTTTTTTTTTAACTGATTCAAAAAATTTCCCTCTCAATTTTCACAGAAACTTGTGCTGCTGCTGAACATTCCTTGTAAAAATTGGCTGCGTCATTAGTAGATGAATTGCATCGTTGTGGCCCCTTAGTGCAGCTAAATAATTTCTCAGAAGTTTCTGACTGAGACCGAATTATTTCAAACTCAGCTGCGCTCACATTTCCCAGGAGAGCGAAGTCATCGACAGCAAGTGTAACTGGGTATTATTTACATCTAAATTGTTTTGAGTTTCGGTTTCAAAGAGATACCAACACAGTCAGAGTAAAGAAACTTTAGAATCACTTTGGTTTTCATAAGGATGCAACATTTCTGCAATCTGCTTTTCAGTGATAACTCTGATGATTAAAAAAGAAAAGTCATTTTTTAAATTGTAAGGGTATGTTTTTGCCTCCAGTGCATCTAGGACGTGTTTGGTGTTGCTGTATTTCTAGCCATTATGGTCCATCAGATGGTAGATCGGGGATGCAAACAGCCCCTCACCGACAGTTCACTTTTTCCCCAGAGATGAGAACAGCTGTTCAGGCACTGAACCTTCTCCATCAAAAACACAGTTTTCAACCTGCTGAAATCCGAGGGAAATCTCGGATGCCGCCATTAGGGGACTCATGGGCCACAGTGAGAAGTTCCTTGACATCAGTGGGCAATTCTTCATGCCCAGGAGAGGCTCAGCCAAGCACAGAGGGCAGGATGTGTTGTCGCTGTTCTGGGACCAGGCTATGGAACAGCGGGGAAGACGCTGCCACTGGGATGTGATACCTGCGCTGTATGTTTGCATTAGGGACACTCAGATCTAAAACACATAGTGGGGTGTAGCTCTTGCAAGCTATGTCACAACAAGTCTTTAATTTGAATAAAGGTGGCATCTGAGAATGATAGAATGTTCATTTCTCCTTGCAATAGATTAGGACTTATATATGCATACTGTTTTCCAGCAAAGGGCAGTTTATTGCACTTACCATAAGTAAGTTTAACACCATAAGCAAACATCAAAACTGATGTTAAGGTGACCATCAGGTTATTTATTTGTATGTGGATGGACAATTGAAAAGAAAAAATGTGAGTGGCTTATCCATGTTAGAGGGATATTCTATGGCAAAAATGAGAACAGAAACCTAAAAGTGTCTTCAGGAGCCACCAAATTGGATATTTGGTCAGGGAGAGAAGGTATTTATGGATACTCCTACTTCATAGCTCCCCTTCAACCCGTATGTAATTTCTCTGAGATTGTATTAACCACTTTACAATGGTAGACAGTTTTGTTTGAATAGAAGAAAAATGGGTGCAGTTTTTGGAAAGCTATTGTGTAAGAAATGAGGAGACTAACACAATCTGGAGACAGGATTTTCATTTTAGCGAAACATATTGCGCTGGGTCATGAGACTTTCAGAGATTTTTCAAGACAAGATAGCTATGCTGCATTCGGAAGGAAATCATATAATGAGAAAAGAATTGACTGGTTCACTTTCTATGTGGAAAATCAATGTCCTTTCCTGTAAAAGAAAAGAAAATGTTTCTTCAGTACTACTAGAGCTAGTGTTTGCAATACTACTGCAGCCAGCGTACTGTTGCCTTGCAGCTCTGGCTTGGCAGCTTAGCTTGTTCTCGTGTTACAAGAATCATGCTAATAATTCATATTGACTGCTGTGACCTCTGCTGGAGAGAAGAGTGTGGGTTTTCTCGGAGGCATTCTTCGCAGAGCCTGGCAGCACAGCACGTGCTTTATTTATTTATTTGTTTGTGCCCTCCAGCAATTTCTTCTACCTTCCAGGTGGCTGGAATAATTTGCATAGCTTGTCACTTATCTCTTGCCACAAATCTACTTCAAAACCAAATATGTAATGAAATTTTAATCCTTTTAAGCTTAGGGTTCAATTTTATGGGTGTATACTTTGTACACACTGTGCTACATAGTTTATCTTTGCATATGAAGATCCTTATGAATGCTTAAATCCATAAATACATTTCCTTTTACACCTTTGCCTCACATGCCTTGAAGGCTGCATTTATATAATCTGTCATGCTTTTGAATGTCTTGGAGATGTTTATACAGAAGCCTAGATTGCATCATCCTTCCAAGTATACACACTGAATCTCTAGTCAGGTCTACTTAGTTTGAGATCTGCTGTAGCTCTGCCTCTGCCTAGTTGGAAGCCACTGACAGCAAAGCTGTTTCAGAATGACAGATCTTTGCCTTAAGGCTCTGTAAGAATAGCTGCTAATTACATATTTCTACCTCATAAACCTACTGCAATCAATGGGTTAAATGCTGACTGTATGTTCCAGTTTACTAATTAGCTTTCTCTTTAAGGAGACACGTCTTCACTCATCAATGCTCTGGAAATCTTTCAAGTTGTTTTACTTGGAGGATGTACTGCTGAACATAAAGCAGGGCTGCAGTGGAGTGAGGTTAATAATCCCCCAAGCTGTGATCCCCCTGCCCAGGAAGGGTTTCAGCATGGAGCAGGCCTGCGCGTGCTCATACCTCGTTCTTGCTACAGTGGGTGGTGATACAAGGCCCAGTTGTGCCAAACAGACACAACGGTGTGAGCTCTGACCCAAAAAGTGTGGCTCAGAGTTCCTTTGGATCAATGCGTCTTCATGTAGAATCTGCTCCTCAGCCTAGCAGCAGCTTCCTGGAGACACACATGGGCTCACGGGCTGCTTGTTCCCTGCCGGTCTGCAGGCAGCGATACTGTGTTTCAGTTGCAAAAGACGGGGAAACGGCTCCACAAAGTGATAGGTTTTCAGAGTGAGTAGGAAGCTTTTGAGGAGAAGCATGAGATAGAGTTAGTTGCTTCTCCATCCAGTGCCTGTGTCCTGCCTTCTCCTGGGGAAATGGCTTCTTGAGGCTTGCAGCGAGGCGGGAATACAGACCAGGTGTCGGGATCGCAGCTGTGATATGGCCCAAATAGCTGGGAGGGACAAGGAGCAGAATGGACGGGAGGATGGGAGAATGTGTCACAGGGAGAACTCGAGGTTCACTGCTTTTATCAGGGAGTGGAATGCTGCAAAGGCAGGAAATGCTGATGAAGAACATAGCAGGAGGAGGAGGATCAGAAACATATGATACTAAAGAGGAGGGGAAAAGGAAGGGCTGTGGGCCTAAGGCAATAAAGGAAAAATAACAACTGAGAAAGTCTCCTTAAGCATAATTCTTGCTGCTCGGTTTAGCATGTGTTTCAATAAACAGCCTGTAGGAATCAAAAACCTCCGTGGCGCTTGTGGCAAGGCAGCCATGCAAACTAGGTATCCGGGTTGCTGGAAAGATATCCAAACACACACACACAAATCTAACAGATTTTGAAAAAAAAGATTATTGGTTTACAAATTTAAGGCTTTTAAAAAATAAATAAAAAAGAGAGAAAGAAAAAAGAATGCCTTTAGCAAGCCTTATTGCCTGATCCAGAGAACAGTGGTATTTGAGCATATTGATATTTACATAGTAAAGCAGCAGTTATTCCTTTTCCTACAAATCTGATTTAAATATCAGTTCTATTGTCTGGCAAAAATACCTGTCTGCCTGCTTGACATCTCCTGTTGAAAGTCTCTAAAGACCCTGTGACAAAAGGCAATCTTTTAAGAATCATAATTACTAGTTCCAGATTATAACATTCATTCTAGCATGAACTTCAGTAGAATGAACGCAATACGCTGCTTACTGAAATTGGAGTGGTGCTGCTTAACTCATATTGCCTGAACCATTTTTTAAAGGGGACCCTCTTCTTGGAGGCCTTTTTCCTACACACACATCCAGAAAACACTCTTCCGTGCCAAACTTTTAGATACTGTTTTGTACTTGCAGAAAGCTGAAAGTGGTGCTGAATGAAGCATCTTTAAAAATGGGTTTTAGTTGTGTTTTATGCAAACAGTGAGATGGAGACAATATGATGATATGGAAAAAAGGTTGAATCATGCATTCCAAGTGCAATGTCACGATATCCAGAGGGCAGCGAGTTTGACTTTAGGAATGCTCGCAGTGTGATTTTAAAGCATTTTTTAAGAGCTAAGGATCTTTTGGTGTCATTTGCAATGTGTTCCTTCAATGTATGATAATGTAGTAAAACTTCATAACTTCCAGTCTACATGTTTTAGGTATGGGATCCTTGAGACTCTTGATGCTGCTGGCTGCTTTGCTTCATGCTCTGTGCTGTTATGCAATATGCTCAGGAAGATGGCAGGAGGATTTTATTGATGCAAAAAGACAGTCAAATTTTTGCTTTGTCATTGCAATATTCCTTAGTTTGTTTTGTGTTTTGAAGAGGTATTTGCATAGTTACTTCCTCACCCCAAGCAGTCACGGATATCTAGACTTCAAAAGAGGATTATTTACTTGCAGAATGAAGGGATAACATTTAAAGAACTGTTCCCAGATTTAGTGTTCTAACAGTATAGCTTCTTTTCCAAATTGTAAAAGCAGCATACATAATATTATTTTCACATGGGAGAACTGCAAATGCAATTTGATATCAAAGAGTATGTATTAGGACAGGGTTGGAAAGAATGCAGCATAATTTGTTTTGGTTTACCTGCCAAAACTATTTCAATTGGAGATTTTTTCCTCTAGAGAATAGGGGAAGGCTAGTAAGAAAGCCTTATTGTTTAGTAATTTTCTGCTTGTTAATCCAGAGTAGTCTGTGCCCTTTTTAGAGAAAACAGCAATAGAAACTATAGTAAAAATGATGAAATAAATTCTTTCAGCTAATATTATTTTGCTCCTGTCCTGACCCCTGCTCCCCAGAGAGATGATGCTAAAGGATAGATTTGTCTGTCCCTTCTGTAAAGGCAAGTGCTCTGGGAATCTGGACAACTCCATTCAGCGTTTCCTTCTCAAATATTATTATTGTTTTAGGTGACGTGATACTAGACTTGCAGCTTTCCTTTACATTTGGTTAGTTACCATTGCTTAGGTTGGACAGTCTGACCTCCTCTAAAAAGGGATGTTGAGCATCAATTTGATAATCTGACTTGTTTGGAAAAATGTGTTGTATGTCCAGCTTCTTAGACATGGTAGCTTTTGTTTCTTTGTTTTTTAACATTCTTCCCCTTGTCCTGTAGAGCACTAAATAATCTTGTGTTACCATCTTCCATTTATGGTAGGATTTTTTACTACTTCAGTAGCCTCCAGAAAGGCTTTTTGTGAGAACTTTGAAGAATACTGACCAAAGTTACTTAGTTTTGTGGCTTCTATTAATGCAAAATCTCTGTCAGCAATTAGCAATAACTTGCATGTCAGAAATGATGATCCTGAACCTTCAGTTGTTAGTGAAGACTTTAGCATGCGAGACGTGGTAATGAGTACTTAAGGAAAAAGTAATTACTATTTCATTAATTTTATGTATAAAAAGGAGCAGGAACTGGCTTGAATCTACAGATCTTGGTGATCTTTTTCCTAATACTACTTGTTGTTGCCTTTTCATTATTTAAATAGGGGGCAACGGGGGAAAGAATTAATATGATTTTACTCATATCACATCAGTTGTCTACATCTCATGATCTTTATTAGCTTTGTTTTGAAAAAAATCTGTTAAAGTCAATCAGTAGATTTGACTAATTGCCCTTTTGTTCTTTATGTCAGAATAAGTAATATCTTAGATGAACTCTACTTTGAGGAATGTGGAAGATGGTAACCTCTTAAATAATGGGCTACCAAGCTGCTTAGTGGAGATTAATATATATTTTTAACATTTCTACTATGGGGAAAATATGATACATCCTGGAAGGCTAAAATTTTATTTTTTTGATAGCAAACCTGCAGTAATTTAGATTATCAATTAATGGGACTGAATAACGGATAAAACTACTCAACAAAACTTGGAGTTTTAGCTCCTGTTTCATCTTTTCTGTTTATGCATAAAACAAATTCTGTAAACAACTTACAGGAGTAATAGAAGAAGAGGAATAGAGAAAATCATACATCCTAGAGACATCCTGTAAGTTTCCCCCATCATGGAGGAACAAAATGAGTGTGGTGATTATATTACCGCAGTATTGTCAAATAATAGGATTTAAAGGGAAAGGAAGGGAGAAGGAAATCAGGATACTATTCATGTATAGTGAGTGGAATAAATACATGCTAATAGTTGAACGGGATTTAGCAAAACTTGTTGATATGGATAAAGTATGACTGTGTGGGGGTGACTCCTTAGCCTGGTTTCCGAAGGAGAGAAGGAAAAAAAAAAAAGCTTATGTAATTTCACTGTCTATTTGTCATGCATTTTAACTCACTAACAAATGTATTTCAAGCTGGCCAGATGGGTGGTGATCTCAGTGATCTTAAAATAATCTCACACAATCTTCAACTAGAAGGACCCCTCCTCCCTTTTTAGGCGCTTGTCTTTGCCCCCTTGCTTAGTAGAGGTGCAGTAGGTGTTTGTCCGTGGCCTCAAGCAGCAGTCAGTTGGTGGGGGACACCCACCAAGGTTAAAATGTTGGGCTGGAGGAAAGCTGGCAGATGCAATAGCAGGCACAGAAGGCTCCCTTTCTATTTATGGCTGCCTGCCTGGCCTGTGATGGCAGAGAAGAAGGAGTGAGTGCTCATGCAGACCAGCAAGGGAGGCTAATGAGCAATCCCATGGCAGAAGAGGACTTGAAGACCATTTACAGAGATACTGAAGCTGGACCCTTTTAGAGGCAGACAGTAACATAAGGCAAAGAAATCACGGCTTGGGACTGAACAGGAGGGAAGAGCAGCGCTGGAAGACGTTGCCCACAGAGATCATGTAATTGTCCTCCTTGGAGGGTATCAAGACTTAGTTGGACAGTTATGGGCAGCTTTGTCTGGTGGTGTTGATAATCCCTTTCTAGAAGGAGATGTGACAGAAGTTTATCTATACTTCTTTGTTTCTGCGAAGCGTCAGAAACGCCAAGGGATCCAGAGTTGTTGTTGTGAAAAGAGATGTAATAATGACTTGAAGTTATTTGGTGCCTATAGCAAAAAGCTGTCGGAAATGAGTCTTCATGCAGCAGAACGTGGTCTACAGACCACTTGGCTTGTTAGCATCATTTCAAACTCTTGGATTTCACAGATGATCTGTTAAAAAAAAAAGTTTTTTTGATCATAAAATAGTAGTAAATTGCTTCCAAAGGACAGTTAATCTGTTGGGATCAATAGTATTCTGTACAGGAATGTATTTTTAGCTTTAGGGAGCTAGGCTTTGCAAATGCATCTTGTCACTGTTACCACTTAAGATGAAATAAAGCTCTGTATTTTTAGACTTGGAACTATAATTTCAAGTTGATAATTTTTTTTTTGGATTGGTGATGCAGATAATGGCAGCAGATGTGCAGTTTCGAAGTGTAAGAGTTTTGTCCGCATAGTCTTCACTTCATTCCTTCTTTTTTTTCAGTGCAGATTAGATAAGGATCTAAAGAGTGGCCCATTTGATGAGTACTCTCTGGACTGCGTGAAACTCATGAAAACACATGTAATCCCAGGCCTGGCTGCTTTTGGCAGTGCCACCTCTTAGTCTCACAGCCTAAGCAAAAGCAGCATTTTGACTCCACTGCATAATGGTCAATAGCTGTATTTTTTATATACTTTTATCTTTGAAGACTAAGGAGATAGTCTGAAAATACATTTATCAACTTCCTTTTGTCCTCTATCACGTTTTGGAGCTGTCTTCACACTGCTGTGTGCATGTCCTTATGCTCTTGTAATGAAATTCTTAGTGTCCTGCTTTTTTCTTTTTTTACTCCTGCTTATATCTCTGCAAAAAAACTCTCTTTGTGCACATGAAATGAATGTGTATGAGAAAGTACAATATGAAACCAATGAAAAGAAATTTTCCCTGCTTCTTCAAAAGCCAGAACAAAATACAGAACTCGTAATCAGTTTATCAGCCTTCTTGTTTCATCTCATCACAATTCATGGAAGCTATTTACCACTGTAGAACTCATTAGTGCTTATGCAAATGCTATGTTAAACCCTTTCTGTAATAATCTAATTTTTATTATCTAGGCAGTTACATTGCTTGGCGTTTTCTGAAGCCCTTAATAGCTGAGGAATAAAGAATATCTTAAATATTCATTTTAGGGTATGCCTGAGCTGTCAAGATGTAGTCAAACCTTTTCTAATTACCACTGAACTAGTTAGCTTGGTTGATAATAATAGTACAGCTGAATGCAGAACAAATGCTGTGATTATGTGGTTATCAGAACAGGAATAGAGGAGAGTTACAGGTGCTGAAGGAACTGGTGAAAGATGTAGCAGGAACCATGTACTGACTCATGCTGCATGAGTGTGGCAGGTCTAGCTACCCATGTGGACTACGTGGTGTAATGCATGTGCACTGACCAAGCATGATACAGAATGTATCAACAAAATTAATTCATTGTGCTTTGGTGTGTTTCCCCCCTCTTTTGGTCTTTGCTTCTAGACCTATGGGTGTAAGTTGCAACACAGGAAGTTCCATCTCCATGCGAGGAGGAAGTTCTTTACTGTGAGGGTGACAGAGCCCTGGCACAAGCTGCCCAGGGAGATTGCGGAATCTCCATCTCTGGAGGTCTTCCCAACCTGCCTGGATGCCTCCCTGTGCTCTGGGTGTCCCTGCTGGAGCAGGAGAGTTGGACTAGATGATCTCTGGAGGTCCCAACCTCAACCATTTCATGTTTCTATGACTTTGTGACCTCTGAACAGAAATATGCACTATGTGTGTACACTGGTAACTGGTAAGAGGCAGCCTAACTCAAACACTTAACCCACACCATGAGATCAAGGCTATGTCTGGGAAATATTTGTGTATCTTGGCTTTATCTGCATGAAGCAAATGATACTTCTGAATTCAGCACTGATATTCCTAAAATAGACTCAGGGTCTGATCTGAAAGTTAACTGGAAATGTATTATTGATGCACGATGACTTAAGTCCAAAACAGTTACAGTACATCATGTTTTAAGTTGTCTCTGGTTATTTTATGACCCATATGCCTAATGGGAGAATTGCTGTTGCTGATACAGCAGTTCAGACTGCACATTCCTAACATTCTTGGCCACTGCAGCTATGGCCAGGAGGACAGCCCGGAAATGAGACTTTCCATGGTAGTTAGGGTGATTTTTGATCTCATTCCTTTATGAATCCCACCAAAACAATGAACTTATTTTACAAGATACACCTGGCAGAGAATAATGACTCTTCTATTTTGCTATTTCCAGTATAACCTGGGTTTTGCTAGCAGTACACAAATGCCCATGTTTCAGACAAAAGCAAAATAACTCCAAGAATTAAAAGCTTTAGTTTGCATTCTCTAGAACTGAAAAAAAATTCATTAGCCAGTTGATTACTATTTGTTGAACACTATTCAGTGAATTCTTTAGCAAAATTAGCTCATGTATAAAAGTTGTTAAAGCTTTCAAGGAACAGTGGGCTTGAAAATTAGGATTTAGGACATAAAGCATATAATATGATTTTAAGTTTAGATTTTTTGTGTAGGAAGTAACTGAACAATGTCTGTTTTATACTTCTCTCAATAAATTAAACCATCTTATCACTTTGCAGATTAATTATTGTGGTTTATTGGTGGAGCAGATCTTTTTTAAAAATTTTAGATCATAAATTAGAAACATTTGATAAATATTTTAAATGTCTAAGTACCTAATGACCCTAAATCTCATTATTTTTTGCAGGAAATTTCATGTATGCACCATTATTACACTAAATTGATGCAGTCCACATTTTATTGATATATGTTTCTATTTGCATAACAAAATTGTTTGCATTATTTCTATAAGTTAATGCATTCTTTATCTTAGCTTCAGATGTATGTGTTTGGTTGTAGTATTTGCAAAGAGAAATTGTGTGATTAATCTTGGTTTGAGATTAAGGACTCCATAATTCCAGGGCTGGAGATGGATAATCTTGAACAGTGTACTCCATCTTGCTTTTCTGTATTGGAGGTCATTTAATATCTTAAATAGTGAATTGACACCAATTTTAGCATTTTCCTTGGGTTGTTATTTAAAGGTATTATCTTATGAATGTGTAGTGAAACTAGGTAGTAGTGATAACTGGATGTTCGTTTTGTAAGATCTTGGGCATGCCACCAGGTTTTGCAGTTTTCATGGCTTAAGATACATTAAAATTTTTGATGTGCTTCTGAAAGGACTCAAAGGATTGGTGGCACTGCCAATTCAGAAGAACATTTCACTTTCACTTGTGCATGTTATCTGCTGGCATTTACCTGTCTCGCAGGTAAAATTAACATAAGCCACTGACTGTGAACCTCCTCTGACTTTTACAAAGAGTTCTTTTTGATGAATATATTTCTCTATTTAAAGATGAATGTTGGTCATTTGGGAATGGAGACAACTTCAGGAAATGGTCATCCTGTGTGATAAAATTTGGCAAGTTCACACTGTTCTGTCCCAGATAGTTGAGCTGAATTGTCTACTCCCTGCAAAACAACAGATGATGAATATAATGGATAGGGAACTATCTTTGTGGTTTTCTTTAGTTTGTGCTCTTCTCAGACACATTCCCACATTTGAAATTCTGGAGTTTTAAGGTCTGGCTCATTCTACAGATAGAAGATGATATTTATACTGTGGTAGTTACTAGATTCCTTAGACTTTATTTTCTCAAGTTTTGCTAACCAAAAAGCAAAGCAGTAAGAAGCAAAATTCCTTGAAAGCTAAAACTCAAACAACACCTGAGGGAAAGGAAAATGGAGCTGCAAAGCAAAGTAATTTTTAAGCACATGAGAAAAAAATATGTTACTGTTGCAGCAGCATAATGAGTTCTACAAGTCTACAATACAAAAACATATATTCACATTCTCCTGGCTCCTCTTTGTATTACACTCATCAGCATTGTTTGAATGAGAAATTGTTACTAATGCCTTATAGCACATTTTAAAGAGAAATAACACTCAAGGTATTTATGCGTAAATTCCGAATTTTTCAATAAGGTCATGTAATTTGTAATCAACTGCAGTGATATTCAAATATTTTTAAACAGTGCTATGAAAATAGTTGTGTTTTCCTTACAGAAAGTACAGAAAGTCTATCATTTTTGTCTCATCTAGCTTAGATACTTCACCTGCCCTTCCTTGATTAATCAGTATGAGTATGGAAAAGCTAATTATTTCAGGGTGCTAATTCTGACTAAATCCTGTGATGTAGAATGACATGAGAAACTGCTTGTGCATATTTATTACCCAGACCTGCAAGAGAAAAGGTAAAAACAATGTGTCATGGATTATATATTGCTTCAGGCATTCTCTGATCCACTGTATTATGATTTTGCAGCTACATAAAAAAAATTAAAAGCTCTTTGGGTTCTTACCAAATATATTATTTAAAAATAGAAAATACTACTAATTCAGGCTGTGGAGTAGCTCTAGATGGATGATTATTCTGAAGATTTTAACAGTTCAATAAGAACGTAATCTAATTGCATGTTGAAATGAAGTTAAATATTTCCAAATAGATTAGAGAAAGGGAATTGCATTTTGGCAGTGTGGCACAACACCCTTCTAACTCGTTGAGAAGAAAGCAAGAACTCACTTAAAACCTATATAATTTTGACTAAACAAACGCCTCCCAAATAGGACGAGAGGAAATGGCTTCAAACTGAAGCATCGGGAGTTCCACAGGAACTTCAGGAAGCATTTCCTCACTGTGAGGGTGACAGAGCCCTGGAACAGGCTGCCCAGAGAGGT
>JAUBOD010000966.1:841396-872246 GCA_032353885.1 Nothura maculosa
CAGGGGGGTTGGACTAGATGACCTCTAAGGTCCCTTCCAACCTTACACATTCTATGATTCTATGATTCTATGATTATGATGTTTGTGTTCCCTGCTATGTGTGAGGGTCACTGAGTGCAACATGCTGTCTCTTCAGTGTGGCCTGAAGTACCTGCTCGCTTCTGGCTTGCAGCCACTGCAAGGCCCCTGGTGGGTGACAGCAAGTCCTCATCGATGTCTAAAGAGGGCCTGGCAGAGTAAGGGCTCCGCAGCTGTGATCAAAGAATTTTTTTTCTTGCTGCTTTAAAGTGTGTTGATGGGATCTCCTAGATTTTGGCACTGGATAAAGCTAAATAAGCCAGGGAGACATCAAGGATGCCTGCAGGCATACCTTCTGGTCTGTCAGAGTGATCAATGGTGTGAAGTTGAAGTTGACAAAGAAGACAGGCCTGGAATCCCTTTTCCTAGTTCTTGAAGCCTCCAAAGTAATTTTTAATCCCACAAATACTGCTTTTTCAGTTTATATTTTGGTCACCGCAGAGCAGACACTGAGGGGACAACCTGCAGCAAGGACTGTCCGGAGTTCATCCCCGCCTCCCTTCAGATATGCAGCAAAAACGTTCCAAACCTTTTCAGGGAAGTCTCAGATACAGCATTTCACTTTCAGACTCATGGTCACAGCACTCAAATAGCTAGTCTTATGAGTACTTGCATGGTTCCTGCGAGGTCATTAGAGTCATTAGTGCTGAAGGAGAGCTCCTGTCCACCTGGGCTGGGTGTACTTGTTGGCTCATCTTAAATTACACAAGTGACACAGCAGCACGAAGGGAGCAAGGTACAAATATATTGTCCTCCCAGCATCTCAAAGTGCAGTCATAGCATAGACACCTTTTCCCTCCAAACTCTAACTTCTCTGAGAAGGCTTGGTGGGGAAGAAATGAACAGCAAGGCTTTCTCTTATCTGAGTATGAAGTTCAGAGTAAGGATGTGTCCAGAAGGAATGGTTACATGCGACCACACTTCCCTCCCGCCAGCCCCAAAACATGCCCGGCTTTTAAGTAACATACTCTTGATCTTCTACCTCTTCATGTCTTATGCAGGTGACCACTTAAAAAGTGAGCAGAGACAGTTGTGCTTGGTTTTGTGTCTGAAATGGACAGAGAAAACATCAACTTGGAGAAGACGATGGCAGTAGACGCCCTGACTCTAGCGAGCAGGGCACGCAGGCTCATCCAGAGTCTGGGAAAGAAGTGTGCTGCTTCCACCTGTAGTGGCATTAGATAAATAACAGTAATAGTATCTGGAGGGAGTAGTTGCATTGGAGTTTTCTGTGCTGTATTTTTTACATATGCTGTTTTTTTTTTTCTTTTATATAAAGGTTTTGGTTTTTTGTTTTTAGTGAGTAGATTTGCTAAAGCTCAGAAAAATTATTTCATTAACTGCAGGCTACAAATCCCTTCTTGGAAGTTATTCTTTATTATGCATTTAATCTTTTCCTTTTGTCCCCACTGTGACCTCATTGGTTAAAAAAAGCCACATTTAATGAGTAAAAAGAGCAGCCTATTCCAACTGCTTTTGATTCCTTCAAGGTCATGAAATAATTTTGGTCAATTTTCACAAAAGAAGCTCTTTTACTTGCCCACTTCTTCCAAAAACACAAACACACAGAAGTTTCAATTAATTTAAGCCTAGTACTGAAAAACAGGTCCAAATATTACAGGTCTTTTTCTTTTCAAATGAATTATTTTCAGTGCTTTTTCAAAGTATTGCTTGAAGAAACATGAATTAAAAAATCTTTTGATGTTGTTTTTATTTATCCTACTTCCATCCTCAAAAATAAAATGAGATAAATAGCACAATTAACTTCCTGGAAATTTCCTTTCAGTTTTCCTTTTGCCACGCTAACAATATTTAAAATTCCGAGTATTGAGACAAGTCATATTAGACTATTAGAAAGAAAGAAGAAAATGTTGAGTCAGAGGAAAGAGCAACTTTGTTTTATGTGACCAGAAATTAACCACTTTTCAGCGGTCTACCTGAAACCTTCCTGAAGGCTGCTTGCAAAAGATCTATTCCTTATTTTACCTGGAAATTTTGGATGAGAGAATGACAACGAAAATTCATAGAGAATCTTTCAACCTCTAAATTACTTCTCTTACCTGATCTTAGTTACTCCTTTACATTTCTAAGGATTTTTTTTCAGATACCTTTGGCTTCCTTCTAAAACCATTACAAATGATATCCCCATTTCTGAGTTGGTTATATTTCTTCTGTGGCGATATCTTTCCACATGCAAGCTGTGTATGTAGCTTTGTGGATGACATAATGTTCATAAAGGTGCATTTTACCACTGATGCAAGAAGTCCATTATATTCAATTTGTTTGACTGATTTTCTTACTTAACCAGTTTCATAGAGCATTCAGAAAATTGTAACAGGTTCATTCATCTCATCTAAAAATAAACTATTTTATTAATCCTAAATTTAAAAACACTTTGATGGAAACCCTTTTGTGCAAACAGCTGTCATTAGCATTAGTATTCAAGTATTACTGTACTGTATATACTGTATTATTTCTTGGCCTTAAATATAAATTCATAGAATCACAGAATGGTTGAGGTTGGAAGGGACCTCTAGAGATCATCTAGTTCAACTCCCCTGCTTTAGCAGGGACACCCAGAGCACGGGGCACAGGGTGGCATCCAGGCGGGTTTGGAAGATCTCCAGAGAAGGAGACTCCACAACCTCCCTGGGCAGCCTGTGCCAGGGCTCTGGCACCCTTACAGGAAAGAAGTTCCTCCTCCCATGGAGATGGAATTTCCTATGTTTTAATTTATACCCATTGCCAGAGTATATCAATAAAAAATCAAGCTGCCATGAGTACAGGAATTATCACAAGTATTGAGCCATCTTTTTTTGTTTAGCAATTTTTGTATTCCTTTTTAAGAAATAACACACCATATTGTTAAAGTATTGAGTGTATCTTCAGAATGGCTTTCATTCTTTTTCTTTATAAAAAATGAATTCATTTTGCCTGAATTTGAATTGTGTGTTTGGAAGTTCAGTTCCATCTGGGACTTTGCCTTTAGAGAGCATTTCATCTTCAACCTCAACCTTGTGTTAAAAATTTATTAACTACCCACTGCTGCAAGTAAGTCCTGTAGCTACTAAGTGTTGATTTTAGAAGGAAGTTTGTGGGATTCCTGTTCTTTTTTTCTACCTTTATAGTTTGTGAATTTGGCAACGTTTTATATTTGGTAGTCAGTGTAAGAGTTTCAGGTTCAGCAATCAACTAGACCCTTGGTGACTGTTTTATTTCAGAATTCACTAGTACAAACTTCTGTCCCATTTTAATAGCTCCCTCTATGAAAGAAAGGGTCTGCATTACTGCCTTCTGCAATAGGAGAGCCTGCCTAGTAGGTCTTTTTTTTTTCTTTTTTTTCTTTTTTTCTTCTCACACACTGCTGGAGCACATAAAACCAGAACTGAAAAGTGGCTGAAGAATCCCTCCCTCTCCAGACATTTTTCCAGCTTCCTAAAAGAGGCTTGAGTGAGATGGAGAGATATCTCCAGGAGGGTGAGTGAGGGGAAAATAATGGTAAGATGAAAATCATGAAAAAACAGATAAGAAAGAGTAGATGACTAGTGGGAAAAATAGAGAGAGGAATAAAGCAGAAAAGTTAGAGCAAAATTTAAACAAACCAAAAAAAAAAGGATTTTTATGGCCCTCGGAAAGATATCAAGGAGAATTTTGCAAACCTGTAATTTCTGACTGAGAAGATGAAAAATATACAAACTACTTTTTAAAGAGAACTTAAAGCTTGAATTATATCACATTTAAAGAGATCCTTATAGGGGAAACTTTTATGTGAATCCCTTTTATGTTCAGACTAACTGAACAAATGCTTAACAATTTATTTATTTATTAAAAACTGTGAGGGCCATAATATACTTGGAAGATTAAGGGATCATGAAATAAATATATATAGTGTGTGTGTGTGTTTATATATATATTATATATATGAAGATAATTCGTAGAGGAAAAGAAAACATAAAAGCATCTCGAGTTTCTTCCGCCCTTCATTTTGATTAGGTTGTCTCACAGCCTCAAATTTGCAGAATGATAGAGCAATCTCCTTGAAGTCAGTGTATGTATAAAGTTATATTACAGGTTTAAATTCATTAGGAGAAGGAAAAATCCTTTTCTCATAAAACAAGGTAACATTTTTAAAGAACAAACAGTAAACTGGTAATAAACTGAACCGTATTTGGAAGGGTAACAATGTTTTTGGACTGTTTAGAAGTATTCCCAGTAAAATACTGCATGATAACAGATATTATGGAATATTAATTTTCAGTGTTTCCTGAAAATGAAAATGGGGGACTAGTTTTAATCACAGTTTCTAATCATAAAAGCTGCAAATTTCTTTCAGTTCTCGTGTAACTGCAAGATTATGATTTATACTCCTCTTCACCCCCTTGTGACAAGTGTGGTTATTTCTCATGTCATCCACAGCTTTAGCAAAATTTCTGATTTTATGTCTAGGAAACATCTTACAAAACATCAGTTCATGTCTTCAAAAATTCTGAGGTGCTGAGGAGTACCTATCCAAGCATACAAAGTTCACAGATGTAGACAAAAAACCCTAGTTATTTTGGGATGAAACCATCATAAATGGGAAAACTAGAGGAAAAAAAAATGTGGATGACATATTTTTTTTTTTTAAGTTTTTAGTTTCCATGCTATTCGCTTTCTGTTTTTTAGGTTAAAAAGTTCCCCAGCCCCTATATAAAGTCTAAAGACATTTTAGGAGGCTCTTAAGTAGCTCATATACGAATGAGCTATCTCTAATGCTAATATTTATCTGTACGCTCAGAATGGCAGACATGGGACGTAGATTTTCACATCTCATTAAATAATGATAAATGTGTTAAAGCTGAATATTGAGATTTTTAGCTGTTAATGAAAGTGGCAAAATAACCCATTATTAGCTTAACTACATGTGAAGCAAAAACATTTTATCAACAAATTGTTGTGCCAATTAAGAGTACTTTGTGTGCAATTTGTACATTTCCATGTCGTTCTTCAGGACTGATTAATTGCAGAAGCAATCCCTGACCTTGCAAGATACACAAAATAGCTTTCAAACTCTGACATTTACTTCTTTTAAAGAGCTGCCAGATGCCTTAATAAGGGAATGTTAACGAATTTAGACATTCTTGATTACTAGTTTTGTTAAGACACAAGTGAATTTAAAGCTAGAAGAAAAACACCTTTATTTCTGTATATTTCAAAAGCTTTCTTCTTAACATTTCCTGTCAAAAGTATTTGATATTAGAACCTGATCAGATAAATCAAACAATCTGATAAAAACTTCTGCCAACTCCTTGGAAGAGTGACCGTTTACACTGTTAAATGCCTCCTCCATACTGAAATCCAACAGAATACAGAAACCCTGAGAAAGACATCAGAGTTCTTTTCAAATAAATGGTTTTTTTTTAATGTTTAGATTAATGAAAAAAATGCAATAATCTTCTAAGAAAATGCAATAATCTTATAAGAAATTGCCAAGTGGTTTGTTAGCTGTGTTGCTGAGTGCTGCTCATTTTAAAATTTTTTCTGCTCTTGGAGTCACGTTTACTTTCCGGGCGTGAAAATTGAATGTCGTCCTTTACCTGCCTGGCACTGAGCAGGGAAAGGAGGGTGGTAGTGCCGAGGGCTTGTGTGTGTAGGGGAAGGCTGGAGCAATTAGCAGCAATCAGTCTTGCATATTGTAACATCCAGGCGGGTAATGGTGATTAATGTGCAGCAGAATGCCGTGTTCTCTCCATATGATGCCTCTTCCCTTCAATTTGGATACAGATACATCTCTGAGAAGCTGTACGAAATTGGCTATCCTTCATTCTGGCACAGCCCTGCTAGCTCTGCGATTTCTTACATATGGATTGCATGGGTTGCTTATAGGATTTTTTTGTTTGTTTTTGTTTATTTGCTCTTTTTGCTGGAGGAGGATGCTGTGAAAGCTCCTTCTTTCATGAAGGGAATTCAGAGTAAATGAAGAACTTGTATGCTGTTTTCCTTTATGACAGCCTCTCTTTAGAAGTGCATCCATAAAATACTGATTTTAAAGTGTTTACATTAAAATCTAAAATGTAAAATATTGTGTGAATTGACTCTATCATGTTATCTAACCTCAGACATCTTTTTGGAGATCGATGTGCTTATTTTTTTCCACGACTGTGGGAGCGTGTGGGATAATAGCAGAGGCCTCGGTAAGGGAATACCATGAAAAGATTTCAAGTATATTTTAAAGGAAGTAGCCTGGAGTGTCGAGCAGAGAGAATTAAGAAATAGTTCTGCGGGGTGAATTGATTTCCAAACAAAATGTAACCAGATTACATTCTTCGAGGGTGAATCATATGAAAGGATAGAAAGCTAGACTACATGAATGGCCTGTTGGTTGCTATTTTTCCTTTAAAGATACCCATACATTTCTCACGCTTTCTAATATGAAAAGTGTTTTGAGTATAATTACAGAGGCAGCCTTAAGTGCCGCAGCTGCTACATGTACAGATTGGTTGGAAGGGGACATAGCTGTGAAGTTAAATTGTTAGGAAAAGAAAATCTTTGCTTAAAAAGAAGCTTATATGAAAAAAGAAGCTTAAGATTCTATGGTTTGTCAAACAGTGAGGTCCCTTGCTATGAAGAGGGCAGGGTGTTTGTGCCAGGACTCCAAGGAGGGAGCTGAGGGATGTGCTGGAGCCTGGCCTGTGTGGGCACAGCTCCCTGAAATTGCCATGTGAAGTCCTGCCCCTCTGCAAAAATTCTGTGTTTATGCCATAGAACTTGCCCTGGGTCATCTACTGGGACTGAACCCAGAGATGCTGCTGTTGCATTGCCCCAGACTGCAGAAGCTCAGCAAAAATAATTTAGTTATTTGTGTTGTGCAGCAAGACCATCTCCAGTGGTAGCCATGGTAGTAGTAACAGTGTGATGGAACCTGTCACTCGCAATAAATACTCAAAAATGAATGAGGGCAAGTCAACCTGAAGAAGAGAGAATCAGGCAGTTGGCTATTGCTGAAAAACGCTCTGCATTATCAGAAAAAAATATATATACTGCACTACATGTACTTCTAGATTAGCTGCTTTAAAACTATTAATGTGATACGGTAGTCAAATAGTCTTTTTTTCCCAAAGTTGTTTGAGGAGTTTTGTAGATTACTGGTGTTATTTTAATAAAAATTAATTTTTCATATTGGAATACTAAGAATCTAAGCAAACAAATTTCACTTCTTTGCCGTCAGAAAAGGAAGTTCCATGTTAAGTATTAAGGTAACCCATTTTACTAAAGACTTTCTATAAAACCTTTTCTTGGAAATAGCAGTGCTTGAACTCATCATTTTAACAGTTATGTGGCATACAGGGAATTAAAAACTGACTGCTGGATTTCAAAATACAGTTATTAACAGACAGCTGCATGTCCCAAGACCTGTTCTGTGGCTGATGATGGTGCAGAGCAGCTTGTGCTTATTGGTATCACAAAATATTAAAATGTATATGATTTGATTGTCTAATGTTCTTCCATCTATGACAGATTATTGTTGCTGAATGGCCTTGATGTCCCTTGATGTCTGCATGTAATGAAACGTGGTTTTGTGCAAGCACACACAATTACCTACGTTTTAGAATAACGTGGGGAGAGCATGCTTATTTTATCCATGTATGTATGAAGCCTGAAGGGACCATTAGACCTTGTATTTTGATCTCCTGAATATTGCAGGCTGTTTGAACAGGCTGTTCCCTCACCAAGCTCAATAATATATGTGGCTGAAAGCTGTTCCTTTTGGAAATGTATTAATTCCGGATATTCATAGGAATTGCCATCGTTTTTCCAGTGCTTTTACACTTATTTTGTAGAGGAAGACAGGAATGTTCTCTGCCTCCCATATTTAAACTTGTACAACTTAAGTGTCAGCCTTTCACTTGCTACTGCCTTTCATCATTAGATTGAAGGGCCTTTTTCAGTGCCTGGTATTACCTGTGTGCACTCAATCCACTTCGTCTTCCTTTTCTTGGCTAATCACATCACAGGGTTGAAGTCTCAGGGACTAGTTTCGTCTGCCTTTAGGCTGGCTATGGTTTCGTGGCTCTCTGCTGTGTCCTTTGGAATATGCAGACACAGCTAAATACTGTGGTTTAGTATCGATCCCTGCAATTCCATCTGCAGAGTAATGGCACATCACTCTGCTTAGACATCTAGGCAGGGCAGTTGTTCTTTGCTGTGATTTTCTGTGAGGCTTTTGTTGCATTTCTTTTTACTTCTACCTGGCGAAGGTTTTTAGGGTTTTTGTTTGTTTGTTTTGTTTTGTTTTCTCTATCAATCAGAGATGTTCTATGTGTCTGACTCCTTTTGTTATCCCAGGATGCCTAAACATGTGCATGGAAGCTTGGATTTCAGCCAGCTGCTTAAATATTTGGTTTGAATGGCCAAAACCACTGAGACATCCAGATTTCTTGATATGACTATCATTCTCATTTTTGCTATTCCTTGCATCACTTCCTCATCAGCAAGTTTTCATGAAACCTTTGCACCACTAGAGCTGTAGGATATGTGGACTTGAAACACGACATTATATAAATGGGGGTCAAAACCACTTGTCATTGTTGTTATTGTTCCCATGGAACCTGATTGGTGCCAAGTGAATGAGGTTGGAGTTCAGTGCTTAATCCAGCTTTACTTTTCACTGTGAATTCCAAAAAGGAACCAGTCCGGTGCCTTTTGGTGAACAAATAATGGCTGTTCCACCAAAAATAAAATCCCTTTCTTGTATACACACATCCATGCACACACCTTTTGTGATAATTATTGGCCAGAATTTAAATTTTTTTGAAGGATTTAGGTTACAGAATCCTTAAACTATCAAATAAATTAGCAGCTCTAAAGACTTTTTTTGGAAGGCTTATGAAAATGGAAACTGTATTCTATTTCAGGACTTATGTAATGATAACGATTTAATTAAAAATAAATGAGCCTGTTCCTTTTTTATTAGTTCAACATGGTGTATTTTTAGTTTTCCCTATTTCTTTTAAATGCTTCAGTATTTATCTCTGTAGAAAATGTCAGCAACACACTAATTAATTGTTCCATTAAATAAAGAAATGCAGGCTTTTTCTACATAAGCAGCAAAAACTGCTACTATTTACTTACAGAAAATCAATCAGGAAAATTCAGATGGAGCATTGTCATTTCTTAAGGTAGTAAAATTCAGTTTTCAGCAATGAAAATGCCAATTTGATGAATGTATGTAAAATATGTTTATGAAACTGCAGAACTGATGAATTATATAATACATTTAATAAATAAGTTTGACAGAACTCACCTTTTTCATAGTAGTCTTTTTTCTCTATTCTAAGAGGTTATAACATCAAGTATTTTAAACCTTTTAAAAGCCTACTTGCCAGGCAACTGTTCTGCAGCCTGCATGTGTGGGGCTGTAGTCCAGCCTTGGTCTGTTCTATGCCAAAATCTGCTTTTCAGTAGGTGTAAATCTGAATATCCTCCTAGATATTTAATACTCCCTTGGTGTGATTCTAAACAGCCTCTAACCCAAACAGGGGCCAACTCTGAGGTCAGACCAAGTTGCCCAGGGCTGCGGCCAGTCAAATCTTGAAAACCTGTGAGGACGGAGATGGCTCTGCTGCATAGGGCAACCTGCTCCTCTGCCCCACTGGCCTCACAAGGAAAGTTTCTCTTTATATCCAGCCTGAACCTCTCTTGCAGCAACTTGTGCCTGTTGTCTTTCTCCTCCGCTGGCATGCTCTGCAGTAAGGAGCATGAACCCGGCTCCTTGATGTCCCTCATAGATCCAGGGGGACTGCTGGGTGCCTCCGAAGCCATTCCTTGCCCAGACTGAGCAAGCCCAGCTCCACAGTCTCTCCTCACAACGCTCCACGCTCGCCTGCCTTAGGGACCCTCCACTGAGCATATTCCAGCTAGTCCATGGTCTTTCCTATGCAGAGGGCCCCACACTGGGTGCAGTGCTCTACTTTGGTCTGACAGGCGCTGAGTGAAGAGCAGCAATCCCTTCTCTTGGTCTCCTGGCTGAACATCTGCCCCTGCAGCCCAGGGTGCTGTTGGCTGCCCTTGCTACCAACACACGGCGATCACCGTTACCTCCTGTGTGTCACTGATGAACGTGTTAAACTGCATGCAACCCAGGACACACACTTGCAGTACTGCACTTATTACCGGTGTCCATCTAAAACACAATCCGTATCTGCTGCCCTCTGAGCCTAACCATCCAACCAGGTTTTTACCCAGTCTTCTCTCTTTTTCTGTTGCATCTGCAGAGACTATTAATATTAGCAACACTATTTTTCGTTCTACTGTTTTTTCTTCCAGATAGCCTACCCAAGAAAGATAGAAGTGACTTAATAAGCCAGCTGATAAAAAAACAACCAAACAAAAAGCTCAGGAGTGTTTTTCATGCTCTAGCCTCAGTCTTTGGCCTTCAAAACACTACCATTAGTTACTGCGCAGTAAGTGGCAGAATGAAATTCTTTATAGAAAGACAAATCCTTGTAATTGCTCCGAGGCATTGCTTGCATGCTTAAGCTACTCCAAATATAATGGAGTTTAAAAGACTTTATTTTAAATACATACTAGATCAGCTTCATTAAAGTTTTGGTTGGCTTTCATTTTTCTTCACAGAATTAGAGAATGGTTGAGATTGCAAGAGACCGCTAGAGATCATCCAATCCAATCCCCCTGCTCCAGCAGGGACACACAGAGTATGTGGCACAGGGTGGCATCCAGGTGAATTTGGAAGATCTCCAGAGAGACTCCACAACCAAATTCCTGTCTATCTATTAGCTCCATATTCAGTTCTGAGAAGATGGAGAGGACTGTGAAGGGTTCTCAGAAGATGCTAACTTGCACAGAAACTTTGAAAGGAAAGGTGTAATTTCTGGTGTTTCACAGTATAGTCGATAAATTTTTGTGCAGCTGATACAATTCCTTCAAGAAGATGGGAAAAAAAATCAATTTGGTCCTTTTTCTCTCTTTACTGCCTATAGCATTGGTTTAAAAAAATAAAGATCTGGGCATACTATTAGGACAAATAACAATGTAAAATCTCTCTGGTTCCTTTATAAGGAGTTATGGCAATAATTTCTGTGACTGCAGAAACCAGACAACCATTTTTTATGATTTCAAAGAGAAAGAACTACCTGATTTTAGCAAATCAGTGAATAAGGATTCATTTTTTTGCAAGATTTAACCAGCTGTAGGCACATTCTGTACTCAATATCTGTGAGGATAGGTTGAAGGAACTCGGCTAGTTCAGTCTGGAGTAGAAAAGGAACCTGGGGGATTTGTCAGTGCTGAAGAGCAAAGTATAAAGGAGACAGAACTGGGCCTTTTACTGAACAGCATAGTGTGAGAATAGGTGGTGATGGTCATAAATGGAAGAAGGGGAAGTTCAGGCTAGGTAAAAAGACAAAATAGAAATGCCTACTGTGGAATATGTTACCCACAGAGATTGCACTGTGACCATGCTTATAAAGCATGGGTAAAGCATGGACAAACTGGTCTGTGCAGTACATTGAGTATGATGTTGGACCAGAGAAATCCAAATGTCCCGTCCAACCTGTATTTTTTTCAAGGGACTGTGATAAGAGTTACTTTTGAAAGAACTGTATGGGCCTAACTGAAAACTGCATAGCATTTTGCTTGAATAAGACCTGTGATGCAGGACTATAAAACACCAAAATCTTGGACTTTTCTTCTTTTCTCTTCAGTAAACTATATGCAGCTTTCTGTGGAAGTTGTGCTTTCTGCTTTTCATTCCATTAAAATTTTAAAAGGAGCCTCAAGGTCAAAATTTTATTCTGCAAAGATTAAAGGTTGCTCAGCTCTAACACATTTGGTGCCAGAGATTAAAACTGGGTTTGTTGATTTTATCCCAGTTCCCTAAAGGAATTAGACCGATGTGATTGCAAACTGTGCAGTGGAGAGCAGCAGAGCCTGGGTGCGTAGAGCAGGACAACTTCAGAATATAATCAGAGGCCCTGAATTGCAGGCCCTATTGAAACTGCAGCAAGAGAAGCTGAAGGTTTGTGCATTTGAGTCTGTCCCAGGTGCTCCAGTGGGAGGGTGAGCTGGCCAGAGGTATGATTGATGTTTTGGAGTTAGACACCTCGGGCCAAGGGGAGCTTTTAGCAGTGAGGGAAATGAGAGGAAAAGTAGCTCTGGAGCAGGATGAGGTTACAAAAAAAGGAGCTAGAGGGGAGAGCTCTGGATCACAGCGGTGCAGGTCACTGGGCATCCGTCTCCAGAGCATCATTGCCTGGTGGGAGCAGGAAACACTGCTCCTTCCTCCACCCTCCTTGTTTCTTCTGTGCTTCCTTTAGGAGATACAGCATCTCCTGTAGAGATACAGCTGTCACAAGATTAAATCTTGTGACATTCTGTAACTTTATGCCAGCAAGTTCAAATGAACTTTCAGCTAAGTACATTGGGAATTAATTGGAAACACAGAATTTGTGGAATTGATTTATGCCGAGGCCTGTGGCTTCTCAATATTGACAATGATTTACTTTCACAGACTTTTAAATTATTATATGATAGTTAAATACAATATATGATTTATACCAAAACCGCAAGTCATTATTTAAAGGGATAATTTAATGTAGGATGCTGCAGCAGTTCATTTGATTCTCGGTTGGTATCAATTGCTATAAATTCAGAATTCACTTTATGTGATTTTTCTCCCTGCTTTTACTCCACTTGCATTTCTTTCTTTACATTAACTATGTCTCAGATTTCTCTTTTACTTCCTTCTTAGGCTTCCTTCATTGTTAATATCGACTACAGCTTTTGTTGCTCATATACTCCCATCAGTCTTTCTGCATAATATTTCTCACTTTTAATATCCTTCCCTGTGTTCTGAAATATGAAAGAAACAAGAAATTTAGGTAAGTTTGTTACCACCCTGAAGAAAAAAAATGTTGACAAAAAAAAAAAAAGTGAATCCATTCTAATTCTTAGGATTTCCATTGCAAAGTTGTCATTATGAATCTTTTTATTAATAATAGTTTTCTCATCTGCTCAGTTGAAAGACAAGCTTCCTAAGCTGTTTCACTATCAGCTTTTCATGCTTATTCCTCTGTTGCAAGATCAACTTTCTTCTTCTTTATAGCTAATAAATAGCACATATTCTATTTGAATCATGATACATAAGTCTGATTTTTAGGGAGTAATCCTGTTATGTGTCAGTTTGAAAATCTGTGCCCTTGAAACACTCCTGTCTTTTCTTGCAAAGCAGATTATTCAGTGGAGGAGTTAGGGTTTGTGGGGGAAGACACAGTATGTTTTTTCATAGAGTTAACTGGTGTGGTTGGTACCCAGATTTAGACTCACTTTGATGAGGACAGTTTGCTTGCCTGAGTTACCCTTTCCTGGCTTATCCTGCAGTCACTGAGTCATCATTCAGGCTTCTCCAGGCAATGACTTTGCCCCACTGGCTTCAGAGTAATACCCGGGACACCCTGAGTGGTGTTAGGATCTGACCTGTGAAAGGACTGGGATTTGTAGGTGAAGGAGGGCACAGAAATGTCTTCAAATTATATACATTGCAGGTGATCAGTATCTTTGTATTTTGGCAGGGTGTCAAATGTGCAATCTGTTAGCAGTAAAATACATGTATTTGCATATGCATATGCTTTCACAGAAATGGACTCTGCTTTAAACTGAGATTAGACTTGAGAAAATTTAGCTGAAAGGAACATGTTTTATGATAATGTGAAGCACTGAAAACAGGGAATGAGGTCTCTCCAGTCTGGTTAAAAAGTCATGGTGCTAACTTCATGTTATAGCTTTGATTTTGTTGTTTTGTGGAGTTTTGTTTGGCTTATGGATGGACTAATTTCCTGTGAAATGTGTAAAGCTTAAGCCATGATTTTAAGTTAAAAGACAGCTAGCAGCCTGCTCATATTATAAATTTTTTTTGTAGCATTGCGAATTGCTCTGACAGAAATATAAATGAATTTTGACTAAGTGAGGGCTATCATTTTGGCTTAAGGAAAAACAGTAATATAACATATAATTGTATACCATTGTAGATCATGGAGGAGCTCTCCTCTGACCATACAGTATTCTTATGTAATGCAAATAGCTCTTTAATCCCTAAATAATTTGGCAATTCATTTTTAAAATATCATAAGACTGAGAATTACACTTTCATTTGATTATTGATATATTCCAGCTCTACATCTTTCATGTTCATTTTTTGGGAAGAAGGGTAATTTCTTCTCTAGAACCTCCCCTGTGTGGGAGAGACCTTCATGCTCAGGCTGCTGGCCTGTGTTGGTGCCGCCTCTACATGTCCCATATTGCCTGTCTGCCCTCTCCCCCTCCAAAAAGCAGCTAGTTAGCCCATTTTAACTGTTAATTTTGAGCTTTTCCATTGTGCTGTTTCTTGTCAGGTGTTCAGAAATATGGTACCAGGCATATTATGCAAAATTAGTAAAAGCAGTTGTGAATTACTACTGATGAGAACAAGGTCACTGATTCTGAAAGAGAATTACTCTGAGGTCTTCCTATGTTTACTTCAAAGCGGGGTTGGCATAAACTTTCTGGTCTGGCAATGATAAACATAGTGATTGCAGCTGCCCTGGAAATAGACATAGTAATATCGACCCTTTTATTCTTTGTACATGCTATTGTACATACTTGTGAATGTGTAGAGAGATCCCAAATTTGAGCGTTGGAACAAAATAATTGCTTATTTCAGTCTTGCATTTTATTATTTTTTCATTAGCAGTGCATATGGTGTTGAGATTAGTCACATTAACTGGTTCTTGCAGCAGTAAACATTACTTTAATTGACTTTAATTGCCAAAGTGCATCCAAAAATCTTGCAAATAGACCCAAATTTTCCTCATTTTGAGTTTTAATTTGTTTAAAACTGACTAAAACCTTCAAGAAGTTTTACCAAAATATTGCATTGACGTTGGTTACTGGTTTTTGAACTTCAGAAATCTGAGACTTCAATTTCAATCTCCTGAAGAAAATTTGTCTGTGAGAAAAAAAGAATATTTTCCCTCTTGCAGAAAATAAATGCATTATTTGCCTTTTCAATGCTTATTTATAAGTCTGATGTTCTGAACTTGTTATAATAGATCTCATTTTCATTTTGAAAATGATACTCACTTTTGATGAAGCTTTCTGAACACTATATATATATGTGTATGTGTGCATATATATACATATATACATATGTACATATATATAATAGTAATGACATAATACTCCTACATTTGAGTCCCAGCTCATTAAGTAGATGCCTTGGAATCCTAGCTGGGCTATTAATTTTTCATGTATTTATACAGTTATGAATGATTAATGCGTGTTCCTGTACAAGAGTCAAAGATTTTGAAATGGGGAATAACAGATGACACAGCAGGCTTTCAACTATGAAGACGTTTCCTGTGGGAGCAATGAAATCTGAGAAGGAGTGAGCAGGTCAGAAATTAAGAGTTAAATGAAAGGAAATGCTTTCGTTTCTTGTCATTTGAAAACAAGTGACATAACTATTTTAATTTCACATGAAATCTGAAGGTTGAGGACAGCTTAGATATTTAACATTGTTCATATTCATATATCAGATAAGATATGCAAAAATCCTAAGTTCAGGTGGGTGTGTTTATTTATTCATTTATTCTTTTTACTTATATTAACTTCTGTAGGAATTTATTCAGTAGCTATCAAGGGAGTTATTTTTGCGATCGTTCCCAGCTGGGAGCTCTTTTAGTGATAGTTCTCTGTGCCTCTTGCCTTGTGGAGTTTCTGCTCTGTCTTTGCCAGCTACAGCAATGCAATACTTGGAGCTGCATAGGGGATAAGTCTGTTCAGCTTGTAGACTTCCTAGACTATGGAATAAAGAAATGTCCAGGGCTGGAAACCAAAGGCTACGAGGGAAAGAAAGAGCAAGGAGGGTGTGAGCCCTCCTGCCATTTGTTCTCCATGGTAGATGGTACTTTCACCTCATCACTCATTTAAAAAGTATGAAGAAATGCTTCTTCATACAATCACTGTACAATTGTGCAAAGGGCACAATTCAAAACAAATTTGTTTGGCCATTACAGTCAAGTGTCTTTCCGGTGCCTAGTCCTGCCCTATTGTTTGCTTCATTTTGTTTTGCAAAGTCACAACGTATGAGTGTTCACAAAGCCATGAGGTATGAGGCTGAGCTGTGTAGTTTTTCGGGAAGCACTCTGACCCCTTATTTGAAAGGCTTTCTATTAGCATTGCTTTATTTGGCCTCAGTACTTCTAGGGAAGCCACAGGCTCTGCTCCTGCCCCGTTTTGCTTTGGGAGCATTCGTGTTCTTTCGGCTTTCTTTGGCTTTCTGTTAATTTAACAAACTCAAGAATCTTGTTTAAGAACTTAGACATTCTCCTGCATGTGTAGAAAATGTTGCCAACGATCCTCCACCTCCATCACCACACATGGTGTCTCTGAGTTGCTTTTCTAGGTTGGTTAAAGCAGGGACCTCCTCCACAGGGCTGGGCCTGTGGAACTGGCACTCCCTTGAAGCTTCCCTTGGCCACTGGAGCCGAGTGGGCAGCTCCGGAGTGTGTTACCCACAGAACCCAAGTACACAGACCATGGATGAGGCCTGAGGCCTTGCTTGCAAGGTTTCCATCATGCAGATTCCAGCATGCATGAGACAACGCTGGGGAGCCTTCCCGCTTCATCTCTCTGTGCCGCAGTTTTCCTACCTGGGAGGCAGGAGGAGTAGACAAACCACACAGTGAGAATTTTACTCACTGAGGTTTAGTTTTATGCACTTGGTTAAACTGTGGGGGGGGGTGCTTGGAGTGAAATGACTGTGTAAACGGCAAATAAATAATTATTGCAGCAGCACTTTGTTTTCCAAGGCAACTGAATGTTACGGGAAACGAACTTCAGAGCTGACATGTCGCTGGAAGGTAAAAGATGGCTGCAAGCTGAGGAGGTTATTGAGCCAAGCCGTGATGAATTAACTGAATTAATGCAAACCAGCGGTGAAATGTTGCCGTGTTTGTAATTACTTATTTACAAACATGAGGGATTGTGAAATTAACGTCAAAAGTAGGATATTTGCCAAAGAACGCCTTTGTCCCATTTAATTTCCTCTACAGGAAAATAGCTGGTGCTTCAAAATGTGCTAAAAATGTAGTATCATCAACGTGTGAAATACCACAAAATGAAATAAAGTAAAATTTTAATGTGAAATTTTTTTTTGCTCATAGGCGTATGTTTTTCTTTTATAAACAGCACTAAAACACAGATTTACCCGTCATGTAAATTAAAGTCATTACTTCTGTCAGAGGCCTGACTGAATTGAAGAATTCCGAGGAGCAGAGCCTCCCTCCCAGGTATTAATCAGGTGCTGCCTCATGTCATCATTTGCAGGTGTGGATTCATTGAGTGTTTTACTGAGGCTACCTAAGCTGGGAAATGAAAATGCAGTAAGTAAATACTCCAGTGCAATGAATAAAGTTATTGCGGGAAGTACAGTGGAAGTAAAGGAGCTGTCTTTTCTGGAGAATTATGTAGGGTTATTGGCGATGGATCATTTCCCACCCAGCCTTTAATTTGACCTATCAGTATAAAAGCTCCACCAGAACTTAAGGAAAAACTTCTCGACTGTGAGAGTGTCAGAGTCCTGGAACCCGGCGGCCCGGGGAGGCTGTGGAGTCTCCTTCTCTGGAGATCTTCCAAACTCGCCTGGATGCAGCCCTGTGCCCTGTGCTCTGAGTGTCCCTACTGGAGTAGGGGATTTGGATGACGTGATGTCTAGAGGTCCCTTCCAACCTCAGGAAAGGAAACCTCAGGATTCTATGAGTCTGTGAAAAGATTGGCCTGTAAAGGTGCATTATTAAACCTCAAATTTCATTTCAGCTGGGAGGATAGACAGGCAGACAGCGCAGCACAGCCAGAGGGGCACCATGCATGAGCCTGGGTGTTCGGGGAGCTCCAGTCTGTGTCCCTGCTTCTTGAGGGCTGTGCTGAGGGAAGGAAAGGTGCTGAGTGCGTGAGAGATTTCACAGCTTTCTGTTGCTTTGTTTGCTGCCTTTTCACTTGCAATATGAATAAATGCAGGTTTCTGGCAAGGATGACAAGTTGGAGGCTACTGTGTCTGACAATTGGTGCAAGAATGAGAAACCAGGTATTGATACCATGGTCAACTTAATATTCAGGGTTGGAAAAAAAAGTGTGTAGAGCCTGTGAGAACTGGCTGCTAGGCCACTTGTGTCTGGCTGTGTTATTATATGTGTCATTTTATGACACTGCTTAGCAGGATTTTCCATAAAAACAACTTTATCTGCTAAAGAGAATAAAAATACTAGGAGCCGGTGAGGTTTTCGTGATTACTTAGTGTGAGGAATGCTACATGATTGGCCAATTTAAAAACTAAATGGATAGTTTCAAGAAGAAATTAGGTAGTGCACGCATCAGGAAAATAAGCGTTAATCTCTCGCTGTAGATGAGTTTTAAACATGCTCTGCTCTTCTGAATATTTGCACGTTTTATCTTAGTGCCAGACAAATGTATTTGCTATTCTCCCTTCATTATTATTATTATTATTACGTGATTATACAAAAAGCTGCCTGAGTTTTATAGCCTCTGACTTTGCTGCCAACTCTCTCTTAATTAATTCTGTCATCTTGATCATACATTGCTTGCTTAGGGAATGCCAAGGCAAGCCATATTGTAGAGCTTTTCTCTATGTTGGCTGCTTTGTCCTGTTACTCCTTATGAGATAGAGTGTATTTGTAACAAATTTGGGGTGATATTTTTTTTCTTCTCGTCTTGAGAAAATTTTTCATTTCTTAATACTGTAGTTATGCTTCATGGTGAGAGGCACAGTCGGTAACTTGGTGTTAGTTTTACCCGTAACCTCTATGTACAGGGCCAGTGTCTGTGTTACAGATTAATTCTGAGAGCTAAGTGAAATTTATGGAATGTGATTTTTGAGTGACTTCGCTGAAACTTGTAAAGTGTGTTGGTTCTGTGAGTGTTCACACTGTTTCATCTTTCTGGAAAAAAAACAAATAAAAAATGTAGTAAGTGAACACTCAACTTGCATTTTCTTTTGTGAGTCTCAACTAATTTAAAAATACGTATATATTTCAGAAGAGGTTGCATCAAAAAAAGTTAGGGAATCATGTTTTTCTGTATTCTAAAATGCCTTCACAATGGAATTACCACTTGCAAGGTAAGGAATTTGTATTTAAAACTTGCATGCAAACAGCAGAATGTGGGAGTGTGTACTGCAAAAACTCCTGATGTGTTTTTTTCCTCTTTACTTAAAAAAAAAAAAAATTATTGACTCAGAGTGAGATTACCTGTAAAATGAAGGCAGCTTGCTTTTCACCATGATATTTAAAATTACTGATTTAAAGAAATAAAAGATATCTTGCATCAAAGAGCTATTCTTTTAATTTTACTCTTTTTTCTTTAATTATTTTAATATATAGAAATCTATAATATTGCTGATGTATTCCAGGTGCTACAGTTTAAGAAAAATTGTGGTTTTAAAAATAGATTTTAAAGGGAGAACCTGAGATTTCAGTTTGCCATTAGGATTTCTATGTGCTGAAAAGATTTTTTAATGGAACATTTTATTAATAAGGCAAGATGTTTAATGTATAATGACACATTGCATTAATCTGACATAATTGTATTACTCTGTAATGAAGCACCTGGAGATCACCTAAAACATATGCTAATGAAAGTTTCATAGACCTCAGAAATTAAGAGGTTGTTGACACTGCAAAAAAACTAATGTTAGATCCAGAAAAATATTAAACTGCTCGAAAAATACTTTAGATCTTGCTTGTATAAAACTGTAACATCAAACAATAATTTAGAACTGAAGATTTTCCAGAAAAAAAAATCCGTTCCTTTTTTTTTAATCAAAAGGATTGAAAGTACAGAACTTTTTGAATTAGGTCTGTCATAGTTAGTTGACAGAGTATGGAAAATGCAATCAAAATGCTTTTAAAACTGTTTACAACCTTTTATTTATTTACCTATATTTTAATGTATAAATGATAGTGGAGGAAGACAGTGGTTTGCATGAATAATTTTCTGGATTGTGCTATGGGTAAAGAGCCTCATGAACTTGGTTTGTACAGGTCAGTTGGTGTAGGGCAGATACTTTTACTTGTCCCACTGGAATCCCAACATTTCAATTTCAATTCATGCACAAAATTCAATCACTTTCAATTTATTTCTCCCAGGTAATGGAGAATTTAGTGCATAAGGCTTTGTAAATAAGCAATCATAAGAGCTAGATTCTAATGTAGTTTTTAAAATAAGGTGGCTAGAAGTCAATAAAGTAGTATATTTATTCTGCGTTTTGCACAACCATTCCTTTCTTACTAATGTATTCCAGCTTAGTTTTCTGACTGTATTTTGAGGCATGCCAGCCTCAGTGTGTTCTTTGTTCTATTATGATTCCCAAATATGCTGGGATGAATGTCTAAGAATAAATTCCCATATTTCATTAATTGATAAGTATGTCAGTGTACAGTCCCTGAAATCCATATACTCTAATGCTTCTTCTTCAGTCATGGAGTTAAAGATGAAACAAAGTGAGGAAGTTTCATCCCTGCTCTTCTCCGTCCAGTTTGTTCATTTGCCTCAGAATCAGCATACAGGAGGCACCCCCTTTAGATGTGACACTGCTCACATCTTTAAGAGTTTTATTCCATATTAATAATTTTTACTTAAAACATTTAGCAAGAAATTACAGTCTTTTGCTCAGGAGAGTTTTGTCCTGAATTCTTTGAGCAGCTTCAGTATAGAAAGATGAAATGTGGTTCATGTGAATAAGATGGATAACCTGGAACAGTAAAAAATATTTTCATGAAAAAAAAATCTAAAAATGTTTGATATTCAGCCAAAGGACATAGCACTATCTCTTTATTAACATAACATTTGGTTTATTTTCATGCAACATTACATTAGTCTCTTCCAACTTAGTGAAAAATATGGTAAAAGTGGTCCACAATTAAACATAAGCTCTTTTATATTATTATGTGAATTTTATCTGTAGTTTTAGAGCATGAAGGAATAGCTAATGCAAACACGTAATGAAAGCTTTCCAATGGGTTGGCACAAAACTGGTGCTGCAAAATAATCAGAGTAAACTTGCACTTTATATGTGGATGAATTTGTGTCCTTAGCATTTCTTTCCTGAAACGCTTGGGGTAAAAGATAAAGTGGAAGAGAAGGAACAATAGGAAACTGAGAAGCTTATATATTTTCCTGTGGAATGGATAGTGTTTTCATTTTGATATTGAGAGATGAATTATACTATATAATCAAATTCAAAATAACTTGACTTCCAACTGATTTGCCCTGATCAGAGTAGAAATTTTATACAGTGGGTTTTTCTGGTTTCCAAATAGAAAGCAGTTTGACAGGGGTATATTTCACTTGGCAAATTTAAAGTGTTTGACAAGAAGGTCTGGGATCTAAGACTGTTTTTTTTTTCCAGATGATATCATGACATGGGCAAGGGTTGTTCTGTCATTCAAACAAAGAAGCCTGTTGGTAGTTTTGAATGAGTGTTATCAGCTACTGAGAGAGGCAATATTAAGATTTCTCATTGAAACCTCTGAAATTGAGTCCTGCATTTTATGGAGAGAAAATGTGAGGTGTTTATATATGTAGCCATTTTGTAACTGTGTGTCTAGAAGGAAGGATCTGAATTGAAGCTTTTATAGTGTTTCTTACCAGGATTTATGATATATAAATATCTTTTATATGTGAAAACTCATTGAACTAGGATTTTCTTCTTGCTCATCATTACATCATCTTTATACCTTCCTTCTCTTCCTGTTTACTAGGGACTATTTAAGCTTGTTTCTTTTCAGCAGCATAGTGTAATTTGGATTTTTCTTCCATTTCTCTGCTTTATACCCTGTTTTGACAGTCCTATGTTCTCATTTGGATATAATAATCTTCCTTCCCTTTACTGCTTTTCTTTTTGCTTCTCTTGGAGCTTCCTAACACATCTGAAAGCAGCACAGTTTTATGGATCTACAGTTATTAGAATTGCACATTTTAAATCAGATGAGATCTGAAGCAAAGAAATAGTGACTTAAGTCCTGTAGGTCCATGCTGAGATAACTTAAGAGCATCTTAAATCATTGTATATTCTTTATTCCCTGCACTATCATGACTCTGCTGGTAAAGTGTTAAGCTTAGAATAGATTTTCCAATTTGACTTCTTGCACAAATGAAAATTTGAACCCATTGGTTTCTTCATTCATGCCGTATTTTCTGTTTCGTCTATGCTTTTCTTTAAAGTCCTCTAGATTTGGTTTTCAATCTTCAAGTATATACAGGAGCCAATTACCCTCTTTATGATGAGAAAATGTGTCCCTTCTTACTCATCTGAATTTGTTTAGCTACCATTTCCAGTCTGCTGACTCTTGCTACACCACTCTGCCATTCAAGAGAGATCCATCATTAGAAGTTTCTTTAGGAAAGGAGTGCATCTCTACTTCAAAACAAAATGAAGAAAAGGACAAACAAATTCCAGATAGTTCTCTTCTCACTCTCCCCCTCTGTGTTTCTGCCCATGAGTTTCCATGATGGAGTCTGTTACTGCTTTGCCTTTGCTTGTATCTGATTTGTAAATGATTTCAGCTATTCACAGTATACATATATGTTGATTTTTGTTTTGAACACCTGATAGGCTCCAAAATAATGAAGTGCCTCAGATCTTCTGCAGTTCTTGGAATTGATTGGTTCTTTAACATTTATATTGATTCTCTCTGAGATGCTCAAGTTGATGGTTCCTGCTACCCTAAGCCCCTATGGCCCTTATGCAGGGAATGCTTTATAAATCAAGTTGTTTTATAAGGCATGGAAGTTCTGCAGTTTCCCTTCTGATACCTGACTCTAATTTCTGTCACTGGTGCTGCTGTAGTAAGTTTAGTGCCAGATACACCAAGTAAATTCTACAGTTTGCCTAAAGAGAAAATATGAAATGTGATGTCCAAAGGAGTATTTCAGTTTGTCAGTCCTTTCCATGGGAAAATGGCTCATTACTCTGCTGCTACTCTAGCAAGAAAAGGAATATGGAATGGCCAAGATTAATAGTGTTTCTGGTGCATCATTCAGCTCTTGCCCTCAACTTAGAAATAAAAATCTTGATCATATTTCACACTTGTGCTGCTGCTTTTCTATGCAACGTCTCTGGCATGACTTAATGTTACTCAAGACAGCAGCTAAATATGGTCCAGAGACTGGCGTGGAGGAGGAGTTTACTGCCTTAGATATGTTTTAGATATTGTCACATGAAAACGGTGTTTTGGATGATGGAGGACAGAAGAGGAGTTTTTAAAAATCTCAATTGGGAAAATATATTACTTAGAAAAAAACAAAGACTCTCTGAAGTGCTTTTATAATAAAGCAACCCCCTTTCTCTATAATCCATAGAGAACTGATTAACGGGCTGCATGTATGTACCCATTCTGAAAGCAATGCAGCGATGCTGCTGCATTTGATAGGGTGCTTTTGTAACTGGACTTCTGATCTTCTACCCAGTAAACTGAAAGACAAAGCAAGATACTAGAAGATACTTGGAATTATATCCAGAAAGAACCAAATTATCCCTACTGTATAGTTGACACTCACAGAAAAAATCACAAATTGAGAGCTGTGATTCAGTGCTTTGATATTCTGGAAAACAGCTCTGAGGGCAGCTCTTAGTCAATTATACATATATGTTCTTCAGTGCATACTCAAGTACATTCTAAGTATTTTTTATTTGTTTTAAATCAAGATTTTGAAACTTTGCAGCTACAGTTATTTACTTCCTATCCATTAGGTGTATTTGCAGCATTGTAGACAACATTGTGTCCCTTATAATGTTCCACACACCCCTCATTGCATACCAGAGGTTACTGATTTGTGATCACCGATAAACATGGCCACTGCCCTTGCGGTGCTGGTGTCCCCAGAGCCTGTGCTGGCTCTTCAGGCATGTAAATAAAGTATGATTTACATATAGTGCAAACGGAGACTTTCTCTTTGTGAGATCTGAGCATCATTTATTCCTCCTTGTGGACAAACATGATTAAAAGATGTATAGTTAATCCATTTAATTTTAACATACAGCTTAATGGTCAAAAAAAGAAAAGTACTGTTTAGCTGTAGCAGAAATACATGCTGAAATAACTTTTCCTGACATTTTAAACTCAGTAACTTCAGGATCTTTGCTGCCATTTTTCTCAAACTGAGCAGTGATTCATGACTCCTGAGAGTGAGACTTTGCTGGCATCTGGTTTCCTGGAGCCGGCTGGTTGGAGCTTGTTGTGGGCTCAGTTCATAGGTCAGTGTCTCAGCCTCCAGCTTTTGGCCTGGCCAGTTAACGCCCCATCCAGGGCTTCTGCTGGGTCAGAGTATGAAATCACAGCCCTCAGAATAATATCTTGAAGAATGGACCAAGATGTCCAATGACTTGAGTGACAGTAACTTGAGCCACAAAATACGACATTTTGTGACAGGAAGAACTGGAAAGATTTGAAGCTAATATTTACCTGGATAGTCTTTCACTTGCCTTTCTATGCAAACTGAGGAACCAAAGGATGCTCCTAGGTATCCTCCCGTCCTGTCTCTCTCCCTAACAAACTCAAGTCAAATGATTTTAGACTAATTATAGGTTCTGAGTTAGAAGTGGATAAGCAAGGAGCCATTTCTTATGTGCTGAATCCAGTGAAGTTACAAATTGAGTATTTTTCTGGTTGAAGCTGTTTTCCTGCTTTTCAATTTCCTGCTAATGAATTTCATTTCCCTCGGCTGCCCAGTGCTTCCAGGTAAAATGAGTTAAAAACATTGCAACTGTGCTACCTTTAGTAGGTACAATATTAGGTAGGCTGGTATCTTAACAGCTATTGATGTCTGACTTGCCTATTTCACTAAAGTGTTTTTGTTTTATTAAGAATTCACAAATATCAGAAGTGACCCAGGAATATAACTGATGGTAGACTGAGAATGGAGTGTTAGATTTTCATTGCACTGACCGCTTTGGGACTGTAGATGGTAATTCTATTCCCAAATCACTGTATTTTTGTTGATAGTATTTGATGTGTTTATGAATTTTATACCTCCATATATAGAATAAAAAAGGCTAAAGAACTCTACATTTTTTAAAGAAAAGTGTGCACAGCTAAACTTCTTAGCTAATACCCTGTAATTTTGCTCTATTTTGTTGGTTTCTCCCATTTAGTGTAGCTCGTAGCTCATTTTTGCTTCCTAGGTCAGTGCTTAGATTAAATAAGCATCAATATTAACCACCTGAATGTGACAAAAAGCATGGAACTATTTCTTGTAACTTACTTATGAATAGTATTACTTGCTCCCATCCAGATCTGTAACTCGTCTGTCAAGAGAAGTGAAAATTAGATGTTTGATTTCTTTGGTAGTGGAAGATGTGGCCACTTTTCTCTAGGGATGATAGTAAGCCTGGGTCCCAAAGTACATAATGATTAATAGGGGATTAATAAGGAACTCTGGTGGATGTCTGCATATTGTATCCTGTCTTGTAAACTTTGTTCTGTAGCTAATTGAGAGTTTGCCTGGAAATATTTAAATCTTATTTTTGATTGGGTAAATCTTTCAGATACCACTTTGTAAATAAGATGTGTGATACTATGATGAAATTCAGCATCTCAACTAAACTTGTTCATATGAAGTATATATATGTATATGCATGCATATATATAAGCATATATTTATAGAAATATATAAATTATATTTATGTTGTCTGTTTAAATGATGTTGGTGTATCTTAAAGTTTCATCCTTCTATGAAGGGAAAACAGGAACCCAAAGATAACTGATGCTGTTTAGTTAGGCATCCTAGTAGTAAGTCAGGTTGTCATTTTCTAGCCATAGATTTTTCTTACTCTGGAGCTGCCCATCAACATTCTGTTTTCCCAGTGGCTTTTCAGGAGGATGAGCTCTAAATCATAATATTTTGTACCTCTTTGCCCTGTCTCACTCAAGTGTAAAACTTCTGTAACAACATTCTGTTTCTGCAGTGCTCCCTGAGATACAATAAAATCAGGTTTCTTAAGGAACAAGAAGTGTATGTGCATGTGTATGTACACTTGTGTGTGTTTGAGATGGAGCAGAAGTGGAAAGAGATAAGATGAACCTGAGTCATCATTCTTCTCACTCAAGGACTAACGGATACCACCAATTTATCTTGAAAAACCTGATTAGTTAGATTTTTTTAATCACACTTTGTCCATTTGAGATGATGAAGCAGACCCCGATGAACTGGATGACTCAGGCCCTGGAATAATTTGATGAAGTCTGAGCCATGAAAACACTTATAGCTTAAATCTCTGTTACTCAGGAAGCATTTTCTCCCCTACATCTCTAGCATCTTGGTAAATGGTAGCCTTTTGAGAGGAGACTATTACGTGAAAGATTGGTCCTGAATTGGGTGGTGGGTGCTGAAATTCATTCAAAAGAGAGAATCACAAAATTTGGAAGCTGTTGTCAGAAGCTTGTTAGAGACAAGAATTCAGAACAGCGAGTGCAGCATGTGAGTGAATTGGGTGTGAAGTGGCATGGTAAAGAGGGAAAGCAGATGCTGTTCATAGAAAAGAGGAAACTCTCCAAATAAGTAGAGCATGATGAAGTGAATGTCTGAGAAAGGAAGCAGTACACCTAGCTGTGCCTGTAGGAGAAGCCATCAGGAGAGGAGATTAAGGATCAAATAAAACTGGCATGGTGAGAGGGGAAGGGCCAATTTAAATGAAACCCAGGGAGAAAATTATCAGAGAAACCTAAAATCGCAGTGGCAAAAAAAAAATCATAAAATGCACAAACAAAGAGTGAGACTGTAGCCTCTTGCTGCTCGTGTTCAGTGGAAGTGTTTAGCTTCATCGCCTTGGCTGGTTTCAGGGGAAGAGTTGAGGCTCGGAACAAATGTGTGTTTTCCTGCTATCCCTGCTCTGCAGCTGTATCTCAGGAGGACGGATTACGCATCCCCGTGGTGGATTGGGTGTGAGGGAGCTTGATTCCCTCTCTTCCCTAACACCATTTCCTTGCTCCTTTGAGGCCCTCCACATGGGCTGCAGTAACGGAAGGAGGAGGACTGAGCCCAGAGGCTCCTCAGAGTTTGTGGCAGAGAAGATGCAGGATGCAGGAGGGAGGGAGAAGAAGGTTGCTGAGATAGCAAGGGAAAATATAGCCAGGGATTATCACGTTATGCATCTGTGCCATCACAAATTGTTTTGTGCACCAAGCAAGTAACGAAAGACATAGAGGGGCAGCAAGGGAGATTTGGTGTCACATGAAGCTGATGTTGTTTGAGTGGAGAAAGACACTGTTTTATGACTCCATGTGCAGCGAAGCACACAAGGTAAATATGGCAGTAAATTGAGAAGTGTTTTTCCTCACCAATAGGCAGTAAATATTAATGAAGTTACAGGTGGCGTGCCTGCACACGGAAATAAAAAAGGAAGCAGAGCATTTATAAAAAGCATCCTGGAAGAGGGTGATGGCAGGCATCCCAGAGCTTGACAGCAGGAAGGTGGAGGAAAACACAACAGCCGAAAGAGCGAAACAAAATCACCACATGGTCTTATGAGCTCCTGAGGAAGTGGGAGACAAGACTGAATATAAATTCCCATGATACTCTTTCTAGCAGATAAAAGGGAAAGTGTGGAAGTAAGCAATATGGAGGTTTGATCTCTTTGCTTGTGACATTCTTGTCCATGATTTACAATCTCTTTGTGGAGACTGTAACGGGATGGTGGCTGTAATGGGATGGACTGTAACGGGTTGATGGTTTCTCCTGGAAAACAGGCCTCAAGGGCCAGAAGCTACAAGGGAGAAGCTTTATGCCATTGTGCAGAGGGCTCAAAATCATTAACAGAGCTTCCTATCTGAAGGAACGTGAACATTTGAGTTCAGCAGATGTCCCATGCTGAAGGACAACTGTCTAACCCACTAGTCTTTGACAGCAGATGGTGGCTCAAAGAACAGAATTGGGCAGGAGACGTTTTGGTTTAAGAGAAACCCAACACTGCCAAGGGCAAACTAGTCCTACCCACAGCTCAGTCCTGAATTAGCCCTACCCACAGCTCTGTCCTGAACTAGTCCTACCCAAAGCTCTGTCCTGCCACTCCTCAGCTGGGGCTCAGACAGCACTTTGCCTCCACCATGGCATCAGTGCCACCGCCGGGATCGTGACTGGGGAGAAGGGTTTTCCCTGGCCTCCTAAACAGGGAGAGGAATGTTGTGGGGAACATTGTTCTTCATCATAACCCTTTATGAGCTGTGTCACAGTATAGACAAAATAGAGGTCACACTGCTTCATTATCAGTGAGAATGTCTGGGAAAATTTATTTAAAATTGAATCTGATAGCAGAAAGGCAGAAAGTCTTCTGGATGACAAATTTTAAGATCTCGATTTCAAACTATTTCAGCGGGAGGAACACATCAAGTTGCTGCTGCTGAAGCACAAACTGATATGCTTTGCTCTTTGAATTGTGTCCTGTGCAATTCAACCAGAAAGAAGAAACTTCAAAGTCTTCTTTGGTATCTGAAAAGATAGCAAGGAATTGCTTTGAATTGGAACCTAAGGGAGCAGCTGCCAGAAGTTCACTACAGGGGAGTCAAGGAGAGTCTACGGGAATAACAAAAAAAAGAAAAGTCACAAATAGTTTTTTATAAAGTTGCACCTCTGTATCAAAAGGATATAACAGAGAAAAAAAAAAACAATTTTAGAGGGGCAGGGATATGGTTAGTGTGCTTCAAGGTGGATTTTTCTTCCGTGCACTAGAGGAGACTGCTCTGACAGTAGCAAGGAAACTTTGACAGGGAAGTATTGAATGACACAGAGGCTTCACATGTGAATTGGAATAACTGGAGCCTTGAGCAATGCTGACTGAGAAGAACATGTTGTGCAGAGTTATTAGTATGTCTCTTTTCCTTTAGATTTTGTTTTGTATTTTTCCATTACAAGCAGAGTGATGCAGTATTTGGACATTCTGATGCCATTTTAATATATAGGTGAAATTTTATGTGTTTTTGCTAAAATAGGTGCTAAATCACATGCAGCTTTTAGGAAAAGAAGCATTATGTTTAATTTCCTGTGCTTTAGTAAACAGAAATTGAAGAGGGTTTTTTTTTTAAAAAAAAAATGGTTGGAGGCAATAGAAATAGATTTTTAAAAATATGATTAATAACAAATACAGAAGGGCAGCTAGAAGCTTTTCTGCTTTCCCACAAATAAGACTAGTTTAAAAATCATGTATTTTTCAAATGAACATTTTTCCCTTTTTATTAATCTGATGTGGTTGTCCTTTTCTACCACTATGCTCTTAGTTTAAAATTTTCTATAGATTTGGGACCTGAAAACTGCTTTTAGTTTTCAAAACAAAAATTTTCGTGAAAAAAAGTGAAATTCTAGGAACTTCTGTTAAAAAACAAAGTCCTGAAACTTGTAATAAAGCTGTAGGTCGTACTTAGTTTTAAAATGGTGAAATCAGGAAGAAAAATGGCAGTAGTGGAAAGACACAGCATGTGGGTGATTTAAAGTGCAAAAGGAAAACAAAGTACATTGCAAGACATGTGTTTGCACTACTTCATTCATATGTAGCTTCATTTTTTCTGCATATTTCCCCTTTTTCTTTCTTATGGTTAACTGTGTATGTTTATACATACAGTGACCATAAAATGAGTAAAGAACTTTTTAAAATCTTGAGCAAACTAAGTAGTTGGCAGAACAAGGGATAAATAAATCATGTCAAAATAAATATTTTGACAGGAATATAATATCTGCCCTGTAAACTTCTAGGTATTGAAATTAATCCGCTTATTAATGCCACAGTAGATCACAAAAACCTGTTTGAAAACATTGCTCACTGCCTACTTGCATTTCAGATATGCTCACATGTTTTGCTGCCACGTTGGCTGATGAAAGGGAAAAATGCCTTGTAGTGACTTTCAAGAAAACAAGTTCATTTTCTGAATAGTACCTAAATATTTACTTTTGAGAAGAAAAAAAAAAGTATATTCTTCAGATAGATGTCTATTTTCCTGACTAGGAATGAACATCCTTTTTATGTTTAAGGTAAATCAACTTCATGGCTTCAGGACAGTGAATCAGCTCTGTTTACCTCAGCAGTAGAGCTAATGCAGTTGCAACTCAACTTGACAGTTTGTAAATATTTGCCATCCAAATGGCAATGTATTGTTTCTTTGCACTGTCAGTTCTGCAGAACTAATTTTACACTGCATGAGATGTTAATGTAGACAGCAGCATTTCTGGGCACCTACTGCTCCTACAAGCCTGGCATGTGAAACTGCTGGAGGAAAATGAAAACCCTGACTGTACTCGGGGTTTGTGCTGTTCCGTGGAGTTCTGCAGCTTCACTGAGGCTGCACACACGTAATGGGGATTATCATTAAGCCTAGATGGGTGATAAAATCTGTCCCCCGTGCAATCAATAGTAAAATGTCCTATTGGCTCAGGTATCTTAAATAACACTCTTGTAAAGCTGTAGTTGCAATGTCCAAGTACTGTCTTCCAAAGTGAATTTTTAAGAACTGTATACTTGTTTGAGAACAGAATATAATCTGTTACATTATGAATAAGAAATAACACTTGTATATTCGTTTTTAAAAGCTATGTATATCTGAATTTTCTTTACAGGAGGGACAGGCCAGGAAGGCGAGGGGGCGGAGTTGCTCTGTATGTGGGAGAGCAACTGGAATGCGTGGAGCTCAGCATAGGTGAGGACGAAATGCTAGTAGAGACCCTGTGGGTGAGGATAAAG
>JAUBOD010000966.1:872346-882649 GCA_032353885.1 Nothura maculosa
AAACCCGCCTGGATGCCGCCCTGTGCCACCTGCTCTAGGTGTGCCCGCCGGAGCGGGAAGGTTGGACTAGATGATCTTTAGAGGTCCCTTCCAACCTTGTAGATTCTGTGATTCTGTGATTCTGTGAATTTATTTTGCTGGTTGAATTTGTGCTAAACTGAAGATCTAAGGTTAAGGTATGATCTCTAAAAAAGAAACAATAAAGTCAGATAACTGTAATGTATTCCCCAATATACTAATTTGTTTTAAAATGGTGAGGTGTCAGTTAAATAAAGGTCTCTATTAAGCTTAGTGACGTGTTTATAAAATCTGGGCCAGCTCATTTAAAATGTATATTCATCTTTCTAAGTCACTGCAGTGAACTTTTAAATATACTGTAGCATCTGCAGATTCAGTTGGACTTCAATGGGAATATGAAAAATGCCACAGTGAATAACTCTGGTTACTAGGCACTTTTTTGCCTAGTTTATAAATAACTAGGCACTTGTGAATGCATCTAAATTCTGAATGTCTTTAAGTAAGCTGTCAAGCTCTGAGCTGCTTTGTGCTTCGGAAAGTGGGTAGGAAAATTAATACGTCGAAGAAGTAAAAATAGCTCTGTGCACTATCAGATGGTTTTCAGCGATAAGAAATCTGAGGAGAAATCTCAGGCCCTGAGACCACTGTCATGTGGCCGGGGCTCCCGCTCATCAAGAGAGATGGCCCTTTGTGCAGGGGCAGCGCCAGGAGCTGCGATGCCCTGGGGCGCCCGGCGCTTTGGGGAGCCCCTGTCTTGCAGGGTAGCAGCAGCTCCTGCACTGACTCCTAAGTAATGTATCCCTTGGCCCAGCTGCCGAGGCTCAGTGTGCACCGGATCAGTCGGATCAGACCAGCCAGGATTCCAGGATAAAAGACTGTGTTTGCTTTGTTCTGTCAAGGAAAGAATTAGAAAGAGATTTGCAGCGATGGAGACGTTGGTGCAGAAGCACGGAAGTTATTTCTCACTCTCAGTCCTACAGACAAACATGGTGAGGGTTTCCTCAGTTTCTTCTGTGTTTGGAGTAGCCATGTTAAAAAGGATATATGAACCTGAGAGAAAAATGAGAGGTTAGCAAGGAGGAACCGTTATCTAACGGCTTCTGAAAAAGAAGAGATCAATTAACTTGGGACTCACTGCTGGAAGAAAAGCAGCCTTGAAATGACAGCTCTTCCAAAGCTTTGCAGCTGCTTACTGTAGGAGACATGATGAGTGGTCCTTACCCTTGCTTTGATCACTGGAGGTTCTTCTCAGATGGGCATTCTCTATTCCTGTGTGATCCCTGCACCCGATGGGGTGGGCAGCACTTTTCCTCCAGGCTCATGGGGACCATCCCCTCTTTCTGCCTCTCCCTGGTGAGGGCTCCATGCTGAGCATTTCCCAGATGTATATATACCCAGATGATCTCCCAGACGAGATATGTATATAATGATATGTACATATCAATATATATAAATACCTGAGAGGAGAATGTAAAGAAGTGCTGGCCAGTGACAGGACAAGGGGAAATGGGTATAAATTAAAACACAGGAAGTTCCATCTCCATGTGAGGAAGAACTTCACTGTGAGGGTGTCAGAGTCTTGGAACAGGCTGTCCAGGGAGGTTGTAGAGTCTCCTTCTCTGGAGATCTTCCACACCTGCCTGGATGCCGCCCTGTGCCACGCGCTCCAGGTGACCCTGCTGGAACATGAAGTCTCTGGATGATCTCTAGAAGTCTCTTCCAACCTCAGCCACTCTGTGATTCTAGATTTCTCTTCTTGCATCTGAAGCTTGCTGACTTACATATTCATATTTCTTTATTTCTTCATTTCCTGCACCAATTTCCTTGGTTTTCTTGCAAATTCAGGAAGAAGGAACAAATTGCATATTGTTGTTGAATAATCTTTAAACCTGTACTTCGCTAACTGTGCTTAAATTGTTCATGGAAGCCAAGCATGGTGCAGCTGATAGTGAGAGTGGGACTAACTACAGTGTACAGTTTCCCTCCCATACCTTGGGGAATATATATCTAAACTCAGATAAGTCAGTGGGATGTAATAGCAGCTGGAACAGTGCATGTATGACATACAGAGCTTCACAATGAATAAATATACAAACATCATGCCTTAACAGAAAAAAAAAAAAAAACACACTGAAGGGTAGAACTGTCCAAGTGCCTCTGAGCTTTACAATAGCAGTTGTTATGTATGCTCTGAAATTCATTGGTGTTTAATAGGTTTGGTCCTATAAAGTGCTCCTGTTAGTAGCCTGCTGGATGTACACTGCATTATTGCCCAGCAGTGGCTTTTGTTGTGGATGGTGTAAAGTGAAAATGAACGCAGGTTAAAACTTGTTTGTTTTAGGCAACTGATACTGGAAATGTCATTCAAGTTAAACTCTGAACTTGGCTATTAGTCTTAAAGATGTACGAGGTAGGTAATAGCCTTGAGACTGCAATGAAGAGTGCAGCCTGTAAAAAGAGCATGATGGATGCAAGTGATGATTGGAGATGAAATCTGCTTAGTCTTCAGTGGAATGAAATATTGTTCATTTTCTTACTCCGTTTTTGACAGTTAATCTAACTTGTGTCCTTTGTATCCAAGGGTTGGTAGGACAAAGGAGAGAAATAAAAAAGTAAAGCATATATTGCTAATGTACTAGAATTACTTAAATCTTTGAATGTTGGATCACCAGGGCATGGATAAAATACTGCTTGGCCACTTCTGATAGCCTGGGAGCAAGAGCTTTGGCAGAAGTTTAGATTGTCTGCATCTTTGGGAGTCTAGAGGGCACAAAAATAGATTTTAACCCCATTTTAAAAGGTATGTAATGAATTGTTAATTCTAATATATTCTGGTTTTGGATTATGCAGAGAATAAAATACGATGTAAAATTTTATGTAAATTGTGGGTAATAACATAAAAAGGCAGAAAAGTTCAGATTTTTAATATGACTTTCTAACTTTAAAATGATATACTCCAGAAAAGTAGCTGTATATAGAGATAATTGTTACAATATCCCAAGTATTTTTGTTCCCGCTAGAGACTATTTTACAATATAATGCTTTAATAAACTTAACACAAAATGATAATATCCTTCATTTTTATTTTTTGTAAATCACACAGTCCCTCTGTTATCAAACCAGTGTAACTTTAAAAGATGCCTTTTCTGATTGATGTTGAGAACAATATTCTCCCTGAGATCTGAAATGTTTCAGTTGTTGATAATCTAAAGCTAAAAAATATCTAGTACTTAGATTAATGGAGTAGTATCTAAAAAGTAGCAGATTTTAATTCAAAGCATACTACCTTAGGAATTGGTAAGGTCATTTAATGATTGGCTTTCTGGTTGTGTAGCAATAGTGCTATCTAATTTATACCATTTGGAATGAGAAGTAGAACTAATTTGACAGCATAGCTTATATCTTGTGTGCTGAGAAGAGGTGAGGCCAGGTAATGATAGAAATAAACCAACATGAGGTTAAGGGACAGCTTTTATTTCTATATTCTGACAATTTTTTACAGATTTATATTTGAATTAAAAAAAAATGTTGAGGTTTGTTTCTTACTACAGTGTCTTGTAAGCTTAAGATGTGATATAGAACATTTCACTTGTCTGGCTCATGCAGTATCTGCTGCTTCATCACATGATTTATTTCTCTCTGGTTAGACTTAGTTGCACAGCTTCTCATCTGTGAACATTATATTTGAAGTTATTTCTAAGGAAGCCTAGAATCCTAAAATGTAGTGATCTACTATGTGTATTGACAGTAACAAGTGAGTGATATTCTGTCACTCTACTCTGAAGTCAAGATGTAATTACAAGTACTACTTTATTTAAAAAGCACATACAAGTTTTAATGTTTATCTTTGATGGACATTTGAGATTACATGAAAGAATGAGAAAAGTGATTTTCTCCATCCTGTTTTCCATCTCTTTGTCCATATATTCTAGGATAAATAGGGTTCTTGTAAAATACTGAAGTTTAATCTCCTTTCCTCTTTTTAAAGACCAGTTATAAGCAAAAAAATATATATCTTTCATTGTCTTCTGTCTTTCCATTGCACTTTTCCCCCTTTAGCAAAAAGTTTTTATTTTATCTTTTAGCCTGGAAGACTTTGATTTCCATGGAATTTCAGGGTACGACAGCCTGTACTGATGTATCTGTACTGTACTTTGTTGAAGGGTGGAGAGTGCAGGGAAAAGAATCATTTGAGAATCATTTGTGGGCTTGAGTCTTGATGAAAGATTAAGGAAGAGGGATCTGTCACAGCAGATGGATATTTTGCCTACCAAACTGATGTGCAACATCATTCTCTAGCTTAGAATTTACTAACACCAAAAGCTCGGGGGTTCTTAAGAGTGCAGCTGCTTTGAATCTACTTGATTTCATAAGCAGGTTTCTGTCCAGACTACTTTAAATAATTTCATCTCAAGACAAAGTTTTCTTACAGTGATAAAAAGTTAAATTTCCACTGTCCCACAAAATGGCCCTTAATTATGTGGTTTGAATAGGTTACTATAAAAAGCATAACTTCAATTTTTTATTCCGTAATGAAGAACTATAAATAAGGTCAAAAAGAAAAAAAAAGAAATTTCTATCACGACAGGAATAGAAGCATAGAGTTTTATGCACATCATCTCAGCATGTAAACAGATTACCCAACACAATATCTATGTGATTGTTTTCCAAGTATTTTTATAATTTTCCCCAAATTGCAGTCTAGAAAACTAAGTGGTTAGTCTTTAAATAGTAGGAGGATTTTTTTTTTCATATTTTCCACATTTTGAATGTTTTTACTTGAAGCCAAGTTTAATGATTAGGTGACTGTCTGGATAGATAAGGTAAAAGCAATGGATGATGTCTACATTGACTCCTGCAAGCATTTCAACACTGTCTCCCTTGTCATCATAGGCACATATAAACGTAATCAATGTATATCTGATGGGAAGGTATAAAGGGGCCGGGGACACACTCTTCTCACTGGTGCCAAGAATTAGACTGAGAGGCAACAGGCACAGCCTGAAACATGGGAATTTGCATCTGAACATCTTCTTTACTGTGAGGGTGACTGAGCACTGGAACAGGCTGCCTATAGGGATTGAATATCTCCACTTTGGAGATATTCATTGGGGACATGATCCTGGGCATCCTGCTCTAGATGACTGCTTGAGCAGTGGGTTGGACTAGATCATCTCCAGAGATCACATTTGATCTCAACTGTTCTCTGATTATATGAATACTGAGACTGGCTAAACAACTACCTTGAACCATGATTATTTGTTTAAAAGCAGTATTTTCAAAACTTGTGAAGTCTAGACAGCAGATTCTGACTACCTCAGAAACTAGTCCCTGTATTTCTTAATTTATGCCATATTATACTTCTCTTAAAGATGTAAACATTTTTTTCGAAATAATATTTTTAATGGTTTATGGGAAATGAGCTAAGCTAGTGATCAGTGACTATATCTTGATTCAGGTTATCTTTTCAATATTAAGAGATAGGAGTTATTTGTTTGCAAATATAAAAGAGGTTTAAATTAGACTATCATTATTTGATTTTTCCGCCATTTCTTTTGTCATTTATTTTCAATGACATTGGAAGGGAGAAGGGGAATATTATTTATAAGTGAAATCTGGAGAACTAGTATATTTGTAAAGGTTCTTTTCCCCTTCTGTCTTTTCCGTCATGCGTGCTTCTTAACTAAATTGAAGATTCAGTAAGGTTTTTTTGTTTTGTTTTGCTATCTAGTAAGAATTACTGTCAAAATAAAGCAGTAGGGACTTTGACTTTAGGTCAAATTCAGAAAAACAAATTTGTCCCCTTTTTGGCAATTATAGGTTAAATAGGGCTTTGTTTGCTGCTTCCTCTGATGTGCTTTGCTCTCCTACAGGCTAAACTGTCATGCTATGTCAGGAACATTCCTCCAAGAATTTTCAGGTGACCCAAAACACTGCAATTTGATACACATTTAGACCACAGGCTTGAAATAAGGGCAACATCATTACAGAAATGCAAAATTTCCATAGAAATCCTGTCCCCAAAAGTGCCTGAACATTTTCTGAGCTGCTTTTTTGTTATGTATGATTATTGAAAATTTGTCTACTCACAGAAAATGTTGTAGAACAGCTTCATGTCTTTCTAAATTTCATTTCTTATTCCAGTGCCAAGTTCTTCCTTCATCTCAAATCTATGCCTTTTCCTCTGCTATCTATGCCTTCCCGATGCGACTGCTCTGTGTAATATTCCACTTATCTCTAGATTCCACTCTGAGCTGATGACTTCTTTAATTTCGACAGACAGGTAAACAGGCTAGCTGATGAATAAGCATTGAATTTTGCCCATTTTCAAAAGCTATTCTCTTTGCTGCATAGATTTTTCAAACACTGAATCACTTCATGCATGTTTTGATTGCATGGAGTTGTATTCAGATCTCGTTTGTTATGCCCATTCATGCTACTGACAAAAATATAAAATTTGCCATGTATAAAGATGAAACTCCTATTTGCTTTTCAGAATGCAGTGTGCACAGTCAAATTTTCATGAATATATACATCTCAAAATTTTTATACCATAGAGATGGTCAGCCATATGTGCTAAGAAAGCATATTATGCATCGTTCCATGTCTTTTCTCTAAAATATGGTTGAACTTCACAGAATTGTTCTCCATAAGCCAAATATTAATAACAATACACTCAGTAACTTAGGCAAGCATCTATACTGCAGATGTTGAGAAGGAATGGCAAAAATGGCAGAGCTCTTGTACTGTTCACTGAACTAGTAGTGCAGTAGCACATGGCTGCACTGGAACTGCAACGCTGTAAGGGGCAAAGACTCAGAGTACAGGGAACAACACAGCAAAAATTTTTATGCGGGTATAATTCAGCACCTGATAATAATTGTTTTATGAAGATTTCATTGTATCTAAAATGAGATATAGTTAGGTTTTCCAATATGCACTACTTTGAGAGGAAAAAAACCAATATTTTTTAATAGAAAATTCAAAAAACATTACCAGTAATCCACCTATAAAGAGAAAAAGAGCCAAATGTTTCATATACTTCATATACTTTTTGATTTTTTCTTTGGCTTCTTTGTTTGTTTTTGAAAAACAGAGTAAACCTAAAAACCTAAGGTCAGAAACCTCAGTAAAACAGAAAGTCCATCACGCACTCCTCAGTTTTTAGAGACTTTTATTTTGTTGTGCATATCAGCATGAAACTAAAGCAGCCTATGCAACAGGAAGTCAAAATGCCTTTTACAAACATCCAAATTCAAAACATTTTTTTCCTTTTAAGATACTTCATGGTTTTCTTGCAAAACAAGATTCTGAAGAGGAAAGTAATTTCTTCAGCACTGTGAATCTCTAATGGGGTCACTGTGCTTTAGATGCAAAGTCATGACAATTTAAAAGACAATAGAATGGAGATTTTTGTTTTCTGTGTAATGGAGACACATCTTTAATAACAGTAGAAATATGATATAGAGGGAGAGGAGAGGGAAATGAAGTTAAGACATATATCAAGAATTGAAAAGGTAACAGAGAAGTGAAAGTGAGGTTAGCGGGAGTGGGTGGCTGTGGAGAATAACAATGTGATAACGCTTCTTGTAATAAGGAAGAGCTCAGCTGCTGCCGAGCAGTGCCAGTACCATCTATCTGGATGGAGAGGAGCTTAAAGCTTTTTGTGGAAGTAGAGTGGAGAAGGGAGTTGCTCTGGAATAAGCACAGTGCCTCTGGGAGCGACGAGACCTTCACTTTGTCCCTCGCCTGGGGCAAGTTGTTTTTCACATCTGAAATACACAGTCATTGCCACACATGGTTTCTTTCATCCGTTGTCCCAATTTGTTATTTGTGCCTTTGTCATCTTGTCCTGTAGATTTTAGTCCCAGGAATATATTGGCAAAGAGAGGCTGTTTGGGGCATCACCCCACAATACTGAGGATCTGCTTAGCTAGATGAAGGCAAAGCTATGGCCCAGGGTGCTTCTTCATGGCACTGTCTGCACATTTACATCTGTGGCCACATTTCGGGGAACATCAGGAGAGAAGCAAAAGTGCAAGTGTGCAAGATACTTAATAGATATGATCTAATGATAGCTCCTTAGCACAAAAGTTGTGATGAAGTAAGATTATGCTGTGGTTTCAGATTAAGAAGAGCCATTATGCTCTTCCATATCCTTCCATATGCAGATTATTTATTAGTAGGAGTCCCAGTATGCACGTTTTTAGTGTAGTGTGATGTGTTCGGGGGCAGTTCATTTCCTTCTCTTTTGCTTCTGCTGGAACTACTCATGTGAGTGTTCACAGGAGTCAGTGTGTGGGGAGACTTTCGGTGTCCTTGATCAAGCATCCAGCATTTTAGGACTATCAGCATGTCCTGTTACAGCAACTAGTGCACTTCAAAAGAATTCTGATAGCAGGATGTGATGACTGAATCTTTATAGCACAGTTGTAAAGCCTTTTAAAAGTATTTTTCCCTCCTTTTTCATATTGGTAAGGTAGGTATATATGGTGTAATGTAATATAATGGTAGGGTAGGATATAGTTTTCTGAGACAAGAGTGGGTGCAAAGTAGATTAAGAAAGCAGAATTCTATTCCAGAGGCGATGAAATATTTAAAAAACACAGAAATATTACAGAAGTCTGTTTGAGTCATGAGCATGTTTCTTCCTCTGTGACAGGTGTGTGCATAAATTAGATACAGTGTTTTTGCTTTTAAAGAACGGCAATTCAAAATTCTGTTTCTCTAGCATTTCTATTGGTACCTCCCAGGGATCACTGTAACTTGATCATCTACAGGGGAGTGCTGTGGAATCCTTGTCCACTGTTAATGAAGATTTGGAAGTATTATGTGACCTCCTTCTACGATAAGGTGGAGAGGAACTGGCTTTTGTGCCGCTACAGACTTGAGATGAAGCAAGGGCACATGCCAGGACTCAAAATATAGATGTTTTTCTCAGTATGGTAATGTAAAGGAAGCCGGTTATGTCCAATATTCACTAGGAATGCTGAATGACTTGTGTTAGAAGGTCAATCTTAGATGAGTCACTGATTGATTCTCCCTGTATTACTTTCAGGAATGAAGAAATGCTGTAAATAATTACTATGAGCATATCAACATGTTAAAAAAAAGATTCTTCCAATGTATTAATTATCTGAGTGGTAAAAAGGCATTATACTACAAATCTTTATAATACAAGTTCTGTAACTTTAGTTGTGCACTACTCTTTGCAACTGTGTTGTTCAAGGGATTGCTTTAAAAGGTTAGCATGTAATCCTTCCATTTGTGCTTGTTTTGGTGCTGTTCTTAGTTGTTTTGAAAGCAATATAGAGTGGAGAAAAAATAACAGAATAATTAAATTTGATAGTGTTTAGTTACACAGGAATTGAAAGAAAATTAATTGCAAAGGGTTCTTGTGAGAGTGATATAGAATTACTCTGTATTAGTATCTGTGATTGGGGTGTCCAAGCTCCAAATTAGATTGTGAAGAGCTAGTCAGTACTAGCAGAAAACTTGCCAGATTTATATGTCTGATTGAGAGTGAACTGAACCTCTAGCTCCTCATTGACTGAGACTCAAGATCAGCTTTCTAACTTTTTCATATGATTAGAAAACAAACAAAACTTGGGCTTGCAGAGATCTGCTGACGTGTCATGCTGACACATGAACACACATTGTTTTAGTTCTGCCTCAAACACAGGGCAGAAAATAGGCTGAGATTAAGATGTTAACTAACTGGGGCACAGCTATAATATTCTCAATACAAAGGTTCCACCATATGACATCTTGGTGCCTTACTTGCTGCTTACATCCTTTTCTGAATTTGTTCAATGTGAAGCAATTCAGAGGGTCAGTTCTACGTTTGCAGCAAGGTTGTCAAAACAAGGTGGTATGGGCTATGATAGCTGACTAAAACATGTTGTTTCCGAGGCTCTGCTGGAACGATGCAGGTCAAGGTTTTGGTTTTGAAGTGGGTCACCTACAAACAGTACCTTGACAAGCAGCTAGTCTGAGCACACTGAGCAGAGGCGGTGGTGACAGCAAGCAGCAAGTTACAGCCCTTGCAAGGACTTGCTGAGGTGCAAGTCATATTTCCCTTTCCTTCTTAATACGGACAAGTGTAGGGTCCTGCACCTGGGGAGGGATAACCCCAGGCACCAGTACCAATTAGGGGTTCACCTGCTGGAAAGCAGCTCTGCAGAGAGGGACCTGGGAGTCCTGGTTGACAAGTTAACCATGAGTCAGCAGTGTGCCCTCGTGGCCAAGAAGGCCAATGGGATCCTGGCTGCATCAGGAGGAGCGT
>JAUBOD010000966.1:882749-893183 GCA_032353885.1 Nothura maculosa
CAAAACCCGCCTGGATGCCGCCCTGTGCCACCTGCTCTAGGTGTGCCTGCTGGAGCGGGAAGGTTGGACCAGATGATTTCTAGAAGTCCCTTCCAACCTTGGAGATTCTGTGATTCTGTGATTCTGGTAGCTGTGCTGGGAGGTAGGGACCTGGGCAGGCCTATGGAGTGCTCCTTCTCTGAATTTTCCTGAGAGGGAAGGGCATGACAGTGATCAGACAGCCAAGGATTTGTCCAAGATCACCTGGGGCTCTGCAGGGAGGTAAGCTTTAAACTGGAATTTCCCAAAGCATCATTATTTTCCTCACCACTGAGGAGTTTTCTGCCTGTAATGCCTGCCTGAATGACGCTGTGTTTCCCCCAGGTGAAATGCCCCACCTGGTCATGGTTGCCTTCTCCTTCTTCCATGCCACTGTTTGTGCCTTGCAATGTCCTTTGCATCATGTCTTGCAGCCAAGTAGCGCAGTGTTTGACAAGTGGATGAAAGTGTCCAGAAGAAAATAGTGCAGTTCATTCATTTCTCTGGCTGTGCAGGCTTTGGGGAACTACCAGCAGTAATCATCTCTGAGCTTCATTTGTGCTGGAGTGTAAAAGCCTTGTTTTGTTGCTATAACATCAACGTTTATTGTTGAGTTGTACAAATAACCACTGAAAACATGCTATGTGCCTTTGTTTTTCCCTGCTCTCGAGCCACCTCATAGGATTTGCACATATCCAGTGCCTCAGATGGCATCTTCAGTGTGCCCAGTGTTTAAAATGCTACTTGCTCTTCCATTAATTGTAAGAAAGTGTGGACAATTAGATCAGATGTAGGGATATTTATAGTAATTAGGCCCAAGTGAGGCAGTTACTACCCTTCCTTATATGAGGTTCTGTCGCCAGGCATTTTTTAAGGGCTCAAAAAATGCTTTCAGAAAAAATTAATTTAGCTTAAAATCCATTGATGTTAGAATCCTTACAAGGATAAGGTGTCATTTTGAACACAAAGAACAATGGTACTGATCATCATTGTCTTGGACATCATTGTCAGCTGATTTGTGTGATGTGCTTTACATGGGAAATGAAATATTGTTGTACCCATTTTTTGTGTGGAGAAACTGAAGCACAAAGTTGTGAAAACATATTTAATTGAAATGAAAAGTAGATATTAAATGCATGGGTATATCTTTATAAACCAGATAAAATAGGTTGTTTTCTACCATGGTTTAGCTAACTACAAAGTGTTAAGATCCCTAACGATCTCTAATTTAAAGTTTATGGATATAGTTAGACTGTGAGCTGTGAACGTCATTGTTTGTTTGTAGAGTTTGTTTTGTATACAGTTTATTTTCCATTTTAATGTCTTTTACACTGTTATTCTTAGGTGTAGGGTGGTTCAGTTCACTTATTCTTTCTTCCCCTGTCAAGTGTGGACAGAGACACAGGAATGCTTAAGCTCGGTTCTGTATGAATCTGCATGTTGAAATGTTGAATATATGTCAAAATGTTGAAAATAATTTTTTCAACTTTATTTTCTTTCTTCAAATACTGCTTTGTATGCACTCCTCTGATTAAGTTAGTTGCATTTATCCAGAGTGATGAAGCACATCTGACATTTATTTGTTTAATCATGAGTACTCTTAATTTTATTAAGATCTCTAGCATGTTTAAATATTGGATTTAAGCCCTTTCTTATGGCAAATACTAGTGTTTGAATATGCTAACAGAAATGTTTTTCTACTCCTTGATGATAGAGTATTAATGTAATTGGTAAATCAGATGATATCTAGCACTTCATTGTAATTCTCTACTTTACATGTAAATTATATTTTGAAGCACCATATCTTTTCTCAGTGGTGATTAATCTTTGAAATAAAGGCATAGGGAGATTGCTAGCTTGTTTCAAATGGTGCATTACCCCAGTGGGAAAGATTAACTATGTACAACTTTGTTGAGGTTAGCAGTTTGCAATGAATTGTATAGCTGTCTGTAGAGAGCAATTTCTTTTTTTTTTTTGAAAGGAGTGCTCACCAGGTTACATTACTCTGTGTTTCTCTAAGGGAATAAGTTCTTGTTGTCTTTTGTCTTAGACTGAGATATAAGTTCCTTGTTAGCATTTGAACTTGCCTAAATCTGGGAAGCAAAACTCATCAATAATATGTTTGATAGGCAGAAAAGGCACAAGAAAGAAGAGAGGCTGTTGCAAGACAGACCTTGATTCTGCATATCTTTGTTTTGCATTTCTAAGTTTCAGATGTCATGCAGTGTCCTGTGTTGACTCATCTCCGGCTGTTTATGAAGCACCCTCCGCTGGTCTTTAGCATCTCTGCCTCCTTTTCCTGTTCTTTTTCTCTTTTGGACTGTACATTGGAGATACTCATGCTTTGGTTAATTTTGCTGGAAGTACTATTTGTTCACGCTGAGCTTCTGGAAGCGAAGAGTGAATGCAAAAATTTGGGTTTCCCCGCTGGAATCTAGGGAGAATTCTTTCTGACTATATAATTTTCATATATGGAGGCAGGAGATGACACTTGCAAAATATGTTAGGCTTGGTGGGGAGTAGTGTCATTTGGAAGTGCTGCTGAATCTCACTTAGTTAAGAGAATGACATAAACTACTCCTTTATTTAGGATGGTCTTACTTGCTCCTTGCTCTGCCCTTGGGGTACTAGCAGAGAGTGTTTGAGCAGAGACATATGCACCTCCTCTAAATCATCTGGAGGAAAGGAAAATGAGCAAGTGTGATAACATTTGAATTTGAATTCATTTAATTTGAATTAATTTAATGTCCATATATATGAGCATGATAGTTTTCCTTCATTCCCACATATGAAATAGACACCTGAAAACAAAAAATGATTGCAATTAGTGAGATAGACTGACATTGCTTCTTGTGCTAAATAACACACCCATGTGCGTAATGTATGCAGCAGGTATTTTTTTGCTAAAACAGTATAGAAAATAGGTATTTGAACAGGGAATGACAACTAAAAGAAACACTACCTACTTTTGTGCTGTACATTACTGAAAAGGAGGCTTAAGGCTGGTGGCATTTGTTAGATGCCCCTTTCAAAGGCTCGAGTTCAAAGACCATTAAAAAGTGGGTATCTCGACACTTCGTAGGTGAATGTTACAAATACAAGTGGAACTGTTAACCTGTTTTTCTTTGCCTGTTTTTTGGATATGTATTTCACAGCTTTGAAAGTACTTGGATGCCACAGTGAACGGCATGAAATTAGTAAATTGAAAGAACAATTAGAATAGAAAAATCATATTTTTTTTTCTTTTCCTTCTTGAAATTGCAGCCACAGGAACAAGTCTTCAGGCTGGCCACATCCTTCAGGGACCTGGAGCTTGAACCAGGGAACACCTTATGGATGGGAGATGACGGCAAACAGAGATGGAAGAGATTACTTCCTCAAGTAAGTGATGGCATGAGCTTTTGCAGACATTAGGTTCAGGCTTTATAATAGTGCTGCAGCGCTGCTGCTAACAAGACTTTCCTTGGAATCCTAGTAACAGCTTCAGTCTTACAAAGTTGATATTGTTCTGTTTTGGTTTGTTGCACAGAGACAGCTTTGTCTGTACTTCACTGGGCCTTGTTCTTTATAAAACTTTGCTTTGGTCCTTGGTTATTCTTCATTTAGCCAACAAAACACTGATAATATGAGGGCCTGTTATTCATTGAGGATTTACAGCAAATGTCATTAAAAAAAAAAAAAAAAACCTCTTGCTTAAAGAATAAGGCAGAAGGTCGATTCTGACTGGGACTAATAACTCTCATCCGTCTCTGCCATGTGAGCTCTTTTAGTTTGCCTAATAAATTCATTATACTGGTAAAAGGAAAGTACATGTCTTGATCCTGTACAGCTTTTGTCTTTTGAATTCTTCTCCTGATCCTTTCCAGATTTCTCATATTCCTTTAGCTCTGAAATTAAAAGTTTGCAAAATAGATGTCAATGTGAATGATTGGATTATAAACTAAATAGGATTTTTTTCCCAGTGAAAAACATGCAGAATTATTATTTTGAGTTACTGAAGTGGCTTGGATGAAATACGGTTTCATATCCTTGCAAATATACTCTATTGCAGATTTGAAACCTATTTTCTGAGGAGAGGTGGCAGTGAGTTATCAGAACAGCATTTTACAGTGTTAGTTGCTTTAGCTTACATTTTATTTTAAGACAAGCATTATGATTTTACTCATGTGGAAAGTTGTGGAAAGTTGGAAGTTTTCATTATTTCCTTTTTTATGTTCATCAGTCTGAATGGAAACTTAAGATGTCATGGATGAGAATCACAATCCTTTCTCATAAGAGCAACAGGAGAAGGATCAAAATTATTTTAAATTGACCATTTAAAGCCCTAAATTCATCCCAGGTCCTTCTTCTAAAAAACTTGAATTGTGCTGTGTAAGAAGGAGAATCCCTTTTCCTCTCCCGTCTGACCCTCCTTGCTTGCCTGGGGCATTTGCCTAGCCCTACTAGGAGGGCTCTCCTTTTGGAGCCACAAAAGACAGGTTTGGAGCAGTGTGGTGACCTCCAGGCAACCATGGAGAGGATTTCAGGATTTAGAGAGATATTTAGACCTGACTACCTTGCTTGCTTGGGTTAATGAAGGCTCAAAGGTGTTACATTCTCCCATGAATGTGTGTTTGTCATCATTGTCTGCACGACATGGGGCGCGGGGCTGGGCGGCATGAAGCTGCAAGCCAGGCACTACGTGGGTATATCAGCGTGGGTTTTCTGCCTGAAGCAGTGAGCCCTGTCAAGCTCATGTGACTGTGTCAGTGTGACTGTGCTGCTCCTGTGACTCGGCTCGGCAACACTTCCCGCACTCGCACACCCGCAGAGCTGGGAGCCACGGGAGGAAGACGGCGGAGCTGTCGCTTTTCCGGCCTGCAACAGTCCCTGTCCGTGTGGGCTGCAGGCGCTGGGGCTGGGCCCTCCCTCCGCAGCTCCTCCATTAAAGCGAAGGGCTCTCGGGCAGGGCTGATGAGTGTGGACAACAGCACTAGCTTCTGAGGAGAGGCACCATATTTGCCTTCTCTTTTCCTTCGCTGGTCGCGTAATGGGATGCTGTGTTTCCTGTGCAGCTATGAACAGCTGTGGCTTACAGCATGCAGTGCATTAGGAGTCATTAATTTTGTAGTTTGAGAACATTTGTTAACTTGGAATAGCTAACGATCATTTCGTTTATTTCTGGATGGCCTTTTAGTACACTAAAGTGCCGTATCTTCTCACAGCTCTCCTAGATGTATGAAATTGAGGATATTGAATTTGAGGAATATGATTTCATACCAAACAGTGCCAAATTGTGCCTTAAGAAGTGTTGCAAGGCAGGGGGGAAGGTGTCTCTTTTGTAAGGGTTTTTCATGTGAGGTTTTTTTTGTTTTCTCTTAACTTTCATGCTTCTATAAAGTGTTTGTCTCCAATTCTCTTTGAGGCCATTGTTTTTAAGTCTCTTTGGGACTTTCCATTTTTTTGCATATAGATTCCTACAGCTGTAAAAAAAAATCCATCTTTTCTGGGTGCTTCATCAATATTTTGTGAAGTTACATTACAGTGAAGAGATGCATTGCTTTTCTATTTCCTAAGATTAAATATATAAGTTGTCTAAAATTAAATATATAAATGCAGCTGGAACTAATCAAGATTCAGCACCAGTACTATCTACTTGATCCCTCCCATCTACTTTAGAAAACACATTTCAGAGTACAAAGCAAAAGCAAATGTTGGAGTTCAGGGCCACTCTCCTAAGCCAGGTCATATTATCTAGCCAGTTGCTGTATTTTCCTCTCAGCAAAAGCTTTCACTGACTGTACTGGACCAGTCATTCTAGAGTGTATCTCTGTAGTGCCTTCTCTCTCTGATGAACCTTTAGAATTTTATAGAGCCAAACTGGCATTTCAGGATCAAGGGACAGCAGGGAAAGGTTGTAGAATTTAATGTGTTGATGAGATCTTAGCTCTGGGTTGCAAAATGAACTAAGTAAAAAGAAAAAAAAAGATTAAGCAAAGAGAGGTTTGCTGTAGTCCATTTTCAGGGTGTTGAAGATTTGACTGGCAGGTAAGAATAAATGTATTCTAACATTCTTCGCATATAGTTCTTTCTCTTCTTATTAGGAGCCATCTTTTACTCTGTACTTATATATTACTTTTCATATAATAGCTAAATAGATTTGGTCTACTAAATGCAATGTTTAATTATTTGCAAAGCTTAGTAGTATCAAAATGATGGAGTGGGATCTCCCTACTCCTTGCAGGGTAGCTGAGGAGCAGAGGATAGTTTGAACTCTAAGGCATGGGTACGAAATTGCAGTCAGAGCACTCATATGCTGCATAAGGACATTAATCAAAGGGCATTCAGGTTGGAGATGGATCATGGGACAGATATCTTCTACATACCTAGTATCTAGGAAAAGAGCCTCACTGGGTTATGAGGGCCAGGAACAGATAAATAATTTTTATACTAGCTTTGCAGTGAGAAGCTCCTTTGCAAAGGGAGGTGTCATTTCCTTTTTCTTTGTGTCGGAAGAATCTAAAGATATAAAATCTCAGCTTTGTACTCTAGCTTGTTTGTTTGCAGTTCAGTCTCGCTTTTAGCAGTGACCAGAAGCTCCAGCATAGCTAATACAGAACCAAGAATTTATGGGACTTGCAGAGTCTCTTGATTCTACCTGAGAACCAAGACAACGTTTGGCATCAAATCTATACCCCCTTAAATTATTTCATCCTGCTATATAGCAGTTGTCTACTGAAAGTTGATGTAAAGTTTTCTTAGTAAGGCTGTGTATATCCAAATTAAATGCTATCATATTAAGAGGAAAAATAATAGGCTGCTCTAAGAAGTGGAAAGAATGAGGACTGTGAGGAAGCTGGCTTACATAATTCTTTGCTATTTTATGTCTAACTTCTACCTGCTGGTGTCCCTGAGCAGTTTTGAAAGCAAATTGAACAGTGCTGAATATATACACATGGCATGAGAATACTTACAGTACATCTTTTTGCATCAAATGTTTTAAAGTGCACAACATTGTCTATAAAAACGTACATCAGTCATGTCTCCAGAAGAGTAATGCACATTAAACAAAGTGATAATCCACCAGGATGTGTAAAAAAGCATTAACTTAGAGAAAGGAATGTAACTATGAAACCACACGGAACTGCGCACTGCTGTACTGACTCACCAGCTCTCATCTACCTCTCTCAGTTACAATGATGTCCCTGGTTGCTTATAGCATGTGTGTATTTATTTTTGACATGTAGATCTTCATTTAGCAGAAAGACCAAGAAATGAATATGTATAGTGATTCCTACTTGGAGGCATGTCGTAGTTGTCCTTGCAGCGCCTATTACTTCTCCAAGGGAAAGTCCTTGTTAGCTTTCAAAATGGCTTCTCTTGCTAGGACTGATCTTACTCATAAGTAAAACCAATACTTAATTTTCTTTCTTTCATTCTTCACCTCTAGATTTTAGGAATTAAATAATGAGGTGGCAATAGAGTTATGTTATGGCAATAGAGGAAGAAGAGACGTCAGCAAGATAACTTGTCATACTGTCTCAGGGGCTTTCTATAGCCCTACGGATTTCAAATCACATCATGCTGCAGGAGAAACAGCAATTCAGATCCTTCATTTGCTTTTGATTAAAGATGTATAAATCAGGTATTACCACGATGAAATGCACATGAGTTCTGTACAAGCAAATAAGATAATTCATAGTAACACTAACTACTTTTTACTTAAATAATTTACTTCGTGCCACAAGTGCATATCCACTCAACTGCAAGTAGACATATTGTAATTTTGAGATTGTGGAATGAATAGAGAATCTTTATGTGAAATGAAAAGTAATTATATAGTGTCAGTGCAAGTGCTTTTAAGGAATGAATGTTAAGAGATGTTTGTTCTTTCTACTGAAGCAAATTTGGTTTCTTTCAAATCTATGAAAGCCCCTGTGGCCTGAGCTAATCAGTGGTAGCTTCCTTTGCCAAACAGCACTTTTGTAAAATTGTGAGAAGAACCTTTTACCAGCATGTTTGGAGATGTCACTATCGATTCATTATCTCCTCTGTACAGGTGACACAACTGGGGTCATTTTGCAAACTTCTAAAATGCTTTTCTTAAGTTTAGGCTATGGTAAATTTAAGTTTCAGAACTTCACCCACCCCTCATAGCTTGCCATTTATTTACTTCAAATAGTCTTATGAGATAAGTAATACATTTCAGTATGGGAGAATGGCAATCGAGTATTCCTTCAGCATGTTTCTATATAGCACAAGCAGCATTAAGAAAGACCTTCAATACAAAATAATTTGCAGCATATATTTAATTGCTTTAAAGGCCTATTCACATTTATTATATACACCGTGTAGTATGTGATTGTATGACATTTCTGTAACACTAACTAGAATACTAACATGATTATTATTAAAAGTGTGTATGGTTTCACCGAGATGAAGCAAGGCAGGAAGGTTTTGTCTGATTTTATCCACAAAAGGTTTAGCTTCCCAGCAACTGAAACTGGTTGCCAATGCCACAATCTATTTCCAATGTGTACATTTTTGCCATTTTTCTCATATCAGGCTTGTTGCTCATCAGACCTGCAGGGGAATTATTGAAGGGAAATAAACTGGCAAAAGTTAATAAAAAATCAGTCTCCTGAGAAAAGGAATGAATTTTCTGTGAGTTTAGCTCTCTTAGCCAGTCCTTTGCACGGTCACATAGCTCTGAAGAATAATTCAGAGTAGAAGAGATCCTTGGAAGTTAGATGGTCTAGCTTTTTATTTACAGCAGGGCTAGTGCCAAATGATGAGCATTAACACTGATACAGGGCAAGGACCAGGAATATGTGACTGGTGAGAGAGCAGGTTTGCAAGAGATTCATATTGGACTGGGCTGAGCTGCTCTGGAGCTGCAGCCTAAGGTACAAGTTCCAGAAACATGTGTTGCTGTGGAAGGCCTATACTCTTTTGATTCCTATTCCTAATTGATTCTTAAGATATTAGGAATTAGGCACTTTGGTATGTTTAGGCTCTGGTTTCTATCATTCAAATAAAAGTCAGGGGCTGTAAAGTCAGAAAAAAATGGAACAAAGTGTAACCCTTCCTATGTGAACTCAAAACATCAATGGTTCCAGTAAGGTGCAGTTAAATATTTTACTCTCAAACTAAAATTTTAGAGCCATCTGTTAAGTCCTTGCCATATTTTTGTTTATAGGACATACTGTTGATCATGTTCACTTTTAGCTCTTCCTATTGCCTTGGATGAAATGACAGAATATGTCTGTGCTATCAGTTTGATTTGCTCCCTATTTCACTCCAAGGACCTTGACCATCTGTACTTGATGCATATTAGTTTACTTCTGTGCTCCAGTCTGGAACAAACTGAGCAAGCTGCTGAGACCCCAGGCATGAAATAAAAGCAAGTTCATCCCAAGATCAAAGTCTACACTTTTACCATTTGGCTTGAAACTGTCCCAGGCCAGCCCCTGGAACACACAGCAGAGCTCATAGAGACCTACTGCTCCAAAGTCCTTCCAAATATTATCATATTGTTATGACTTTGTTACTACATTGGCTGAAACATCTCACAGCACGTTTTTATGTTGTTTGCCAGCTGTTGTTTTCTACCTGTGATTTTGTGTTAATTAACACTAAATTCTTCCTGACTTCTAGATGTATATGACAAGCTTAATTCTGTCTTTTCTAATCTATGTTATCTTGCACATAATATTATTGCTGTCAGAGTTCTGACATGTCAAATCATTAGCTTTTTATAATCCCAAATTATGAAACTCTAAAATGCCAGTTTTTGTTCCATGCATAAAACGTGGTAGCATGGTTGCATTCATTAGCAGCTAGTGCAGCATCCTAATACTTCACTGTATACTATTTCTTTACAAAACAGCAAAGACATATATATTGTTTTATACTATAAAGTATATACTTTATTCTCAAATACTTACCTAAATTTTCCTTCAGTAGTCTTCTTATTCTTTCACTAGTTGCTCCACTTAAACAGGAAACTCATTTATGTTTTTTTCTTAAAATTAGGGTTCTTCTGTGTGTGGCAGAATCTTGTCTGTCCCTCCATTCTTCCCGCTGTTGTGTACCTACAGCTCTTGGAGCCTGCTAGCAGTGTGGAAGGACAGAACACAGTCATTGATGATATTAATGACATATCAATCAAGCATCCTGCTTATTAAGGGCCACTAATGCATACCAGATGCAAAAAGGAGGCTCACAGCATACTAATGAGTTTATTTCAAAATAAATAAGCACATAAGATGATCAGAGATTGTCCAAATCTGTATTGGTATCTCTAACCTGATTCCAGCCTTGTGGCCATATGTTCCTCAGGATGTATATATCTATTGTTAGCCCATTCCTTTCTGAGAGTATTTCCCCAGAGTTTTCTTTGTGGGAATGTTCCGAAAACAGTCAAAGGATATAAAG
>JAUBOD010000966.1:893283-904270 GCA_032353885.1 Nothura maculosa
AAAGGATATAAAGCATTGACTGTAATTACAGTGTTGTTCATCTTCCAGGATCCTGAAAAAGCTGCTACTGTTTGTACCTTAAAGTACATAAGGCTGTAATGAAAGTTGGAAGCCCACAGGAGCTACCTTTTACCCTGTAGGTATGATGTTACATAGCAGTTCATTGAATGCATTACATTCCTTCATCTCTAAGTATAGAAAAGAAGTGGATTAGATTCACTGGAGAATTTATGTGGCATTCACAAAAATATGAGCAGCTGCTGTTGTTTCATCCTCCTTCAATCAGGAATGACAACACTTCTGTAGGATGTTGAAAAATCGGGGGTTCAAATCTTTCTGATTTGGAGGAGGGATATGAATGAAAAAGGTGACTTACATCCCAGGATAGTGCCTTAAGCCAAAGGCTTTCTGCAATTTGCTTCTTTGGGCATCACCTCTCCCAGGTGAGTATCTGAGTAAACAGGTCATGGAAATCTGCTCTCTGGCCCACTTATTCCCCATCGTTAAAAAGGACATCCAATGAAATTGAATGGCAATCAGTTTAACAATGATAAAAATAGTATAACCTATATAATTAGCAAATATAACTCTCAGCCACAGGTTACAGTAGAGGCTCAAAAGCTTAGTAGGGTTCAAAACAGGATGAGAAATGCACATTTGTAATGAGTCGTCTACCATTAAATTAGATAGAATTAAAAGAAATTAGAGCAGATATAAATTCTTACGTTTCAGACAAGCGAGTGAGTCAGCTGCCGAGTGCCTAGGGCTAGGACAAAACTTCCTGTATTAATCAGGTTATTCTATAATTACAACATTTCTTGCACCTACCTCTGAAGCGAGTACTGACTGCTGTTAGAGACAGGATACTGGACCAGACGGACAACAGGTCTGATTGGTATGGTAATTTTCAGGTTTTCTGTTTTTCTTTCTTTCTCTCTCTCTCTCTTATTTATTTATTCATTTATTTTTTTTTTTAACCCTCCTCACTCAGTACGTTCATGTCAATGGTATGGCATTAGAGAAAGGATGCTCTGGTATTTCTTCTAGGCTGCGTACAAGTCTGCTTTTGGTTGCTAGTGGTTTGACCTGCTCAAGGACAGATTTGTTTGGTGGGAGGAGGAGTGGGGATAGACAATAAAAGCAGCAAAGAGATGCACAGCCCCGAGTGAGTGCTTAAAGGAGATCTGAATAATTAGAAATGAAAAGAAGGAAAACTGTTAAAGAGCAAACTGTTTGTGCCAGTGGTCTGCCTAGGGGCAATTCGGGCATATGCTGAAAAGTTTTGTTAAATCAGTTGAGCTTCTTGAGAAGATAATTTAACAATCATCCTTCATTTACAGAAAGCATTGCTTTATTCAAGCATATGACCAAATAATGTTAATATTCCCTGGGATATATCATTTTTATAATGGAGGGAATAACAGCAAGGAGATGCTATTATGTGGGGTTCTTCATTTTAAACAGAGTGGAGACTTAGCTAGAGTATCACTGGAGCCTCACTGGAGCTGTACCAGAGCCAGTCTATGTGCACTACCTTGGGAACTAGCCACTACAGCATGGCTCATCTCATCAGTGCTGACTTGCCCCTTCCAAAGTGGTCTGTGTGTGAGTGCACGAAGATCACTGCTGAATGTGATAGCCGGGAGGGTAGGTCATGTTGAAAAGGTGAGAAGAGTTGAATGAAAAGGTATGGATGAAGGTATGGCTATTCAGAAGAGGAGAAGGTTTTGTTCAGGAGGTTCTTAACTGGTAGTGTACGTTGCCTTGATGTGTTTGTACCGCAGTGGAGAACACTTAGGCCTCTCTGGCAACACTGCAAGTGCTTTCACCAGGCCAAGTGGATGGGGATACTATGAAATTCAGAGAAGTCTTTTCCTGAAGAAGTGTTACTTATATGTTAGAAGGTGAATTACAAAATGGAATAAAACTTCTAGAAGAGAACTTAGATAGAAGAAATTTCAGGATATCCTAACCCAAGGTCACAGTGTTTGCAGATTTGGAGGTGGTAAGATGAAATTCTGGTTGCTCTTTGAGTTGCCATGCTTCAGACTACAGCTTTCATGCAGCATGACCTCATCTAGGCATTGTGGCATTAGTGTGTATCTGCAGGAGTACTGTGCTGATATTCCTGGGAGCGTAGAACAAATTAAATAATTAATGTAAACCATTCGTATAAGAACACCAGGACCAGTTTGAGTCTGCTTTTCCTGCACCTCCTTTATAAACAGAGTAAAGTCCCTGCAAAATCTAAATTAGAAGCATCAACTTCTGGGCTGCAGAGCAAGTAGTTAAAAGAGAAGCGGTATTTTCAAAGAAACTCTTAAGTCTAACTTGACTATTTGCTAATTTTCCCGCTGACATAAACACGGAAACTTTAGGAAGAGGAATCAAGTTGATTGTCTGTAAAGATAAGAGCTCTTTTCTGATTTTAGAGCCAATAGACTTTTTCCATTTTCAGTTAAGACAGAAACTTCAAAACTTTCTGGTAGTTGTGTCACTGTCAGACCTCAAAAGTGTGTTGTAAGGGTCATATTGGCATTGTGATAACAAACTGGCAATTTAAAACACTATAAAGATAGCATGATACTGCAATCCGTATGTTGTAGCCTTAACAATCCCCAGGCTTGAAAAAGATAAATAATATAAAGCTGTCCAGAACTCTTAGTGGTGGAACTGGGACCAGTTACATCAAAGGCTAGGAGATATTTCCCTGCAGGCCCTCAGTTAAGGCATTGCAAACTTTGAAGAAAATCTATTGGTGCTGTGTTATAAAAAGGGATGAGAATTATCAAACTGTATTGCTGTTGTTTTAAGTGGCACAGTTGAAGTAAACCAGTTCTTCAAAATGCGTATGTAGAATTTAAAGTAAGTTGTCTAATACAGTGTAACATGCCAGGAAATATCCTATTGATGATGTCTTTCCAACAGTCATTAATCTACTTCTAAGGAACTGCATACTGAGATATATAAATGCTGACTTGGAAGAAATTGTATTTTTCCATTTTTCCTTTGGTTTCATTTCTGTCATTTTATTATATTTACAGTTTTCTGTAGAGAAAATCATGTCTAATAGAGTAAGCCTACTGTAAAGGGCACTTATCTGGATTGCTATTGTAAAACAGCAAGGTAGTTTGTTTTAATATGACAAGTTGATATGGCCAACAAAAGCTTACTGAATTTTAATTCTTATTTAGGTTTTAATTACAAAAATAAACAATAAAATACTGCTGATTATTCTCAAAATGCTGAATTTCCAAATACAGTGCCAAAAATCTTCATAATATGTATACCTCATGTTATATATGTATAAGATTAACAGGAAGAAATAGTTTAGCTGCACTTAATGTAGTCACTAACACTATGACTCACTGCAATCTACTTACAGTCATTTTTCCAGAGTTCACTAGTATCCTGTACGGTTTTACAGAAAAACTTCAATTTAAAATAAACCAATCAAACTGTGTGGCTCTTCAATTAAACATAGCCATAGCAACAGGGATTAAGCACACAAGGTAAAGACCTGCTGACAGTGCAGAGATTATTTCAAGTTTCTTACTCCTCCAGTAGTCATCAAATGAATTTACATTTTCTATATCAAACATGGGGAGGCATAAAATGAAAGAGATTGAAGTGCTTGTGTGGCATCTAGGGACTTTAGAGAATATTTTCCTGACAGGGGAAGTAATTAGCTGGAATTACAAATAGGAACTCAGCAGACAGATATGAGTAAGTGTTTGCTCATGGGATTTATTTTGAGTTCCATAATTAAAACTTGGAGATGCATATTATTTATGATACAAATAGCAAGAACAATCTTGGCCATAATTTAAGAAATCCAACAGAAGAGTAGAGCCATTTCTCTCTTAATTTGTAAATTAACTTTCTGATGATGTTAGGTATAATGAGGAGTCATGGTTATTCACAGCTCTTCTGTGAGGTAATGATTATAATGTATAATACACATATAAAGTTACAGTGCAAATAGACACACTGATACTTAGTGGAGATACATTGATCAGTGTCTTCTAATGTATTTCTGCTTGTCCTCCATTTATTCTTAGCTTTTTATGTGTATTTATGTAAAAGGTGGTATGGGCAAATCTGCTGGCATTCGGAATATTTAGCTTTGCTTGTGTATGAGTGTGTTTTCCCCCTCCATGTTAGCTTTAGATTAGGACTATTCCAGTAATTTTGGAATGGTCTTGTAACACTGCATAAAGCTGAGTATTCTTTCTTAACTAGAAGTATTAATCACTACTGTGGTTTATCAGAAACCTTTTAGTGTGATGTGAGATGGTTTAATTGTGGGATCTCTGTCCGAGAAATGCCTGCCAATGCTCTTGAGCAATGCTTCCTCTGAAGCAGTCTTCGAAGTATTTTTCTCCACCACATGAGGACTTCCTCTGTCACTTTTTGTCATCTACTGTGCTGCTGGGGTGCCATTGAACGGCCCTTAATGCCCAAAAGCCCTGCAGCTCTTTGTCGTGTATGAGGCAGGTGTACCCTCTGTAACGCCTCTGCTTTGTGAACTTTGTGAAACGTTAGGCCACTGTTTCCACCTCATCAGACATCGTTGAGAGCCAGCTGTGCACTTCTTACCTGTACAAGTTTGCCCAAGGTTAGTATTGGGATCATGCTATTCTTATTCTTCATGTTGAGATGGGTTGTTCATGGCAGGCCTGCTGTTTGGAAACTGTATTTGGAGACCGATGGGGAGATGGGCTCACAACCATGTCTTTTCTGTGGGAATCAGAAATTGCCAAACATGCCAGAATGCATTTGCAATGTCCTGTTTTGATCATGAAAGGCTATGCACTCTTTAAAGTGTTTGGCTCCCTGCTCATTTCAAGCATAGTTCAGCTTCTTCATTAATATAAAAGCTGCATGTGGTATATATTGTTAGTATCATAGAACTTTCTTGTTGCTACTGACTGTTCATCTTGAGCTGGATTGGTGTGTAAACAAATGGTTGTTTCATTTGTGCTTTTATGAAAACACTTGCTTTAGTTTTAGTAGCTGTCTGATAGTCCAAATGTGTTCCCTTTAAGTTGAAGTATCTTCCCTTGGCTATTGAGATGCAGTTTGTTTTACTCATCTCATTTTGAAGAGCCTTTGTTGAAGATTCATGATAAATAGTGCATTGATAGCTAACATCCTTGCATCAGATGAGTTTCTAAAGGGAGAGATTAGTACTGAATAGTGAATATTTGGTAGGAATCAGTGTGGATTGTATGTGTTGCATTCTACCTTCATACAAAAATGCAGAGGTCCTGTAAAAGTTAGCTAGTTTAAATATCCAACAAATGTAGAAGGAAGAAGTAATAAAATATTTATGAAATAAAAGATAAAATCAGTAGGACAAGGGTACATGGGGAAGTCTCTTAACAGCTCATGTTATACCAGAGACCATTTCTTAAGACTTTTTTATTAAGTGTAATTGCCCTAGGCTGGTCAGATGGAGAACATAATTTTATATGTCATCTAAAGAGAGATATTTACTGATTTTCTTCTTGTTTAAAATCCCTTTTATTTCAGTATTTCTTTTTGCTGCTCTTTTTATTGTTCTTTTTTAATCCAGTTAGTGCCTTGAGCTGGACAGCAGAGGCTTGGATAAAGGCCATCCTGATAAAAGACATTTTTTTTTGGTCCATCAGGGGCTGATTCTGGCAGCTCGTAGTAATGACATTTAAAGGATTTTGTTATGTGATTTTATTGCCAGCATCCTATAAAAATATATGTGCCACCATTTTAACAGTGTATGGGGAAAAGATGAGCTAATGGCTTATCTTTGAAAAGGAAGTAATACAAAAGCTTAACATAGCATTTCTGCATTGAAAATATCACAACTTTCCACTTAGGACTTTTTTTTTATTTGAAATATAGGTATACATAAATGGGGATTTCCAAGCCTTCAGATGTCAGGTGGAAGATTTTGAGTAGGTCCTAAAAAGACTTAGCAAAACTAAGGACTTATAGTACATACCATTGGTGGCCAGAAATTTCAAAGGGGCATTGTTGCCAAACGGGGGTTGGCAAGTCTCGTGCACTAGCTAGACTGACCTGGGGTTCTACTCGCCCCAGGGCCAGCTAGCAAACGAGGCTTGCTGACCCCTGTATGGCAACAGGGCATTGACTGGTCAAAACAGCACTATCTTCATACTCTGCTCAAAACCCTTCCTGCTTGTTTCCTGACTAGAATTAATTAAAGCAAGTGAGAGCTAATGGGCAGATCAGAGGACCAGCTGCTTTCATGGCATGAGCATTCAGGAATACGATTCCTGAAGGAGGAACCATCTCACCTGAACATAATGTGTAAAAGCGACACAGCTGCTTGTCCTGTGCCTTGCATAAGCAATTAAGTGTTCTGAATGCTTGTGGTGCCTAGCTAGGAGGAAGAACAGGACAGGATTTTTTGTGGAGCCTCCTGGAGTGGAAAGTTTGCCTGGCTGGCTTGTTTCCTCTTTGGTAGTTTCTTGTATGAAAGGCAGATCCTTCCACAGTCTACACTTAAAGTAGCCTGGCATTTCCATGTTATCCTTAGAGAGAAAAGATATCTCATATCCTTGTGCTCAAAACCTGGTAGTCTACAATGAACCAGCTAGATAGTGGTGATGGTGGTTAACTTACTGTTGCTGGAACTGGTTTGGTTTTCTTTTCTGATTTAGAGAACTGACCAGATGAGCCTCTGGACAAATTCACCTGGTAGACGATCTTTTTGGTTTGTTGCATTTGTGTGTGTTTTTTTTGTACTACTAGGGTGCATGGAGTCTGCTACGTAACTGGAGTCCTTCTGTGCTTTATAGTTGTATTTTAATCAGCAAATGGTAGAAAGAGAGTGTCATTGGTCTCACTTTGATTGAAATGTTGAAATATGCTAGGGTTAACAAGTTGTTTCAAGGATAGACAGGCTGTTTCTCTATCTCCCTGCAGTCTGTGTCAAGATCTAAGAAGTGCATGCAGATTTCTTTCTTAACTACCCTTCAGTGACAAATGAAAAAGCTAATCAGACCACACATTGCCAGGCTAAGCGGTGCGCCAAGTTAATGTTGGAAAGTCATAATGATGTTTTTGTGTAAATATTAATGTTAGAAAAATGATCTTTCTCTGGAGTCCTTGGCTTGTTTTACATAGATGTCAGCACATAGGTGCTTCTATTATTTGGAAAAGAAATCTAGTATATGTCTGCACTCAACACCGAGTATAATGTAGACATGTCTTAATGAGCTTTTAAGTTACTTAGACTGCTTATCATTACAGGCTATCCCACAGCTCAGTGTGGGCTATCTTAAGATTAATTTGGACCTTCAAGCATGTTTTACAACTCAAGATAATCTGTCTTCTTCTATGGCTACTGCTACCAGCATTTGACTTCCCTATTTCAAATATTTTTGCAAAATAGATGCAAGACTATAGATTCAAACTGTCTTAGGAATGTAGATTATAATAGACTATAGACTACTACTTTTCATAGTCTGAAATTTATTTTTATCAAAGAGCTATATGAGACAATTGTGGATTCTGAGATGGAGAGAGGAGAAAGATTTTTTTTTTTCTTTATTTTTCAAAGTATCAACATGGCAGTGTTATGTGTGATTATAAGTATACAACTCTTGTATGATGATTTTGTACTGACAATAACAGTTGTAAAATGCAGATCATGATTTTACAAAGGACAGTTTTTAAATAATTGTTTTTATGTTGTATGTTTATGTTTTATATGGTCCCAAATCTTATGGTGTTTTTCATATGCCTGCAAATTGTGAGAGAGATGTCATTAGCTAGTAAGTACAACAATCAAGATATAGCAGAAAAGCAAAGCAAAGAATCTGCAGGCAAAGGTTGAAAGGACTGACAAGACACAGAAAGCATCTTGAAAAGATACTAGAAAAAAATTTAGAGGGCAGAAGGTAGGTTTTCACATGTTCAGTCTGAGTTGTTTTTAACAGGGGAGTGTTAAAATGCATTCATTGCAAGTGTTTCTTATAAATGAAAGGAAGCAAAGGAGGAGTGTGGACCTCTGTAGAGAATGAATATGAATACAGTAATATATTCTCAGATCTGTTTGAGGGTTAATAACAGGATTTTATCTAGTGATCTAGAAGCATGTATTTAAAATTACCAAGGACTATAATCTTGATTTATTAGCTGAATAAATGAGAGGCATCAAAGTATTGTCTTCTGCATGTCAGTGGCAAAAGCCAATTTAGAAACAGGGGAGTGTTGGAGTACTGCAAAGCCAGAGATGATATTATCCAAGATAATGAAAATGTTTGTGGCCAGGCACATTTCAGAAGGGCAGGTTCAAAGTGTAACATGCTGAAAATGGTGTTGGGATGTTTAGAGAAGAAAGCCCCTATAAGAAGATAGCAGACAACAGATTTGTTTAATATAGCAAAATTAAAAGGAGAAAATAAACAACAAGAAAAAAAAAAAGAGAATTGCTTAAACCAAAGAATAGTTTGTGGCAAAGAACTAGGGAAACTCTATTTTTAGGCCATAAAGGAGAAGACCACTAAATGTTAGGCCAATGAAAGCCCTTCTCAACCTTTCCATCAAAGAGATCCTCTCCATTTCCATTTTACTTTGAATCGTGGCACATTACTTTTACTGTCTTTGGTATGCAGATTATGAAATTGTAGAATCATATTTGCAAACTGGGCTTTAATCCACACCATACCCTTAGAACTTTTTGAAGATATTAATGAAACACATTTAATTATCTCTGATACAAAGATTACTCAAGGCAATTTAGATTACCATTAACACATAAAAAGTGGAATAAAGATCAGTGGTTTTGGTAAGAATATGTGTAATAAAAGTACTTAAATAGAATGATATTCAGGGTGATGGTGTGATTTTGCTGAGCTTTTCGATACAGTCTAAATAGTATTTTCTAAATACTGTCACAGAATTATGAATTATAACTCTTAAAATACAGTTTCATTGAAAGATAAATGAGGAAATATTCTCCCTTAAGTATTTTTTAGTATCAACAAAAAAAAAATCTGGAAAAAACACATTATCTTCAATCTTCCTAAGGTGAAAAAATTCAAGTGTGCTGCAAATAAAAGGACAAGTTCAGTGCATCAGCATATTTCTTGCTGACATCTTTGAATTCTATGCTGTTATGCAGATAAGAGCAGATCTGAGTTATTAATTTCATCAAGATATGTTGGCTTCCTCTTCTGGCTACTTATATAACAAAATAATTGCTAGTACCTGATATCATTTTTTAACTAGCATTTAGGGAATTTGGTTGCTCTTGAAAATTTCTTCTTAACTATGGTAAATATACTAAATGATGTAAGGGCTGTGACATTTTTGAATGAGTAGACTTTCAGTGCCATTAGTATAAACCCTAGTGCTTTGAAAATGTGGTAGTTTCACAGTTCTTCAAAGAAAAAAACTATTATTTCATACGCATCTATCAGTTAAATGGTGCAAAGTTGCCAAAGCCTTGTAGTTCAGATATCCTGTGTGTACTCTTTTTCAACTAAAGCTACACGTTATCTTTAGTTTTTGTTTTTTTTAAAAAAATTATTTTTTCCCTTCAGTGTTCAGTAACAGTAAAATACTTTTCTTGATACTTACAGACAGTAATTTTCTTAAATCAGGCCCATCAACAGCTTCAGATGTTGCAGCTCTAGCCCTACAGTGCCTACAACTACCCAAGCAAGGGCTTGACTTAGCACACGTTTCAAGAAAGTGCAGGAGGTAACTGTTGACTTCGATGTAAAAGAAGTGATGCTTTTGGCCAAAGCAACAGACTCCAAAGGGAGTTCAGGTTTTGGTGCATATTTCACTGTTTCCTAAATGAGCCAGTCTCTTATTTATTTCTTTATCATACCACAAACAGTACTGATTCTTGTTATGACTTTTCATACTATGTATTTTGTGTTTTGCTCTTTTAACTGCACCTGGAATAACAGTAGTCAAATATAGATGTTGTTGTTAAGGGAAGCCAAACTAGCAAGCCTCGTGGCCTGGGGAATTCCCCCCACCCTGGTCTGAGAGCACTGAGCAGCTCCAGTTCCCTGTGCGCAGGCCAGCCCACAGCGCGACTGAGCACGTGTTCCTCATGGACATACATGGTGCACAAATGCACGCTCTCTATGGACCCAGGTAGAGCAACACATACAGACTAGCAGCACCTTCCCAGGCACCACATGAGCACAAGCAAATTTTACATGAGGATAAGCAATACAAACAGTTCGAGGCTGTGCTTACGCACGAGCACATCAGGCTTGAAGCTTACCAGCACATCACTTACGTACCCGCTGTGCATGCAGCACGCATGGGCCCACAACTGTCCCAGGCCTGCAGTCTCCTCAGTAGCAGTTGTGAAATATGTACCAGAATTAATATTTCTGATACTGGTTTCTAGATAAAATTTCAGCCTACATGGGTACTTAGGCAGTATCACTTAAGCACTTTTGGCCTTGTAAGTTCTTCTCCTAGGAAGTTCTTAATGGTTCTCTCCAATCTTTTGTGAACTTTGGTCATCTCACACATCACTCCCATCTTAGCTATGCGTAAAAAGGTAGTCATCTCTCATAATATTATCTATTTTTTTTCATTCCTTGGCTTGCCTCTCAATTGTTATATACATCAGTTTCTCATGACATGTCCAGTATGTGGACACCAGATCACAGTTCACAGTTTCTTCAATTAGCTAATCTTTAGGCCAGGACTGTCTGTCAACCAAAACAATTAAGAGTTTTGTTTTGCTTTTTTATTACAGGTAAAAATGCTTGGGTTTTTTAATGTTATGGAATATGAAAGCTAAATTATGAAATATGAATCAAACTTGTTATGTTCTTGTAGGAAGTGGCCATTACAATTTCTATGAATACCCAGGAATTTTAGCCCATCAAACTCTGAAAAGAACAGCAGCACAATATAGAATAAGCTAGAAGAAAGTTTTGAAATCTTTTTATTTAATTATGTTTACATTCAGATTTTTACATTATCACTGTTGCATTTGAAT
>JAUBOD010000966.1:904370-933920 GCA_032353885.1 Nothura maculosa
TGCTGCTCCTGGCCTTGAAATGGATGCTTCAAAGTTGACCTTTGAGCTGAGGATGTCATTTCTGATGTTCCTGTGAAATTTTCTCTTTTTTTTTTCTTTTACTTTTAGAACTTTCCAGTTTGAGTAGAACATAGAGGCTAAAATCTCCAAAAAATCATCCATGTTACATGTCCAAATATTACATGGCTAGAAAGAAGTTATTCCAATGATGACATCAAAAACTGGGGATGAGCTAGTGTGAATGAGAACATATAGATTAACTGAATAACAGACAGTGATTTCAAAATGGGAGAACAAAAAATTACAAATTAGATGGAGAGGAACTGATCTGACAGAGCTGAGATGTGGAAAGACTGAGAAAATAAAAAATGTTCCTTTTTTTTTTTTTTTTTTTGTAACATAGCAGAAGTGACTCATGATCCAGTTATGATTCACAGCAGTCCTTTCTATAGTTCAGCAAAATTCTCTTCTTGAATATTGATCTGAATGCTGTCTTGTTTTTTATGATGTTTTTATTCATGTTTTATTTTATAAATTTTCCATATTTATGTCTGTCCAATGGATAGTGCCATTTCTTCTGTTAATGTTTACCTTGCTGAATTTCCAAATCATATATTTAGGTGTGATAAGCAGGTAGTCAACATTATTAAAACATTTAAGAGTTCAGGAGTGGCATTAAAGGAGTTAAATATTGCAGTTTATAATAACTGGATCAAAGTCTGTCTTGTAAAATATTATTATTTAGTTGTCCTAAACTGTGGCTGCTTGTCATGAAGTATTCATTTCATGCTGTGTTGGTACCTTTTACAGAGATGTTATTCATTTTTTATGCATACATTATGCATACCAGTGCCATTGGCAATATGAGACCACAAAACAAATTGAAGAATGTCAATCCTGTATGTAGACTACGTGTATATCATCTGTTACTATAGACCTTTATTTCTGATTGAATACATTTTTGTGTGATTTTAGAGATCCTCAATCATCGTAACAAATAAAGAGCCAGATACTCTGCCGTAAGTCAGCTTAGCTTCATTAATGTGAGCAGAGTGCCACCGATTTACGCCAACACAGATGACACAGAAGCACTTGTTATACTTTACTGCCTTTCACATGAGCTGTGCTATTGCAGTGTTTAATGACTCCTACACTAACAGTTGATTTCTTCCCCTCCGTGGCCCTCTCTGTGCTTTCATCGTTCTGTCAGCCACTTGAGCTTTCAAATATCCTTAGTCTAAATAATTGTAAAAGAGGGTTCAGTGTTGTAGTATTTGTAGCTGCCAGTGAGATGTTTTGATTTCTGCTTTATAGTCAGAGCTAATAGTCAAAGTGTGTTTTGAGGTTTTGTGCGTTGTAAGCTTGCTGCATGTAACCTTTCTGGTTTAGTTCTGTAATAGAACAAACTTAAATGCTTGTGAATGTGAAGAGATGTTCTTTCAGTGCCACAGGAGAACCAAACTGCAAATAATTAAACACCTATGTTACTTAGTAAGGCCAGCTGAATTCGTCACGGGAATCTTGATGTACTTCTTTTAGGTATGTTTGTTACAGGATGAGTTGTTATTCATGAAGAGAACAACCTAGACAGAAAGCAGGTGTCTGGAGGTGAACTAGTTTCTTCTTAAAATACCAGTCTGTTAAAATAGCATTTATTGATGTAGTTGCTATGGAATTGGGCAGAACTCTTTCAAAACAAGAAACTTCGGTAAGGTCAAAACTCTGAATTATAAAGTCACAGAATCATAGAATGATTATATTTCTACAGATAGTTATTATTAAAATTAATATATTATAATATAAAAAGTATAGCTTTTCACAGTAAAAGCTAGCAGGTTGGTTTGTGGAGGCTGCTGCAGTTACTGCTACTATTGTGTCAGATATTTTGTAAATATAAGGGGTAGGCACCATTCCTGCTCTGGGGTATCTGCTGCCTAGGGACCTGCGTACATTGCAGTCACAGAAAGAGTCACTTTGAATATTGTGGTGGAAGCATCCCAGACAGCTTTAAACTTGGCTACCTCAGGTACAGGTAGAAATCTTGCCACAGCAGCATGAAGTTTAGGTTAATGTGAAGCTGAGCTCTGCTTTGCTCTGCAATGCAGTAGCCAGACTTCCCACCATACCCCAGCTTGTTAGGTGAAAGCTGCATGGGTTTCAGGCTTCTCACAGCTCAGTAGTCACGTCTTCACTTCTATCAAAATGGAAGGATGGATTCAGATTTTAGACTGACCTGTCTTATGATGGAAATACTTTCTCAAGATGTTGTAGTCTCTTCTGTGTGGCAGAGTTTCATATATTTTGTTACTGTTTACAGTCTCTCTAAGAACTCATAGCTTTGTTCTGTGAATAATTGTTTTTTGTCTTGGTTGCTGGTTTAGATCAACTAAAATTTAATGTGTCACTGTTTCATTTCTTATTGGTTGCTTTGACCCATAGTGAAACAAAAAGTTCTCTACAATTCACTTTCTTCAGCACAAAATAAGACTGTTGGAGAAACACTCACAAAACTGCCCAAGGAAACTGCATCCATTTTTCAAAGTGATTTGTGTCTATGTATTTTCAGTCAATTTTGTCCCTTACCTGGTGAGGTAAACCTGTAATTCCTTGTGAAAACAGTGGGCATTGGGGTGATCTCACTCATGGTGATGCTGTTTCATATTGAGTAAGTGTGAATGACATCACTGAACCAAAGCCTGGAATCCATTGTGTCACTTCTCAGGTAAATGTTTGATCTGCATATGATACTATCCTTCCTTTTCTCAATGACTACATATTTTATGGTTATGAATTTATGATGAGAAAATATTGCGAAGACTTTGTTGTAAAACTTGCTCATACTTAAGAGACTCTTAAGAGGGTTGAGAAGCCTTCATTAAGTTCTAATAGTGTCTTGCAAGGTGCAGATTGTGTATCAGTGGAGAAGTCTTCAGTTGTCCTACAGTCTATTCTAATTTCAGTCAGTTTATGACCTAGTCGGAAATTTCTTCCATAGATTCTGAGGATCAATGAAACCTATGGAGATCTTCGTGGTAAGTACCAGACACTGCAATAAAAATGACAAAGTGTGGGGAAAAAAATACATTACAGATGTTTTGGAGTTAGACTGCTTTTAAACTCATTCCATTATGACTCAGGGAAAAGAGGAAGGAATGATAGACATTCAGGCTTTGGTCAAGACACAGCCAGTGTGAACGTGCATCCACATGCTGAGCATTCTTACATATTCCATAACAGAGATGTCCTTTTCAGGACAGAGAGGAGAGCCATTTCTCTGGCAAAGTGGAAGTGTGTCTTATCCAAAACAAAATTTTGTTCCTGGCAATCAGCTCTGAGATAAATTCCGCTTTAAAGTAAGGACTTTCAGATTATGATTGTCCTCTGTTGTCCTGAACAGAAGTTTTGAATGTGAATTTTCTGCCTCTCAGCATTGTACCTCAGCAACTCCTTGCTAAGTCAGCAAAATGAGAGATTTCAGGGGCCCTTAATCAACCGATTTCTAAAAGAATAGGGTATACAGCTGGAGTTATTTAGCCATACTTCAGTTTGCCTATAAGTAGCAGCATTTTTAGTCAGACCCATAAGTAGACTTTTATAACGTAGCATTATCCTAAGTAGGTGTCTTCCTCAGGTCGTGCAGGAGCTTGCTTGGTGCCCATACTTTAGAAAGCTTGGGAAAAGGCTGTCCTTTCCAGCCTCAGGGAAGAGTTGACTCCAAGTTCCAACCATCTCTCTTTTTTTTCTTTTTGTAGTCTTGAATTCTTGGATCCTCTACTGTTAATCTCCACCGAGGACAGTAACTCTGAAATGTTTAATCTTTTACTGTATCAAAACCCCTCAATAGTTAAAGAATCTTGCAGCAAATTCCTGGTAAGCTTCCCTGGATCAAGAGATACCAGAGAGTCCAGCACCTTTTGAAACTCAAGAGATTGTCCATGTGGGCACTTCGTTACCCAACCACTGCCTAGATTCTAGTGCTTAAGAACAGTGACTAAACACTGGTCTTCAAACAAGTGGGGCTGGCTCGTGGCTTTCTAGGACTTCTGTTTTGTGAAAGAATCAAAAGATTGCATCTCAATTGTCCGCTCTTTTATCCTCTCCTACAGAGAATAGTAGGAGGCAAAGAGAGAACCTGCCTCCCTTGCTATGAATGCTGATAAATCAAGCAAAATCAGTGTTGTACAGATGTGATGAATATGAGAATACAGTAAGATCCATTCTGACTTCTAGAGAAACCTCCTTTACCACAGAATAAGCACTTGGTCTTCTGCATATTTTGTGAAAATTCTTTCTGGAAATGGAATAATTATTTTTCCATTCAATGAAGTGGAACTGAAATTGCCTTTTAGAGTGAAGGCAAGAGAACAGTCTCAAATGATTAAAGTAAAGCAATAGTAAGTTACTTCCTTGCAATAGAATATATTTTTTAATAAATCTTCTTCTGAATTGCATTAAAAGATCTTCAGTTTTTAATTTCTCATGTGAAATAGCTTATAATTCTTTGCTTTATTCAAAATTTAAATCCAAAGAATGTTTTTTTGCTGAATAAATGTTTCATGAGTCAGTTTGACCCCAAATACTTGAGAGGCATTTTAAATAGTTTTCACAAGTAAGTATCTGAACACTGATTCAGTAAGGCAATTGTATTTAGCCTTTCTCATTACTTTTTTCATTATAGCATGTACATCTGTAATATATTACCGTCTGAACTTCTGCGTCAGTTGACTGTAAGGTTCCTGACGTGATGTTTTGCAGACCTTGAAGGGAGTCATCTCACCTCTTAGCAAAATGACTACATCTGAGCTATTTATTTTAGGTTGCCTACAGGGGAACAAAATACTTACCCTAGGTTGGTGATCTCTTTTATAGATTTACCTTATGGTGAAGTTGATCATGTCCTAGAACTCTGTGTCATTTATAAAAGATACAACATCATGACCAGTTCAGTCTAGATTATATCTGTTTGGCCAAAGGAATTTATTCGTGATTCTTTTAAAGTAGATTTGATGTTCCAAAAAGCTGTTACTGAAAGCTGGAAGGTGAGAAAGCAATCTCAGTGAAAGTGGTTTTTGAGTGTTCCAATTGAAATTGTTTTTCATCTGATGGTATAAAGACCACTTGAAAAAAGTGTCCAGAGACCTACCATCATGATTTTACTGATATCATTTTTGCATACTTACCAAAAGACAAATACACATCATACAACTAACCTAATTTGGGAAATTAATATGGCAGCTTTCTTATTTGAAGTTCACGATGAATGAAAGCACTTGCCTGATACAGTGTCTCAAGGCACTTAGTTTTTAAGTGCCTTTGCCTTATTAAGTTTATGCAACTCAATGCTCAAAACTGGAGAAGGAACCTTGCTGTTTCTTGTCCTGCCATAGTTCCCTCTACTTTCAATTATGCACCAAAGCAGAGATGTGCTACTCGGAATAAGGTGCAGCATTGTATGTGTTGTGCAGTATCATATGACATAATACTTTGCTTTCCTCTTCTGAGCTGATGTATAAGTTAGTGACTAAATTGCTTATATATGAAGCTGTCAACAAACAGAAGTGTATCTTTTCTTAGAGGATATAATATTTGGGAAATGAGGTCACATACTGAGTTTAATTTATGTTCGCTTATACAAAAGGCGTGTTTTTCTAGGGAGCAATTCTTTGAGGTAGTTAACTATAAAATTAATTTATCTAAAACCTTATTTGGCCTATAAGCAGCAACTTATATGCTGTCTTGTTTTAAACTGAGCCATGTGGTTTAATGTATTCTATTGTGTTTATATTAAAGTACTTTGGGTTGTGTTTATTTCACATAGAGTAATGCAAGCTACTTATATATCTACTTGCATACTTATATATATAAGGTTAGAGATGAAAACCTTATTAGATACTATAGTGTTTGAAATATCATTTGCAGTAAAGCTATATTAATAAACACCTTGGGTCAGATTTCTGTGTGGAATCTCAGTAGTTCTCTTTTCTAATACCTTTTAACATTACCATGAAACCTGAATGTTTTTATGATAGATTTCTTAAAGGCATATACTAGAAATATTTGTAGTAATCTTTACTTGCTTATCCCCATGTTTAGCTTATAAGACTGTAGGAAAAAGGAAGCTGAGCTATAAATCAGTCATTTTTAAAATTAGCGTGAGAAATATTTCTGCAGCACAAACCTCTACTTTTACCTAGTTCATTTTGTCTAATAAAGACTTACTGCTTTGTGTAATGATCGTCTGTGCAGTAAAGTTCTAGTGTAAGTACAATTTGTTCAATACTTGCTGAGTTACTTGCTCAGTAAGTACAATAGGCTCAGACTAGAAGCCTGTCTAGCCTATACTCTTATCCATGGTGTTGGACAGTGGTAGCAGGTGCTTAGGGAAAGGGTAAAAGAGAGGTACAAGTCTAACAATTCTATTATGGAAACTTCCCTGATACACCTTGCTGTTATGCAGCATGAGGTTTCTAAAGCAGCAGGTGTGATTAATACCCCATGACACAAGTCTTATTTTGAGCAGAAATAGGATGACTCTTATCAAAAGTATTTAAAGGGCCAAGCACTACACAGGTTTTTCTACAGATGGTATTTCTAATAGTGTTGTGTACAGAATGATATATGGGATGATGATAGATTTCAAACCTTGAAGCTTTTGCTTCTATTATCTATGTTTTCATTGGCATTGTCAATAATTAATTTTCACTGAGGCTACTACAGTCTTTCCCATGAGGTTCTATTGCTTTAGATACATTTGAGTTGCAAGTCACGGTAACTTAAATAGCCCCAGGCCGTGTTTGCAGTGACTACAACAGGATGGGACCATGCAGCTGACGTGTTAGAATGCACCTCGGCATGCAGTTTTGCATGTGCCATTTAACATTTGCCCAAATAACTCCTGGCCATGGGTTGGGAGTTGGCATGAGCTGTGGTCTGCCCCCACAAGGCTTTTGGATGTAGTCCCTTCTGTTGTGGAGGTTAAGAGAGTAACTACTGTGAGAATTACTGTGCGGTGATAATGCTGGCACAGGCCGTTCTGTGCTGCTTGCTTTTAGTGCCAGAGAACAGCCTCTGGCATAAGTAATTTATTAGCATTGCCATAGTGACAGAAATGTTCTCAGGCCAATATTGCTTTGCATATTATCTGGAAATAAGTAACAGGGAGGTGGGGGTTGTAAGGAGTCTGCTCCTTTCACGACTTGATAAAGGACACTTTATACACACTTAGGCTGTCTAAAAGCAACAAGATGCACTATGGAAATATTAAATCTTGCAAAATGTAAAATGTGTGATATTGTTACCAAGTGGTTAGGGTTTTATATTGGTTATACATTGCGTAGCAGCCCATAGCTACGGTAGCCACCTGCAAAGAGGTGGCAGGTTTTGGCAGATAAGAACAACAGTGCTGATAGGGGCAGGTATACTTAAAGGAAAGATTTATCATCTGCATAGGAGAGCGAAGCAATGAATGGATTTGTTCTCAAGGGTGATTTATGTGCCATTGTGTCTTGCTTGGCACCTTACTGCTACAATGAATTATGCCTTAAAATTTGCTTAGAAGACCTTAGAAAATTTTCTAAGAAGTTTTTTCTATATCTTTCAAATATGTTTAGGTTTTTATTTAGTCTCATGATTAGTTATTCTATACTTTCAATAAACATGTGGCATAAATTTTAATCTGAAATTTCTAATTACCATTAGCAGTTACTTGAAGTGCCTTCCAGTTTCATACTGTTTGTTTTAAAGGGGAGGGCCAAGCTAGGGCTCCCTGCTATTCCCCATGAACAAGGTTGTGCCAACAGGCTGCCCAGGGAGGTTGTGAGGGTCTTCCAAACCCACCTGGATGCCGCTTTGTGCCCCATGCTCTGAGTGTCCCTGTTGGAGCAGGAGCTTGGATTAGATAATTTCTAGAGGTCCCTTCCAACCTCAATCACTCTGTGTTTTTCTACATTGTGTTTATGCATGTAGCCAAACCATGTGTAACATCCTAGGCTGAGAAAAGTAAAAAGATTTGTAAAAGCACATATGTTTCATCCATGTCTCATGTCTGATTTATCTTGATAGGTAACTGATTTACTGAGTAGAGCAGCCAGGCAGTACTTTCCAGTTGATACTTTTAGATATTTATGGCTGAATTTAATCTGATCTAAGATAAGGCAATATAAGCTTATACACTATCCAGGAAATTAAAAATTATGTGTCAGAAAGGCCTTTTCTGAGAAATAGGTAATAAATTTTTACTATTAGTGTTTCTGTATCTGTGTCAGGTGTAGGACTATAAGGAAGACAGTGCTTGTTACAAGTAGTGTATCTTTCACTGGAGCAACAGAGGTAATTAAAAAAAAAAGACAAAGGCAAGCTTTTGGGCAAAGAGATCTTCAAGTTAAAACATATGCCTGTTTTTATTCATTAATATGAACTGTTCTACTAACAACTTGCTATTAAGCAAATTGGTAATCAAATTAATTTTTGCGCCTCTTTTTTCTTTCAGTTGCTGCAACTCCCTAACAAAATATGCTTCTGCCTAAATAAAAAGGTACATAAAACCCTGTTTCAAAGCAGCATTCCTTCCAGCATACCTACAGCTTGGTTAGAGGATGACACACTCGTTATAGGCAAGGTCACTCTTTATAGAGTAGCTGTAAAGAGGTTTCTTCACAAGGATCTGAGCACTCTCCAGAAGTGCATTAAGCCCTGGCTCTTGCTCCTGGTTGGAGGACCCCACGTGCTTCCTTGGGGATGAACCCACACTAAGGCATCATTCTCTGCAGCGGTCCCTGGCACAGTGCAGATGTGCACGTGAACTGAGGGCTTGTTTTGGCAGTCTGCAGTCACAGGAGTGAAAATCATTTCCAAGGTTTGCATTTTCCATGAGTAGCAGATAAGGGAAGGTCAGAAGTGGTCTTCTACCTTCTCCATAGCTTGATGTGCCCTCACATCACTTTAGGCACCAGCTCCTGGGGAACGAGAATTTAGTCCTAATCTGAAAGGACTTGGAAAGCTTCCTGACAAAGCCAAGAACATCAAATAACAGGCAGATCAGACTTCCTGCTCAAGCTCAGAGGACACCCTGTTTTATGTTTGATGCCTAGGATTCAAACGTGACTAAGGGAGCCCTGAGGAAAACTATCTCCCATGCCCTCTGATGGAGAGAGATTTAAATGCTGGCATGGTGCTCTGGACTCATCAGTGTGAGTTTGTTGGCTCCTGCAAAGAACCACAGCAATACAGGCTGTCTGACCATGGTGCAGTCAAGATGTGTGGAAAGAGGTGGGTAGGGAAGAGGTGATGACGAGAGCAGCATTTTGGATTTTTCTTTGCTAATTGAGGCATTTGTGGATATCCCAGGAAATAGAAATCTCTTCTGTAGTCTTCTAAGGCTGTACATCATTTGGGATCCAGGTTATTTTCTTTTATGAGGTCAGGTCAGTTGTCTATGATTTCACTTTTTTTGTCACAAGAACTTTTAACTAAATAGAGCTTTCAGAAGCTAGTCCAAAATTAGGAGAAACAAAGAACTGTTTAAAAAAAAAAAAACAAAAACACTTTATCCAAGTTGAAAGTGTGCTATTAGCAAGGTTAATAGTATACAAGAAATCTGGATGTAATTTTTGCACAAGAGGTATTTTAAATGGAGAACATCTGTTTACCCTATTTAGTAAATGCTGCTTGTGTTGCTTTTTGCTCATCCACCAGCATCATCAATATGGTATGATAATTTGAATATAATTTTCATTAATGAATTCTAATGTATACAGTGAAAGTCTTTGCTCCATAGACTCACCTGCTTTGAAAGTGTTTTTGTTTTTTTTTCTGATCAGTTGTTAGCTATTTCCATATCTATACCTGTTGAAGAGTTCTGTTTATACCTTTTAAATGACTTGTCATCCTGGCTCAACTCCCTTTCGTTTTCTTTCTTTCTTTTTTGCAGGAGGGCAGGGCAGTTATTTTTTTAAGTTTCCTTTCCCAATTTTATGGTACTTTCTCTCATCCAATTTAATATGTTTCAGTAGTAATAACTGACTGCCAGGGTATTTTCAACATTAATTCTGGGTGTCTGTGCAGTGGATAGTCCTGCATTCAGAATTACTAAGCAGACCATGCAGACAGACAGTTTGGCTGTAACTTGTTTGCACATTTATATACAGAAGAATGGAGATGAATAGCTAATTTTGCTGCAGAGAGTTGCCTGCTCTGAATCCCAAACATGCCATATTTTTTTTAACTCTGAGAGTCTGATCAAGCCATTATAGCAGTCTCACTGCTGGAATGGATTAGTTCTGAACCTCCCTTTCTCTTTTCCCTCCAACTTCCAGTAAAAGAGAATTTAAATCATGACTTAGAAAACAAATACTTCCAGCATGACTAATTTTAATTTCTCCAAAGGCAGGCACTGGAAGTGTAGTCTTGCCTAAGGGAGGAGAAGGGAAAGCACATTTGAAGGCCAGCAGGCAAGCGCCAGTAGTGGGTCTAGGTGTTCATTTTTTCCTCCAAATGAGTCATGCCACATTGGGGTCAGATCACCCTGTAGACCGAAGCAATGACATATAAAATGCATATTCATGCAGTTATTTCAAGTGGAAGCTGTATGGGGATACAAACCCAGAGTTTATAGTGCTAAACTGTACATGCTTACTGCGTTGCTTTGAGAAATCACCAGTGAATCCCAGGTAAGGCATCTTTGCAAAGCAACCATAAATGTTCTTCACGTCTGTCATGGTTGTTGTGTTAAAGCTGTAGATAATGGAACTGAAAGAGTTCTGAGCAGGACAGATTCATATGGACATTCATGTTCTGTAACATAGGGAATTGAGGTGGATTTTTTTTTTACTGATAATCGAGATAGATAATCCTTCAAACACATCAGCAGTTAATATTGAGCTTACCTAGTTACCTGTCACAAACAGGCTCTGGTCCTTGTCTAATTATGGAGTTGCTTTGACTCTGCTACTAAAAAAAACCCAACTTTAAAGTAATGTCAGCTTTATTTTAAAGTAATATCCATGGGCCTTTACAGCAAAACTTTAGTATACCCATTTCTTCTTGAAGAGCAAGTCAAATATTCCCCTCTGTGCCCTCCTGCATGCAGGTTCACTGTTGCCACTATTCTGGCTCAACCTTTCCTTTGCCTTCATCACCTTCTTCTGATTGCTTTTAGTTGCAGCTGTGAGCAAATGCAATAGGAAGGAACAAGTTTATTCTTCCCGGAGGCATTCAATTTGTGCTTGGTTTTGTTTCATCTGGCAATGTGCTGTATGCAGCTTTAGGGCTCATTTAGTGCTGTTTTTTCCTCTGAGGATCTGAGCTCTGATGTAGAAGAATTCCTGCGGAGAGCAGTCATGGTAGTTGTTAAAGAGAGCATCCTACTGGCTCTGCGTGTTTGTACCTGGACTTTGTGTGCTTGGCTAGTTGGAGCCCTTCAAACTAAGAATTTACCTCAGTCTTACCATGGAGAATTTGCAGGACCTCAGCTACCTGCACTGTAGCTGAGCAGGCACAGATTAGAATTTGACCAGGAATATTGCAAGTGATGGGAATGGGTTGATTTATGAACCTGAAGAGAAGAATATTTGATGGATAGTAAACGTTGAAAGGCCACCAGAAATTTTTCAGTTTCCCACAGACACCACCCTGTGTCTTCCTTGGGCTGAGTTTCATTTAGGTAGTGCTGCAAGTCAGGCTGCTGGTGGACTTGGAAAGGAATTAAATGCGGCTTGCTGTTTGTGCTAAGCTGTGGTAAAGCCTGCTGGTCATGGAGAAGTTGTTTGTTCTCAGTCTCTGCGAGTATACTGAAAGGACTGAAGGACTCCAATGTCACAAGTGTGGTTTGGAAGTGTTCCTGTTGAGTGTTCCTGTTAGTCCGGAGGTTCGAGTGTATATTTGCTTTAGGCAGTAGGAATGATTTTCCCATGTTCCGCACAATTGATGGGGACTGAGGATTTTGCTGCTACATGGCCTGCTTGTTTCACACTCCACCAGTTCTCTTTCTCTTCCCCCTCCTGTTGCATGGTATGATGGTAAGAAAAGTCATTTTGGACATTTTGTCCCAAAGCTCCCTGGATTTCTCTCTCCTAATAAACTTCAAATATGTAATATGTGGCCTGTAGTTTGGTACTTGAGTTCTCACTGAAGAGATGTAATGAAAAGTTGAATTACAAGATATTTGCTATTTATACTGCTATTTCTTTTTATTATGTTTTATGTATTTGAATCGTTGCAAAATTAGGATATAGAAATGCATTTTATAAAACTGGCAATATAGTATTAAACAAATGAGTTTTTACAGAATGTGCAGAATCTTAAATAGAAATTCTTCTAAACTTTAGGTATTCTTTTTATTATTCATCCTGTAGCAAAGCATAATGACTTCTGAATCACTTATCCTTTAGGAGATGTTATTTTTTCCACACCAAAGGAAATGTTGTAAACCATGTCCTACAAGAATATGAATACAATTGGTAGGTGTTGAAGGTTTCCAACATCAGTTGAATGGAAACATTCCTGATGTTTATGGAGATGTGGATGTAACAGTGAGTAGAATACTTATCCACCATTGGAGAAGACCTGTCATTTTCTCTTGCCAGATGCATTGATTAATTTTAGAAAATAGTAAAGTGAGCTTGCCTTTTTCAGTTCCATTTGTTTTAAACAGCGTGGGAGTAGGTACGAGTCCATGAATTTAACTGTGATATTTCAAAACAGAAATTAGAGTAATTGCATTTCCAGATGTGGCAGAGGGTATCTTTGCACCCATGCCCAAATGTGAGTTACCAGTTTTTGAAGTTAAACTCCTTGTGAAAACTGGTGAGACTTTTCTAATTCATCTCTCTGAGTTTTTCACTTTTGGAATAGTAACAGTTTGATTTGCATATTGTGTTAAATATGTTATATAATTAAATGATGAAAATTGGTTCCATATGTAGGCTAGACTTTATGTGCTCTGAAAATATGAAGGTTGGATGTATTAATAAATAAAGGTGTGACGGGGTTATTTTCTTTTGAGGAATATGTGTCCGCTTCCCTTTTTATTGCTGAGCCCTCCCTTCTTATGCCTTTATTATCCCAATGCTCAAGGAACCGGTGAGCACCACGAAGCCAGTTGGAACAAGAGGCTGTTTGCCAGCCAAGGAAACAGCCAAGTGATGAGGGCTGCCCATGGCAAACTTCAGTGCGTGGTGGTGCAAAGGGATGATCCCCTTATGCGGGTGACTGGGCTCTGCACACACTAGTCACAGCCCTGGGCTGCTGACAGCTCCTGCCTTTAGTTGGAACCTGATCCTGCAAATGTTTTAATGCAAGACCCACGAGAGGCAGCAAGAATGAACCAGCTCTCTGGCAAAGTGCAACCAGCAAGGGCCTGACTGTCCTTTTAGCTGAAGCCTGTTAGGTTGCCCTGACATCTGTTGAGTTTATATGCCCAATTAAATGAGAATAAAGGCTTTAAAGGCCTGCAGTCCTCCCCGGAGCAGCATGCTCAAACCTAAATAGACAGGTTAGACTCAGTTTGTCATTCCTGGATGAAAATGCTCTTTACATTTGCTTTGGTAGCAAACATTTAAAAGCAAAAGTTTGATGTGCTTCATTTGAACATTAAAATGGGACCATAATATATTTTGTGAGAGTCCAGGATTTTACTGATAGAATTACCCAGAGATCCCTCTCTTTCCCTTCATATGCTACACCATGCAATTTAACTTCTGCCTTATGTTCTTAAGGACACTATGGTTCACTGATGCTATGTGAAAATTAAAATGCTTTGGGCCACAAAGTGCAATATGACCATAAAATGTTATTATAGAATACCCTGCTTAATTGAGACATAGTAAATTGTGGACTTCTTCACTGGAACATTTGCTATGAAGCTGATTTATCCTGATGATAATGACTGCTGCTTAATGGGGAGGATAGTATTGGCCTAAATTTAGCTACTGCTAGGTAGTCAAATCATGTCACAGAGGATGCTTAAGCAAGTATGAAATTCTGCAGTCTTATTTTCTCATGGTTTGTGTGTTTTTGCAAAAAAAAGGAAAAAAAAGGAAAAAAAAAATAAAAGGGGAGAGGAATGGAGTAGACCTACAGAAGAGCCTGTCTGCCTGTGAACCTTGAGCCATAGCACAAGAACCTCAAGAACCTTGAGCTCAAGAACCTTGAGCCATAGCACAAGAACCTCAAGAACCATAGCTCAAGAACCTTGAGCCTGAAGGTACCTGATGCTTATAAACTAGATCAAGTTGTATCCACATCAGATAGCTTTAATCTATCAGTGCTTTTCAGTCTTGTAAAGATGGATGAGAAATAAAAATATTTCAGAACTCCAAGGTTTCATCATGCAGTAGCCTTGGTTTTGCTTTAATTGTACTTGGTTATTGTAAAGTCTAAGTGCTGGAAGTCTTAGTTTCACCTCTCTGTTTGATGTCAGGAGTGCACTGTTGTTTTTCATCAGAGAATAAATCTTCCAAAATATTTTTGGATGGTTTTAGTTCGGCAACTTTAAAGGCCTTTAATGAGATTTTTTATGGGATTCAGCATTGTAGAGTTTAACAGCTTTTAAACTCTAAAAGAGAGTGAAATATATGTCACCTCAGTGAAGACAAGCAATCTGTAGATTTCTGTGAACTCAAAAGTGAAGACTTGGAATTAACTGGAAAATAAAATGTGACAGACATTTGTGATAAGCGCAGAGGAAGGTCTGTTTTATTTTTTTTTGTTTTGTTTTATTCTTGGTGATTGTTTTTTATTTTATTTTATTTTTAAGAGCGCTAAAACCACTGCAGGTGTCAGGGTTTTGGTTGTCATCTATATTTATGCTTATACTGGGCCTGATGGTGCTGAGACAGAGATGGTTTTCTGGTGGCATCAGCTGAAGGAAGTGTGAGTTCTCAACACCTTGCAGAATAGTGCATTATTTTTGTAAATGTTTCTTTAAGGTGGTGATCAGAGTTTAAAGGTGAAGCTTGTAGAAGTTAGTCATCAATAGAGTTATAGGAAGTCATGTACATATAACATTTACGTAAATTAACTGTCTTACATTCTTTATTAAATGTTTGTTACATGTACAAAGACTACGTTTTTGTAAGACTGTGCCAATTATAATATGATGATAATTAAACTTGAGTTTTATGCACTCTTGTTAAAATGCAAAAATGCTGTATTAAAATCTTCATATGTATGCCTCAACAAAATTAAATGCTTATTTAGAAATCCTCTAAAGCTTCACTCTGCATTATCTACAACAGAATAAAGACAATATCACGGGCTAAGTAAAATGTGCTGGATATGTTGCAGAACAAGATTTATTCCTCTCAAATTCATTCATTCTTATAGTGTTTCCACATAGTAAGTTTGTCATTAAAAATTATAAAATCTTTGATAGATGATGTACAGTAGAGAAGCAACATGAAGAATTAACAAAAGACATATATATACTGCCCCCCTCTCCCCAAACACACACACTGAAATGTCACAAAGTCTTTCATCTCTGGTTTTATCATTCTGCTCTGCAGATAAGATATTGGTCTGCAGTTGTTACTGTGTAGATAAGAGCTGTACGGTTTACATTGCCCGTTCCTTCATTCTTTCTTGCTTTCTTGGTACAAAAGATAAAGGTGTGTTCTCTTCTGCAAGAAGAAAATACAATCCCACTATGTTAAACTTTATTCACTTTTCTCCTTTCCGAATCTTTTGTTGTAGCATTTTCTTTCTCTTGCCTTCCACTTTTAAATCAGAGCATTTCACCACAACTGATGACCTTCAATGTCTGAACTCTTCATGTGGAGACTTTATTTACCTACCTTATTATGAGTTTTCACTGTGCAATGCCCAATATCTTATTATTTACAATTATTTTAAATTGCTGGGGATAAATAGTGGGATTTGATGTCCCGATTGTCATAACTCCAAGTTATGGCAAGTCTTTTTTATTTATTTATCCATTGTCAGTGTAAATGACACTTGTGGTTGACCTTTTCCTTTACCTGTAATTAGGGATTTTCTGTCTGATTAGGCTTCCCTCAAGCACCTGTCAATCTAGCTTAACCGAACTATCCCTTGAGATCTGTTTTGAAATGCCTAATATTTGCTTTTTAATTCCCTTTTTGAAGAATTTTGCCTGCAGTTATGAAAAGGACTGTGTATCTTCTAAAAGGTACATCGGTAGCCTGATCTTTGTTATATATAATATCTGTAATCGTATTTACATAGACATTAGCAAATGTAATAGGTTATTACCTGGGCATTTGTTCTTACAAATAGGTAAATAAAAATTTTCCACAGGCATTAGTGACAACATCTTGGATGTAATGAAATTGAAAATATGATCACCAACACTCTTAATTATAAGAAATAGGAAATACCATGTGGTTACCAGAAGTGTTGTCCTTCAGAAAGGTTAGCTGCTTTGAAATGAAAAAGTAGACTCAGGAATTCATTCAACCATGTTGTGTTGAAGTATGGGGGATAATCTGTCAGGACTCAAATATACATTCAAGGATCAAACATACCTCATTTATTTCCTTTCTATATCCTGAGTTAAATTTTCATATGACAGCTCTATCTGGCAGCCTCACCTCCCATCAGTGCAATCTGTCATTCAAGATTATTTCAATTAAGTTCTCTTTCTCATTTTGCATTTGCTGAGGAGTCATCATGGCACAATACCAAATTACTAGTCAAGAAGAGCAATTTTCTGTATTTGGATGTTGGTAGAAGAAAGGGGAAGGAAGGAGATAATTCTTTTTTCTACCTCTGTCTTTTAGGTCTTCTCCAAAATATTTATAGAACTAGAAGTCTTGAAAACTGAATGCAAAAAAAAATTGAGCAGTGTGGTACATCTTCTTTCTGTTTTTACATGTCTTTATAGCTAGCCAGAAAATTAACTAATACATTTCAGCATTCAAAGGTTTGTTTGCATGGATCATTATTTATTGCTCCATTACCATTCTTTGATGCTGCTTTCCTTCCTGGGTGTTTGCTGACAGGAACAGGTGCCTTGTTATTTCAGCTGTTTGTTCACACAAAGGCCAACTGTACCAAAGTGTTAAAATGTACGTATTTAAATCTGTCTTTTCATCGTATTACCAGGATATCCTCACTTAGTGCTTAGCGAGATTGACACGTGCATGTCAGAACACGTCTAATTTCATCAGAGTTTCACCAGACCATATTTTTTGGTCAGCTTTCGTAATCTAATCAGCACATAAAAAGCTATTTCTAAGGTTGTTTCTCCTCCTATTTTCCTTTTTTAACCTTTCAGTTAGACAAATTATTCATGTCAGGTTGGACATCGCAGTTCCTTTTCCTTCCCGAGTAAGAAACGCTCGCAGGCCTCTGAGAAGGTCCGTTCTGTTCCCTGTGCAGTGAGGCTGGGCAGGCGCAGACAAATTACTGTTGATCTAGTTGGAATTAAATCTGTCAAAAGCAGAACAAATAGGAATCGTTCATTCCATTTTTCAGCAGACACTTGCAACCCAAATTAATTTATTGTGTGTTTGCAGTTCAGTACATCTCCTCTCTCCTTCCCTCACAGTGTGTTCAGTTGCAGCACGGTTTACTGGTGCATTTATAGGAGATAATGAGAAGCTACGTTGCAGCTCGCTTTTGAAGGACTTGATGTAGTTTACTACTCTGAGCAGAACTCCTCAGTTCACATAAACAAAAATACCTTTGTGGGGGAAAGCAAGGGGTACTTCATTTGTCCACCAGCAAACGTGCCAAAGTGCTGCCTTGGAGGAGCGCCAGCAATCCCGATTCCTGACAAAAACACAATTTCTTCCTGGAACGGCCCAGAGCAGGCAGTGGGCCAAGCACAGTGCCTCCCATGTCACGCTGTCACACGTGAGAGCAAGAGCACAAAACACACGTGAGAGCCGAGGCCGAAGGGCTGCGCACGGGACACATGCCAGAGCCTGGTGCCTCTGGGAAGAGACGAGACCCGGCTGGTCCCAGCCCTTTCCATTGCCTCCCTCCCTCCCACGTCCCGTGCCCGCAGAGATGCTTCATGTATGAAAACCTGATCAAGCCCCAGCGGGAAGCCATAAAGTCCCACTGATATGAGTAGGATGCTTCCTTCCTGCCTCCCTTTCCCATTCCTTTCTCCTATGAAAGATTCAGTTCTGAGGTTTTTTGTTAGTGTAATCAAATGCTGAAAATTCCCTCCCTTCTGTTTTTCTTTTTTTCCTTTTTTTTTCGCCCATTGGAGAGTGTCCTGGCCTGTGTGCTTTCCCTCATTTCCTGATATTTCTGACTTCTCTCTTCAGGTTTCATTCATGTTTTACCTTCCTGTCCTTTGCATCCCCTTCTTTGCCACAGCCAATTTTCACTGATATTTCTGTGTAATTTCCACTTTTTGGCTCGGGTCCCCAAAGCTCCATTGCAATTCAGCAGACAGAAAACTCAAAATTCATTGTGAACAGAGCTCTCAAAATGTCTGTGGCTGTCCAGAGAGAAGAAAGAGAAAGAAAACCTCTCTGGCAATTCATGGATGCAAAACTCATGCAAATGCAACTGACAGTCCATAGCTGGAGCCTTAGGCTCATTTCCATGCCTTTGTAGGGTTCAGTTGGGAAGTTTGATTTCTTCACAATATATGCCATTCATATGTATTACATGTATGAGAATAAAGGCATTCACATATTGTACATGTAAAGCGTCAGTGCTACCTCCCATTGCAGTATTTGCTCTGAACCTAAAAGTGAATCTTTTTATCCCTCTAAATTTGTATTCATGTCAGTTTTTCACTATGGTTTTGCTTCACTTTGTCTTGCTTTAGGTTATACATCATGCTTGGCAGTAGAAGAGGGTTTTTTGGGGTTTTTTTTGAATTTTTTTACGTGTCAGATTTCCCTCTATCCAATTTTATCAGAAAGCTGTCACCAACTTCTTCTGAAACCAGCAAACCTTTTTCTTTCTAATTACATTTTTACCATATGTTCATCCAGATGGCATATGCCAGTATTTTCTAGGGTGCTATAAAATGACCTGACTTTAGAGAAGTTAACTGCCAAAGAAGCTTATGAAAAAAAACAGAATTGACACTGGCACAGAAAAACAGTCCTAGAAATAAAAATAATCTGGTAATACCTTCCTGTTGTATTTTCTATTTGTGATACTGACTTCTGAACAGAGATGTGTACATTTTTGTTCATACTTGCACAAAAACAGTGGAAATACAAGGAATAGTTTGTTTTACTGAAGTGTTAAAAATTAACTCATTTTAGAGTTTAAAGCAGCTGCATATACAACTTTTGTCTGCGGCATATATGTAAATAAACTCTCCAGCTGTGAACAACTATCCAGTTTGCTGCAAAAAAGAGCATTTAAAGAGTTTGTCAAGGCACTAGATTCTCCGTGGGAGCAGCAATTTGACTTAACAATGCAATAGCTATTTGGGCACTTGGTTTCTAAAATGTCATTTCCAAGTGGAAGACAGATACAGTTGATGCATGATTTTGACACCTGTCCTAGTTCTTAATAAATCTTATGGGATTTCTGAGAGAAAATAAATTAACTTCAGGTATAGTTGCGAGGTGCCAGGAGCTCGAGGAAAGGGGAGGATGGGAAGGAGGATATTTTTCATGTATTACTACCAGTAAAAATAAATAAATATCACAAGTTATCATCATGTGGAGAGTTTATGTGTTATCTATTCCTTTAAGCTGTCATTCTTGTTGTGATAGTCACAACACAGCAAAAACCATAAAAAGCCCTCGTGCAGTTATCAGTTCCCGCAATATTGTCTCAAGTCTCAGGCCATTTTACTTGCAGCTAATTCCCGGAGACAGGTGGTGGAGTGAGAATCAAATCTACTTTCTTTTGTTGCTGTAATAGCTCCACTAAGTTCCCAGTCGGAAAGGAAATTTTGAGCACACAGTCTGAGACTTTGAATAGAATTTGAAAGGCTTTGAATAGAGGATGGGCCCAAAGTACAGTTTCTAGGACAGGATGGACAGAGCCTAGTCGTAGTGACTCGGATGGATGGTTGTGAGTGGATGTTTGTATGGTGTCCTTAGTATCCATAGGGCTTTTTGAAAAATCACAACTGCAGTCGACAAAATGGAACCTTCAGCACCTAATTAATGTGACAGGATTTTTACAGCCAGTGCTTAACAATTTGAAGTGGTTTTGTTACTTATGAATTAATTATTTCCATCAGAAATGTCCTTATCTCCATCCTTCTAGCCAGCTTCCACTCATTCAGGCTATGAGTGGTTTGACATTTCCGCAAACTCTCTTCTCATTATTGACCTGGATTACACCTGCCGTGAACTCAAACATAATCGCTATAATATTAATTCAATATTTCTTAATAAAAATTTTTAATATTTTGTAGCTATATTAATCTGTGCAATATTAACATATTAACTATTTAAAAGCTAAGCATTACAAAGCATCAAAATTGAGAGTTGGTGTTAACCTTTGAAGTAAATGAAACAAGTTGCAATATGGAAATGAAACATGAAAATGTCTCTGTCCACACACTGATGATATGATGCAATAACCATTTGGTTATGTAAGATATTTTAATGTTTGTGAGCATGGAGCTGTATAAAACTTACCTTGAAGGGCCATCTATTCAGCTTCTCTTGTGGATGTTACTGCCAAATGGAGCTAACGTTGTTTGGATGCCTTTGGATATTTCCAAAATAATGTTTATGATAATCAGTGTCACTCTATTCATGCAATAGTTTTCTCTTACTGAATCCTTAGACTCATAACCATTTTCCTTTGGAAATGCAAACACCTGCATAACAATCTTCACTCTGTCACGGGGCAAACCTCTTAGAATTAACTCAATTGATTCCCTGGTGTTGGGGAACGATGAATCAAAATCCAGGGGCTGCAAAACCATTGTTGAAGATGTATTGTGCTAAAATGCTTTGTTTTTAATTTTAATATGCATTATCAAATCAAGCCTTCATTTTGTTTTCAGCCATTGTTTAACTGAAACATATTGCTTGGGTTGTCTAGTGTATAATCTGTAGTGAGAAAAACATTAAGATTTCCAAAGAAGACATTGCCAAAAGATAGGCAATCATCTGAAGATGGAAAATGCTAGCTTTAAAACAAAACACACCTCAGACCTCCGAGCATGAATTCAGAAACTTATATGCAAGGTTAGTCTCCACGCAGTGTCTTGGGCAGCTGAATTGGGTTTGCAGTTGCTGTCTTACTTTGAATCAGATGATCGATGTTTCCCAGTTCCTCTTTCCTAATCTTCGTCCTCTTTCATTCACTGTAAGCCCCTTTGTGGATGAATGTGCCCAACAGCTTTATTTGACCTTGCTACGCATCCTCTGGCTTGTGTGTGTAGATGCACACAGACTCTGCTGACTTCTCTCTCTTTTCCCCTCTTGCCCTCTGTCTTACATAAAATAGCTGCACCAGAAAGCTTTTGAGCAAAACTACTTTGAATTATACTCTTGCTATGATTCTTCCATAGCTGATAGTTCATCTGTTGGAAGAGGTTGGTACTGTTCAAGAAATTTTCTAAAAATTGCTCTCTTGAATAGTGGCAGCTGCCCGCCACCATTCACAGTATGAGCACATCAGGGAATATCGCCTCTTCTGGAGTAGGGACTCAGAGTCTCCATCACCGAGAGTGGTAGGAAATAAGCAGCTCTTTTGAGAAGTTGATCTAAGGGCAGTTGGTGTTTGTGTTTGAAAGAACTGGAAGAACAGTTTATATTTTAAAATAACAGCCTTTTTCCTTTTCTTTCTTTTTTTCCTTTAGCAAAATAAATTTCTATGTATGACCTAATCACAGTACTATCTGAATGTGTTTTTTACTGTGTTAGAAACAAACGGAAAAATTGCAAGGTTGGAGTTATTCTTTAAGATCTTGTACTGTTTAAAATAAACCTCCGATATGTTGTATATGATTCCCTAGAGTGCCTGTTTTGAAATAATTTTAAGTCCAAAGTTACTCGATTCTATTTTAGAATTCTTAAAAAATTAAGTCTTTATTTCAGAAGTCAATATTTTCTGCTAGTGAGGTAGACACCAAATATCTCCTGTTAATCCAAAGCTCAAATTAGTCTTCGACTACGGTGCTACAGCTGACATCTCAATAATGAACTAATCGGAGGAGGAAAAGCCTCTGTCAGCCTACTCTCACAGCAAGCTTTGGGAGTATTCATCTCATCTCTTCTGGGGTCATATCCATATATCTTGCTGCTCTCTTAAAATATGTCTGGCTCCAGTTCCAACATACTGAGTGGTACAAGAATATGTGATGCAGCAGTCTGTGGAAGTGTAAGATGCACAAGCCTTTTTAGGTGATGTATCAGTGGGCGGATAACCTTGAAAAATCAATAAAACCTACTGCATCACTCAGAATCGTGATGGACTGCTCCCTGCTTAGGTTTTGAGTAACTGCTGCTGCTGCTGCAATCTCTGTACATGATACACTGGTTTGAGCAAGGCATCTACTAGCAGAGCTGCCGTTTTAAGCAAATCTTAGGTCTGTTCTTAGAATGTATCTGAATTGTAGCTGTTGATGAAGACTGTGGGGGGAAGTTGATTTTCTTTTCTTTTTTTTTTTTCCTCCCCCCAGTTTAGGCCTCAATACAGACATAAACTTGCAGCTCAATGAAGGAGGATATGCAATGGCAGGAAAGTAGTCATAGAATCACAGAATGTGTAAGGTTGGAAGGGATCTTAGAGGTCATCCAGTCCAACCTCCCTGCACACACAGGGTCACCTAGAGCACATGGCTCAGGGCTGCATCCAAGCGGGTTTTAAAGATCTCCAAAGAAAGAGACTCCACAACCTCTCTGGGCAGCCTCTAAGGCGTAAGCAGTATTTGCAAGTTGCTTGTAAATACTGCATTTCTTCTTTGGAGACTCATAGTGCCCTCGTTACAAAAATGGAAACAGCTGTTGGAAGGAAATCAGTAAACAAAACATTTTAACTTTTAGGAAGTTTGGCAAGGCTATCAACTGAAAGAGATGACAAATGCAGAGCCTTGTCTTCTCTACCAAAGCAAAGTTCATAAGTTTAAGCGGATAGTTTTTGAAATACCAGTAACACCTCAAGAAGTATCCCTGTTTAAGGACAAAATACATGAATATCTGGAAGCCCAGAATGTAGTAGGAGTTTCTGGGGAAGGCAGGGGCAAGAGGAGGAGGCTGAAAGCTCTGAGGATAGATTTGCTGAAGATACTATATAAAACTATTTTCTAATGGTTCTTTTGAATAAGCCTAATAGGAAATGACCTAACCAAGTTCACACGTACTGTAGGAGCAGAACACAGATAAAAGAGAATTGTCATATGTGATGCTTTCCATTTAAAAGAAAATGTAACTTCTTACTCCACCTAATGCAAATCCTAAGACAGCACAGAGAGTTTTTTTCTCTCCCCCACTATTTTTGCAAGGAAGTAGCTTCAGCTATCTGATCATCTGATTGTGTGTCAAGAAATACAGCATTGTTGCTGTTAAGCAGCCTGAATCTAGTGGTAGGAATAGAGGTTCTTTGAAGAAAACCCCAAGTAAAGCCCAGCCATAGGAATAAATCCACGCTGGAGTTGTATAGCTCTTCTGTGGATAAGTAATAAAAGCAGTCCATGGAGAGAGTAGGAGTTCATGTCATGCCTGGTGTGTATCTCCTGGGAAAGGCTAGAGAAACTATGGCATATGCCATTGGTGCTGAAAAGTGAGCTCTGAATGATGCATTTGCTTTACTGACTGATTGTCTGGAGTTCTTAGGGGAATAGCAGATGGAAAAGGGTGTGGAGATGAGAGCAATGACTCTGCCCCCTAAAATGCCTGCAAAATGTCATACTATCAGATGTTATATCCCATGAAGGAATTTCAGTGATATTGCATGATTCTCAGATAATTAGAGTTAAATAGGGGGAGACCAACTTTCAAACAGACGATACTGCTTGCTGCTGCAGGGGTATCTGCCTGTCTCTGGTGTCTACATGGCTTGCTTAATTTAGGCATCTGGTTGCCACCTCTCTCAGAGCTGGAGATTGTAGAATGAGCATTTAATTCAACACCTGCAAATTTACGATCTCTTGACTATAAGGAGGAGTCAGCTCTTGGCCAGGCAGCTTTCAACAAATGTCCTTCATGCTCCATTGAGACAGGAACGACTCGATGCAGTGGTGCCCGTTGTACAGAGCTGAGGCAGCGCTGCCTCTTGCCTGCCTGTACACGTGTGAGTCTCTCGGCTCCCTGAGGACATCTACCCTCATCAGATGGATGGAGGAGGCCAGTGGACGTGAGGTCGAGCTGGTGCAGAGCTGTGGGCATCTCCCGAGGTTTCCTCAAGCATGTGGCATCAGGGAGGGCATTTTGAAGGGCAGGAAGGTGGAAGGGTCTGCTTCTCTTCGCTAGCAGTCCTCGAAATTGGAAGCAGGCAGGGAGCAGGGAGCAGCAATTGAGCAGGGAGCTGCAGGTCATGCAGGGGCAAATACAGAGCACATTTTTAAACCATATTTTGTAATATATTTTTTTTTCACTAGACTGAAGTTTGGGGAAACTTTGGATAGTTAGCTCAAGTAGTATCATAAAAGCAACAAGGGGCACTGGTTCTCTTGCTTCTTTTTATTGAAGCACCTTCTATTTTGAACTTCCCACTTCATTGGTTAGAAACATGTTTATGATTTAGAACTAAATAAACAAACAGAGATACAGAGATAAGAAGATAAAGAGACAAGATATGCTTTCAGTCAGTTCAAGAGGACTTAGTTCTCAAACGTGCTTAATAATTTAGAGAATCAAACTTAAGTGTATGCTCTTTCTTCTTGACAACAGTTGATAGAACCTACCGAACTGCAATGCTTTACATGAAGAATAGGTCACTTATTATTTTTCCCTTCCAAGAAATGAAGGATGAAAAATTCAAACACAGATGGCAATGCCTTCATTGTTAGACTATTATTTTTTCATTTATGGAGTATGATTAAAGGTATGCTGTCAAAGAGGGATGTTTTTATGTTACAGATATTGATTATTATTTGAGTTCTGTTAACAGACGTATCATGTTATGTTAAGGAAAATCTGATTTAAATTATCTATTTCATGCTTTAGTTCTTACGGAAAAAACATTTCAAATATTCATCTCATATCATAGCAGAAATTGCTTGGCTTGAGTAGTTACCACAAAATCATGTTTTAATGATTTTTTTCCTTTTTTTTCATCTTTTTTTTCTCACAGTCACATGACACAATCAGCCACATTTGAAGACCCTCGAATAGAGAGCTGCCAAATCACCCCTCCAACCCCTCGGAAAGTGGAAATGAGGAGGGATCCAGTGCTAGGATTTGGTTTTGTGGCTGGTAGTGAAAAGCCAGTTGTTGTGCGCTCAGTAACACCAGGTATGTTTTCTCCATCGGATCCCAGAAGAAGTCTTGGTGCTTGTTAGTGTCAAACACTGTCATGGATTGCTGAATGAGGGAATAGGTGTAGCCATATTACTAGCAAAGTCTAACAGCTACTATTGTTCATCTCAAAGACAATGAATTTATTTGTGTTAAAAATTATTCTGTGTGCATATTGACCAAGGACTTAATCAATTGTATAAAATTGTATACAATTACAAATTTGAGTCCTGTTAAAATATTAAGTTGGAAAAGGTAATAATGAATATTAGGTAGGATTTTAAGCCTTAGATTATAGAGCAGTTTTCCTGCTTGCACTCATTTTTGGCTTTTATATAAATTTGTTAACAAAAAGCAAATTTTAGCTTATTGCTCAGAGTCATTTCTGATATTTGCCTTAAAAAAGAAAAACACTTCATCCAAGAAGGAAAGTTTTTCACTCTGTTATGTTTTACATATCTTTGATGCCTCCCTCATTGCGATTAAAATCAATGTTTTAAGGGGGTGTACTCAGATGTGAGATTAAAACATATGTATTCATCATTCTTTTTATCATCAGGTTCCCATGAGGAGACTGGGGTACCAATTTTTTTTTTGAGAAAGAGGGTGGTGATGTTGATTCTTTCTGAATGTATACCTTTGTATAACTGCATTAGAAAGGAAAAGTAAAGACATTTCAAAAGTCTTAAACTTTCTGTACATAGTTAGTGAAAAATAGTGAGGTTTCTGTTTATGGGGTATCAGACCTGGGAATGCTCAGCCTTCTGAATAAGCTCTTGCTCTTTATGCTTCAAAGCTCAGATGTTATGTAAAATTGCCTTCCAGCTAAGGACAGGACTTTGACTTTGCTCGTATTCAATATGTTCTATAGAGCTCCCCATGGAGAGCAGAGAAGAGGCAAAATTGACTGTAAAATTCAGATGTCATTTACCCACGTGTATGCATTGATTATGTTTGTACTGCTTCCAGATGAAGTGAATGTTGTAACTAATATTTGAACTAGATTCACACTGTTCTTTTCTCCCAGGTTAGCTTTATTTATGTAGCCTTATGTTAAAGTTCAGTTTGGAAAAGGTGTTTATATCTGTTCCAAATAAACAGCTGGAAAGATGCATTCTTAAACATGGATCTATTTCCATTTATGCTGGATTTGTGAATAAAGTTGCAAAATGAAACAGAGGAAAAAGAAGAGCCTTTGACTGATTGTTGAGTGAATTGTTTCTGACACAGATAAATTTTGTTTTAAGACTTTAATTTTGCAGTGATAATTTTTTAATAACATCACTGCAAAGACAAAAAGTTTATGCATATTTTTTGGCATTTAAACTCATTTTGGAAAGCAAAATAGTTTGTGCATTTTATAAAATGTACACTTAAAATGCATTTTAATAGTATCTGACTTCAAAGCACATGTATCTGATTACCTAGTTATACTAATTTGACAGTCTTTATCCAATTAGACGTAGCAATATTTTTGGATGTATTACTTAAAATTCTTTTCACCAAGTGGAGAGAGTCCAGGAGAAAATAGATTCAATGACTAAGATAAAGAAAACTTTCAGTCTGAATGTGAAAAAATGACTTTTGTTTTACTAGACCAGAGAAGACTGAGAAGAGACCTGCAGATTGCCTTCAAATATATAAAGTGATGCTTCAGAGAGAAAGGGAATAACATGGTGCTACTTTGGCAAAGACAAAAAGCTGTGTTGCTTCAAGGAGAATCAGGCCTAGACAAAAGGGATAAGACTTCTTAATTTGAACAGTAGTTAAACAACAGGATGATCTACAGAGGTGGTGCTGCAAGAAGATAAGGTAGATCAGGAATGAGTAAGGAATGGCCATCAAGGGACGGTTGGATGACCTATGGTCACTGTTTGGCTTATTTTTTTCTTTGTGATTAACCCAGAAAATCAAGTCTTTATTTTTAGATACCCAAATGTGATTTTAGAATCCAGCCAAAGAATTTTGTTATAAACATATAAACCACTATATTTCAAGGTTTTGCTAGTGAGGAAGCACTGTCGTTATCAGACAAGGTGTTAAGTGTTCAGTATGCCACTAGTTGAAGGAGAAAAAAACCTCACACATAGCATTTGAAAAATAGTGTCTGTGCATTTACAATGGCCTACTAACTTGTGCCTTTTTTTTTATTTGTCTGTAGGCGGCCCCTCTGAAGGAAAGCTTATACCAGGAGATCAGATCATAATGATTAATGATGAGCCAGTCAGCACTGCTCCAAGGGAGAGAGTCATCGACCTTGTCAGGTAGTTAATGTCCTGTCATTTAAACTGTGAGCCCTGTGCCTTATTGCCTGTGCAATCATTTGCTAATTTAGCAGTCTTGCCTTCACATGACAAAGAAAATAGAAAATAATATTACTTTAGTTATAGTGAAGAATGGGAAATATTTCACTAATTGAAATGAGATGTCCTCATAAATATCCTCTGGGTAGCTGATATCAGAGCAGCTCCAAAATTCTTGGGTATCAAAAGAATATTTTACTTACATTCCTTTTTGGTATGGATTGTTGAAGGGATATTTTTTGGAGCAGGCAGCTCCTGTCACTGTTGCTCTATTACCTTTCTCCCCCCTCCCCAGCCAGAAATAAAATTGTGTCATATGTCACAATAGAGAGTCAGGTCTGTTTGAGGAAGGAAAAATAGGTGGGATGATTTTGAGAATAGATAGGTACATTTAAATGCTATGTGTAAACTGAAATACCTTGTGATGGAATTTGTCACATTTACCTCTTATCTCTAATCTGACCACCACTAAAAAGGGTTTTTCTCTGTCTTCTGTAACACCTGTAGTAGGTAGTGGAAGACACAGATTCCTCCCTTAGCCTTCTCAGGTTAAACAAGTCCCATTTCCATAATCTCTTCTCTTGCTTCATGTGCTTAAGCCTTTCAGCCTTTTTAGAGGCCCTCAACAAAGAGCCTCTCAAGTTTATCAATAGATGACTGTCAATGGCAGAGTCTAAAACTGGAGTCAGTGGTAAAGCTGCAGCCTCATCAGGAGTCAACAGAAATAACCACTCGACCTGTTGGCTGTGTTCTTGCTAGTGCAGCCTAGTATGCAGTTAAGTTTCACCACTGGGAGAGTACACTGTTATCTCATGTTCCATTTACAGGCACCAAGCACTTTTTCTGTGGAGCTGCTGCTGCTCCAGTCAGGCCTTACTCTGCAGCATTATTATGAGGTTCATTCATTCTAGGTTCAAGACCTGGCATTTTTCTTCATGAATCTCATTTCCATTCTGTCAAATACTCCTCCACCCTGTCTACATTCCTTTGAACAACAGACTTGAGTGTATTGCCTCTCCTCCTCCCAGTTTGCTGACACCTACAAACCTGTTGAAGATGCACTCTGTCCCACTGATCAGGTCACTGATGAGGATGTTAAACAGTATTGACCCTCGTGAACAATAATAAGAGTAATCCCACCAGTAATCTGCTGCCAGCTGGACTTCAAACTGCCGTATTAGCCTCCAGTACAGCCAGTTTTCCACCCAAGTCATAGTCCACCTATCCAGAGCATAGCATCTCAATGGAGCTTTAATCGTACTATGGGAGGCTGTGCTGAAAGCCTTGCTCAAGTTACAGTAAACAACATCCACTGCTCTTCCCATCTCCATGTGGCCAGTTATCTCATTTCAGAAGGAAATCAAGTTGCTGAAGTATGATTTGCATCTTGTAAATTCATTCTCAGTGTTTCCCGTTACCTTCCTGTCTTGTACCTGTATATGGTTACCAGTGAGATTTGTTTCAGAATTTTCCCAGAACTGACATGAACCTTGCTAAGCAGTGGTTTCCTAGATCCTTTCACTTGCTGTTTTGGAGATATGCATGACGCTTGCTTTTCTGCAGTCTTCAGGAACCTCCCCAGTAAGCATGACATTTCAAAGGCAGTAGAGACTCAAAAAGACATTGATCAGTTCCCTTATCAGCCTTGCCTGTGTCCCACCCAGGCCCAGGGACTTGCTTGCATCCATCTTGCTAAGCAAAACCTAATCCAGTCTTCCTCTACCATAGGTAGTATATCGCTCCCCTCAGTTCTGCCACTAAGCCCAAAGGCTGAGGAAGCATAAAGCCAACCTTACCAGTGAAGACCAAAACAAATAAAATATCTTTTACCTCAACCTTTTCAGCGCCCTTCATTAGGTTGCTCATCACATTCAGCCAAAAAACTCTTATTTTCCTTATCTTTGCTTTGACTAATGATGTGCCTT
>JAUBOD010000966.1:945531-967848 GCA_032353885.1 Nothura maculosa
GAGACGCTCTTCTTAATGCACCCCAGGATCCCATTGGCCTTCTTGGCCACCAGGGTACACTGCTGTCTCATGGTCAAGTTGTCGTCCTCTACAACACCCAGGTCCCTCTCTGCGGGGCTGCTCTCCAGCAAGTCAACCCCCAATCTGTACTGGTGTCCAGGGTTATTCCTCCCCAAGTGCAGGACCCTTGCCCTTGTTCAACTTGCCCTTGTTCAACTTCATGAGATTTCTCACTGTCCAGTCATCCAGTCTGCCCAGGTCCCTCTGGATGGCAGCACAGTCCTTAGGGCTGTCAGCTACTCCTCCACGTTTGGTATTGTCAGCAAACTTGCTGAGGGAGCACTCCATCCCTTCATCCAGGTCATTAATGAATAAACTGAACAGGACCGGACCGAGGACTGACCCCTGGGGAACACAAGAAGTGCAGGTCTCCAACTGGACTCCTCGCCACTGACTACCACTCTCTGCACCCTGCCATTGAGCCAATTCCTAATCCACCTCTCTGGCCACTCATCTATCCCACACCTTCAGAGCTTGCCTAGGAGGATGCTGTGAGGGACAATGTCAAAAGCCTTGCTGAAGTCCAGATAGACCACATCCACCGCTCTGCCCACATCTATCCAGCTAGTGACGCCTTCATAGAAGGTGATCAGATTAGTCAAGCATGATTTTCTCTTGCTGACTCCATGCTGGATACTCCTGAGCATCTTCTCCTCCATGTGTCCAGAGACAGCAGCCAGGATGAGCTCCTCCATCACTTTTCCGGAGATGGAGGTAAAGCTCACTGGCCTATAGTTGCCCGGGTCCTCCTTCTTGCCTTTTTTTAAGACTGGAGTAATGTTGGCTTTCTTCCAGTCCTCCAGCACATCCCTTGTTCTCCAGGACTTTCCAAATAATGGATAATGGGACTGAACACTCATTTAGCAAGCCTGCAGACAATACAAAACTGGAAGGATTGGCTGTAACACCAGAGGACTGTGCTGCCATTCAGAGGGACCTTGACAGGCTAGTGAGATGGGCAGAAAGGAACCTTATGAGGTTCAACAAGGACAAGTGCAGGGTCCTGCACCTGGGGGAGGAATAACCTTAGGCACCAGTGAAGGATGATGGCCGACCTGCTGGAGAGGAGCTCTGCAGAGAAGGACCAGGGGATCCTGCTGAACAACAAATTGAACATGAGTCAGCCCTACACCCTCACACCAAAGACAACCAACAGTATCTTGAACTGTATTGGAGCACTAACAGCAGGTGGAGGGAGGTAATCCTTCCTCTCTTCTCAGCCCTCAGGAGGCCATGCCTGGAGTACTGTCCATGTCTGGGTTCTCCAGTTTAAGATATGGAGCTACCAGAGTGACTCTAGCAAATGTCTATGAAGATGATGAAGTGTCTCTCATATGAGGAAAGCCCCAGAGAGCTGTGATTGTTCAGTCTGTAGAAGAGAAGGCACAAGGCTCAATCTGTATGAATATCTGATGGGAAGATGTGAAGAGCATGGAGTCAGACTCTTCTTAATGGTGTCCAGTGATAGGATGAGAGGCAAAGAGCATAGCTGAAGCACTGGCAGTTCCATCTGAACACAAAGAAGAACTCTTCTGTTGTGAAGGTGACTGAGCACTACAGAAAGAATTGGTAGAGTCTATCCTTGGAAATATTCAAAAGCCATCTGGACATGCTCCAGAGTAGCCTGTTCCAGGCCGGTGGGGTTGGACTAGATGATCTTGAGAGGTCCCTTCCCAACCCCATTCGTTCTCTGATTCTACAGTTGGAGAGAGTTTGCTTGCATCTGGCATTTGTTAATTTTTTGCCAGCTTCACACATCTCCTTTGCCATGACACACCTTTTCCATGCCAGCCTGTTCAGAGCTCTCTTTGTAAATGATCTTGTTGGGGAGAAGACACTGTAGAAAATGGAATAGGTGCTATTTTTCCAGTAATAACTTGGCCAAGGTGGTTAGTAGAGGACTTATGAGATCAGATTATGTAGACTCTCAGCTAAGGGGCTGTGTGAAAAAGAGGAAAAGAGCCTTTGGAGAAAGAGACTTTTAAGACTGGAAGACTGGCCAACTCTCGTAAAGGGGTAGATGCCTAAGGAGCTTTTATTGTGGCTCTTCCTGTCTTGCTTCACACACCTAATGCTCACCCTAGGGTAAAACTACCAGTAGCAGTCAAGAGGTATCGTTTCATACCTCAACTTGCCTCAAGTTAAATAATTCATTAAATCTGACCTTTCAGAATAGTGTGGTATGTAACTGGTAGATGAGCTGGATATAAAAAGAATGAGAATATCAAGTGGGAACAGACAGACAATATAAACTGGATGTAAAACCACACAATGTCTGCAGTGCCATATAGATATGCTAGTAATTGGAGGTACTTAAGGAAAAGTGGCAAAAAAAAGAGCCAGAAAGTGGTCCCTTATGCGACAGACATAAGAAATTGGATTATCCAAGGTAAGAGTAATTGAGTTTGAATGTGAACCCCTGAATGAGGAAGAGCTTTACTAGCAGACACGTGTTTGGCTTGGCAGGCCAAATGAAGGCCAGCCCTGAGAAACTAGCTGTGGCTAGAAAAATTGAAGCAGAGGAGAGTGTCTTCTGGGGAGAGGCAAATGTCCCATGGCACAGTCTCTAGAGGATTGCAGTCATTCTTCATTATTGCAGATCTTTGATTGAAGATATTGTGTGTATTTGGAAATGTGCTGTAGCTGAAGCAGTAGATACGGCCTTCACAAAACATAGGAGGCTAGTGGTTTGCAGAAAGTCAGATACAGATTTTGTCCTTGAGGTCATTGAATGCATAGGACTAATAACACTGGCCTATCTCTTTGCAAAATTTTGATTGTAAGTAGCTTAAAAAGCTAAGTGTGCCTTTTGTTTTGATATGAATGATTATCTCCAGTTAGACAACACTCAATGTGTGTTTAACTTTCCCAATAAGGTGGCAAATTTAGTATCCCTTCTTGTAGTGGTAGATTTATGCTTTTAGACTCTTATTCATCATGACACCTGCCCATATGCATGTGTTTACCATGATGGGAAGCATCTTCCAGGGCCTTGCTCATAGCTAGTGGTGAGATGTGGTAATATTCTGTCTGTGCTCTCCCTCATTGTAACCTCACCAAATATTGAGGCTATGTGGGACTTCTGACACTTTTTTCTTTTTTTTTTTGGTATACACTTGGGCTAGTAAGCCCTTTTTTGAGTGGAAGTGAAATGCAGCAAGATTAGCACTTACATTTCTGATATGTAGTGCTCAGCACATAGTATTTTGCTATGTCTATATATTTCCTTCAGTTTTAGTATTAGTTTTTGTTCTGCACTGACATTTGGGCAAGCTTAGTCTTGGCAATTAAAATTCTGAATGTCAGGAGAAAAAAAAAGTGTGGAAAAGACTGTCAGAGAAGCCCTGACATGATTCAGATTTACTCATTTAAGATACAGTTTTTAGTTGAGTAACAGTTTACTTACAATAGAGATTAATTATTTGTAATATCTAGATTAAAAAGAGCATCCTTTTAGTAAAAAATATAGTAGAATACATTCACTAGCTCCTTTACAGCCCAGTTTTAAAATATCCTAATGATATACTTCATAGATTGCTTAGAGTGTATTGAGTGAACAGTAAACTTTTAAAAACTGTTGCAATATGTGCTTATATGAGTGTTTGGTAGATGCTTCTGAACAATTAAATTGTTTCAAGCAAAACATAGTCAATTTTTGAATTTGCTATATAGTATTCCTTTCATGACAGATTACCCACCATCTCTCTCGTATGTAAAAACTTACATACGAGATTTTACTTCTGCTGCTGCTTTAGAGTAATTACAGTGCTTTTGCATATAGGCCATTAACAGTGAGGGAAAAAAGACTCTTATCAAGACTGCTCATTTAGATAACTGAGGTACAAGGCAGAGTAATATGGCTTTTCTAGTAAGATGCAGTACTAGTTGCTGCTCATACTGCAGTAGCTATGCACAGATTTGTTATTGTAAGAAGGAAACATCATTGTAAACATGGATTTTTTTAATCTACGTTCTAGAGACAAACTTCTGTAGCATTTTGGATAATAACATATTTGCCTTAATAATCTGTTTTTAATCAGTACTGTTATTGTAAAGAGAGCAACAAAATGTGGCATTTTTCAATTATTAAAACAAGATACAGTGTTAGTAATAGTACTCTTTCCTTACTCTGCAAGTGCCTGATATATTAAAATACCTGCCTATTAAACAGTCAGGTGAAAATAGAACAATTCTACAGCTTTGTGAATTATTTTTATTTGCTTGAGAAAAATGATGGGCTTGTTTTTGTAGACATGAAGAAAAACATCCATTTGATTTTTAGCTCGGAGACAGCTCTGAATTTACAATGTGATTGATATTCTATATGTTCACTCTGTAAACAAAGTGTCCATAACCTTAAAATACCAAAATGCTTGCTCTGTGCTTTGTAGAAATATTTAACTCTTGCTATCTCTATCTAAAGAAGCAGAAGTGTCTGCTTCTTTAAGTCTTTGTAAAGGTCTTTTAATTACTTCCAGGAGGATTTGAGTCAGGATTTTAACGGGTTAACTCAAGCATTACTTTTAGCAGCTATACCTACAGTCTACTGATTTATGGAAAATATAACTGTCAGATCATCATAGCACGTAGCGGACAGTAAGAACTCATTCACCTCTCTGATTGGAGAACCTTGGCAGTGCAAGGAGTTGTTTGTGACAGGCCATTCCCAGTGGCTCTCCATTACACCCTTTACAGATCAAGTTCATATCACTCTGCCTACTTCTCCCCATCTTGTTCCCTTCTCATGATTTGAGTGCCTACTAAGAGCTTTATAAAGCAGCAGGTGAAAATCAGCTATTTCAAATAGGCCAAACTCAACTTTGAGGTCAATATCTATGCTATAGGTTCTAAAACCAAAGAGGAGATGGGCAAGACACTGAAAGGGTATTTTACTCTGCTCTGCTTTATGGACTGGTACAAATGAAAATAAATTGCAAGTGGAAATAAATGAAACCAAGCACAGCTTTTAGAAAGTTTTGTGGAAGTAGACTTCATCTCAGTAGGATGGTCTCTGCACACGGTTGCTACCATTTCCCATGGCTTCACCTTCTGCCTGTCCTGTTTCCACACCAGCATCTCTATTTAGATGCAAAGTGTTGTGGAGGACAGTGGAAATGTGCAGCTTTCAGGAGCAGCCTTTAACTTCTCTTTCTAGCTACAAGAGGAAAAACACAGTAACCATTTTTGATAGAATTACTCAAAAACAGTTGAGAATTTTTTTCCTTGTATTTCTGTCACATCCAAGTTAAACTGTAAGGCAGTTTTGTTATGGCAAGTAGCATTCATATGATTTTACAGAAAGTTCACTCATATTTAAAAGTAAGAACCCAGTCCTGCTGGTTGCAAAGAGTGGGTACAGTCGTGAATGCTGAAAAGCCAAAAATGAGAAAACCAAGAAAAAGATCCTCAATTTATCATATCTAGAGGCATGAATTTTAAATCATGGTAGACTTTGATGCACCATTATTTAATGGATAAATTCTGACTGGAGTGACGTACGGTTTCTGATATAAATCAATTAACATGCTGTCTTCTGAGGTGATGTTACCATGAGAAGAAGTTGAGGGAGAGAGGGAGAAAGGGAGGGAGGGAGAGAGGGAGAAAGGGAGGGAGGGAGAGAGGGAGGAAGGGAGGAAGGAAGGAAGGAAGGAAGAAAAGAAGGAAGGGAGGGAGGGAGGGAGGGAGGGAGGAAGTTAGAGCATGTCCAGAAGAGCCTCTCCTGCCAGATCTAGTCTGCCCTTTCTCCTTAGAGACTTACATAGTTTAACCATTTGCTTGCTGGATAGTAGATTGTACCTTTATATGCATCATTCATACTTTTTCTTATAATAATAATAATAGGAAAGTTAAATAAAATAACAAATAAAATCAAGTTTCATTACTTTTACTGTTCCTCTTTTTACTTCCCTTAAGTAAGCTTGTTTAATTTTCCAGTCCTCCTCTGCCATTACAATATTAGATTAGAAATGCAAAGCAGACTGAATCAGAAGTGTTAAAATTTAAAATTCATATCAATTTAAATAGAGATTAAATAGGAAAAACAAAATATTTAGTTACTTGATAGCACCTTTTCTACAGCATATATTATACTCAGTTTTTCAGTGAAATCATCTTCCTTCCAGGGCTAAGCATTTTAAACAGAACAAATTTATTAGATCAAGCCCTTCCTTACAGTTATATTCTGTTTAACAAATGCTCCAGTGGTGATTGCTGAAGTTCAAGAGCTTTGATGAAAAAAAAATGTCAACCAAAAATGTCAGTACTGGGTGCTGAATGCTCACATCAGAATGTGAGCATTATCAAAAGCTTTTTAGAATGCAATTAATGATTTGGAAGGAAATACAAAAATTCAGTAATCACCAGACCAAATCAGATCCAAACTTATTTTATTTTGGTATTTTTTATCTGATAGGACCAGCTCCAGTCATTTTCAAAAAAGATCAGGGAGACCACACAGGACTTATTTACGGAATATTTTCTCTCAAGGAAGTTTTATTTATACAGTCCCTTTAGTTAGAAAAGGCATTACTCTCTTTTTATTCTCTTCCTTTTTCTGAATATCTTATAGCAGCTCTCAGTACTTTATGTTGCTTCAGGACTTTTAGACCCTTACAGTGCAGTGCACCTTCCTGCTGGTTCCTCTCTTCAACACCACAGCCTGTAACACTGTCTTTTCTTTGCTGCCTATATTCAAAGATCAGTTTAATAATCTATATGAAACCTTCAAGCAGAGATCCCGGTTGAACTTACTTAGCATTTTCTCTGCCTTTCCCTTCCAACTTCTGTAGGAGTGTATGGGAATGACTCTGCCTGCAGATCTCACTCACACTGTGCAAATCGGAAGAAATCCTCCATTTTTGGAGCATTATAATTCCTCACATTGCTTCATGGTAGATGGACTGGGGCCAGGCAGCATGGGAAGGAGCAGGAACCCTTCCCAGCCCCAGGCATAGGAAGAAAAGATTATAGGTGGGAGAGGTGCAGCCTCCTGCCCTTGCTTCTCCCAAGTGGGACAGCATGGAGCCCACAACAGGGAGGCAGGAGGAGCTGGAGAATAAGGGGCAGCTGAGGGGAGCTGCAGTCTCCTGTGGGGATCCAGAAATCCATGCATTTCTGTAGTGGCTGCTTTTGTATAACCAATCGCTTTGCATGCAATCAGCCAAAATACATAGTCGTCTTTGGAGTATGTGGCATTTTCTTGCCCAAGGCCAGGAAAGAAAGAGCTCCTAAGGCTTCTTTGCAGTCCTGGCAAGGCAGTAGCAGGGATGCGAATGAAGTGAAGAGTCTCTTTCCCTCCAAAGCATTTTGTAAAACTTCCAAGTGCGCCAGGCTGACTAAATAGGTTAATGACATTGGCAACTGCAGCATGCAGAACAGCTAAGCAAAAGTTAGACATTTGGTCTCACAGGATGAAACAAAGAGCTGGTAGGGGCTGTTGTTTTTAATCGATTTTCTAGATGCTGATAGTACGTCATCCAAATGCAGAGGTGCTGGATTTTGCAAGCAAAAATCCTCTCCTTATATAGCCTTCCTAAAGCTTCCCTTCTGGAAATCATATTTGCATTCTGCAGAAGAGCCGCGGGGAAGATATGGACTTGGAGAATGTACTGGGAAGCTGCAGATGGAAGGAGAGTGGGGGAGAGACGGGCAGCAAACAAAAATCGCCCAAGTTTTCTTTTTTTTTTTTAATGTAGAATATGCTTTATTTTGAGAATCTGATTCTATAGGAAAACTTCTTCACCCTATCTCCTTTTATGTAGATTTGTGGCTGTTGCTCCTTTGTAGACTGAGAGCTTATGTACTAAGCACATCTTTTAGCATTACTGCAATGCAAAAAGATGGGGTTGCAAGATGTAGAAGAGATTTTTGATATTGAGAACATTTGCTAAAGAATCAGAGATCAGTAATTTTCTACTGCTAACTCGTTTTTTATTCTTATGTTGCCATATATACTATGAGGAGTTAATGAGATCAGCTGAGCAGTTTTGTGTCTAGACTGGATTGCAATTGATAAAAATGTGTTATCGCTGATCTGTGACCTTTCTGTTAAGATCTTGTATCCATGCCATTGTAGTGGAGAGCATCAACCTACAGGCCAAAGTTATTCATGAGGGTAGACCCCTCTCTTAATCTTCAGCTATAAACTACTGACCTGTAGTTGTCAAGAAACTTCACAAGCCAATGCCTCTAATCTAGCAGTTTGCATCAGCACTAAGTGTAATTTTAAAATAATGGTTTAATTGGCTTTTTAAAATCATATTCACAGTTAATTAGACTCCAGAGAAGTCTTCAGGTTACTCAGAAAAATTACTGTGTGGCCACATAATGAAGAGAGTTCTGTCTGTTGGAACATAAGGGATTTTATCATGATTTCTGTCAGACTGCATTTTGAAAAGTCTATTTTTAATCTTGCAGTTCGAAATATAGCTGCTAAAGAACATATATCCTTTGCATGCTAAATCTTCTGTTGTGCCCTGTTTGAGAATTAAATTTTAATACGTGTCCTTGGAACAGGGAATTTAGTCTTGCACAGATACATCACTGTCAGTGTGTACAAGTGAGCAGATAAGACTTCTGAAGCTATTCTGCTTATCTTGTGATTGTAGCTAAGGTGAGGGATAGCTGTGCTGCCTAATGACTTTGTCAACCAGCTTTAAATGGAAGACCTTAATGTAATAATGTATAACAGTATCAACTATATAATAATAACAGTATCAACTGTTCAGTACTGTTCTGTAAAAGAATGTGTACCTAAGACAAAAATCTGCAAGCCTCTAAGCTTGTTGATCATAGCAGTTTTTATAGGAGAAAAGACTATCTCATTTTTTTCAGATTGGCTGAAGATATTTTGCCAGCTTGTACATGAGATTCATGTTTTTATGCATCATACTGGAGTCACGCCATAAGATCCAGTCCCACAATGTCCATAGTAGAGCCTAGGTGTCCGAAATGCTGCATGAAACAGCTGATCTGCTTCTGTATGTGACAGGCTAGGGTAGTTTTCCAGCAGTAAAATTGCTCACCTGTCTGTGTGAAAATTTCTCTCTGCAGTTTCTGGGTATTTGAAGTCAGGACTTTAGCCTGAGCTAGTCGCCTATAGCAGTTCCAAAGACTGGAGAAACTAATTTGCTTGTGGCTGTCTCTCTTCTCTGGTTATAGAAGGTGTGTAGAGAAATATTTCAAGCCATAATACCTCATGCTTTTAAATAGCTACAGGGTGACTCTCACCACTGAAACACTGCCTGTTTGAGTGCCCAAAGTTGTGCTGACTGGACTGAGTAATCCAGGCTGTCACCCATGTGCATCCACAATTCACGGAGGGACCTTCTCTGCCCCAGTCCCAGGAACATGCCTGGAAAAAGTGCATCTCACACTGAGAGCACTGGATGCTGCACAGTGGAGATGGTTATCGACAGATTTATTTGCGATTGCAGCCAGAGGCAGCCGCAGTGCCCTCACCCCTCTTATATAATGGCCTGTGCTCAGAGCACTTGCATAAGAGGGCTCTACGTCTGCTTAAGCGTATTGGGTCAAATAATCATTATATAAAACAGAGCAGCTATGTTGGGAGCAGAGAGCAGGGAGGGCATGCCAGGGAAGCCTCACTGAAGATACTGCTCCCTCTCCAGTGCTATGATTCACAAATTCCTCCTTACCAAGTGGCACAGGCCCAGCAGTTATTGCCTGTTGGGCAGGTAGCTCAGCGCTGTCTTGTGGAGAAAGGTACCTTCCAAAGCCCTAGAAGACATAAATGCCATAAATGATCTCCAACTTTCTGGAGAAGGGCTGCAACCAGTTGGCACCATGCTCTGTTTTTCCTGTTTTCCTGGTAGACACCATATCCAAGGTACTCTGCACTTCTCACACAGATAGCACACATGCCTGAAGGGAGGTGTTTGAGTCTGCAGATCCATCTGTAACTGCTAAAGCCTCCCCATACATGGCCAGGAGTAGTGGCCATGGCTCTTACTGGGCCTGACCTGTGCCACATGGTAGCTACAGGGGATAGGCCGGGAGGCCCAAGTGTCCCTTCCAACACTGCGCTTCAACTCATAGGAACAGCCCATTGGATTATCTATGGCTTTTTAAGCCTGCTTTACCTCAATATGTAAATGTTTTTCAGCATCTATTTTACCCACTCTGTGTTCAACCATCAAGACAAGTCAAAATAAATTTTAAAGTGAAATACCTTAATTTTTTATCCAGGAAAGTAGTGATGTTGCCTCTGGTTTGATACAAACTTGGTAAGGCAGTCATCTGCAGCTCCAAAGGAGAGGTTATCAGTTATGAAGCTCAGATTTTTAATTTTTTTTTCCTATCCAGCCTGCTGCTAAACTGTAAAATATGCAGACAGATCTACATTTAAGTTTAATCCTAGAAGAATGAACACACACTGCTTTTGTCTTCGTGAAAATCTGACTGTGATGTGAGCCATTCCTAGGAGAGAAGCAATTACTATGGGAAAGATTCAGCCATCCATGGGTTCTTGTTTCATTACACAGACAAAATTATTGAGCACTTCACGTTCCATGTGGCAGATTTTGGTGACTGGCCTCATAATTTTAAATGTTTCGAAATAAGGGCATCTACTGTTTCATTGTCAGTTCTAAAGGTGTAGCAAGACAGTTATATACAAATGTCTTACACAAATTACCTGTAAGAAACTTTTTATAACTCTTATGAAATCTGAAGCCCAGAAAGACTTTGAGGTATGTGTAATTACCTTATACCTGTTATAAACTAAGACATTCACCAAACTATATTTTCTTACTAGATCTGACTGAGATTGCTTTGTTCTTCGTATGCTTTAGTAAAATGTGAAATGAAATTGAGAGAAATGTCTTACTCCTGAAGTTATTTCTACTTTGGAATAAAAACCTTTAAGAACAACACTAGCGGTGAATACCCATTTTATCCCAGAGGACAAAAATCTCCTTTTAAGCAGAATTTATTTCTCCAGTAGGTGTGTTAAACACTAAACCTCTCCATCTTTTATGCACCTCGTGCCCTGTTTTTTTTTTTAGATTCAGAAAGTGGAGATCTGTTTGTAATGAGATTATTTTGTTCATCTGTAATGTTGATAAAGAAGTGTCTTTTCTCTGAATTAAAGTTATTCTTGGTCTGGATAAGTTTCTCTGAATGATAATGCAGTTATTTACGGTATGCAATTTAGGAAAAGGTAGGAGAGATGGGAACTAAATTAATACTGTTTGGATGTCCCTGCAGTTTACCTAAGCAGAAGATGCGGCATTTCCTCCATCGTTAGCCCGATTCCCAGTCAGGATCTACTTTCATCTTGCCTCCTCCTCAGATAGGGAGAGTGCCCAGCCTGTGGTTCCACCAGCCTGTGGTGCCTGTTACAGTTAGTATTAGAGGAATTAGTTATAAATAACTTAAGTACACTTAGGTATGTTCGTAAGAAATAATTCTACTCAGGATCAACTCTTTTAACAAATTCTTCAAGCAGGTTTATTTTATGGGTGCATCCACTTGGAAATGTGATTAAACAGTAGCTCTGTGTAAAGACATGTTTTGTACCCCTAAGGACAATGTCAATGGCATTACCTTTCAGCTGCTGTTGTATTAACTAGCAGTAATAAGCCGAAGAACAGCTCTGGCAATATTAGTCCCATTCAGGAAATTATGTGCATTCTTTTGTACTTTTTGTCCATGTGGAAACAGTCAGTGCAATATGTGCTGGAAGCAATTCAAAGCGGAAAGGTGGAGAGCAATGCCTGAAGTGCTGCCCAACCAAGGTGAGAGATGTCCCTGCTTTCATTACCCCCACAGAGCCTCCGCAATGGAAAGGGTAAAATAACTGAATTCATTTTGCTGGGAATTAAATTACGTTAGTCTAAATCTAGTGTTAGAATTGTCATTAATTTTACTCTGTTACTTGGAAAAACAGCACTGTTGCCTACGTTTGGTCCCAAGAAAGCTGTCATTGCTCTGAGGTTGGCTTTTCAATTTGTGCTACAACCTGACGCTTTGCCACCATCATAAAGGATTTAATGTCTCCACACAGCACATAATCTTTGACAAACAATTTCTACATATAACTCTCTTTAGGGCTACAAATATATGTGTTCAGTGAGTGAAACTTGATCAGCTATAAAGGTTAGCTGAAAAATACAAGTGTATCAAATAAATTATTTACAAAATACCTGTAAAATCCATTTAGCAAGTCCCCTACTTCAGTCCTCTTTTATTATTATTATTATTTTCCCCTGTACCAATATCCATCTTTCCTCCTACCACCTTCTGGCTTCATCTCTGTCATGAATTATATGCTTGCCTCCTCCCACCTCCAGGAGCAGCTTCACCCGCTCACTGCTCTCCTGAAGAAGCGACACATATTTTTCTGCCCCTCTCTCTTGTCCTGACAAGAGAACACAGTGACAAGAGGGATTGTTTTTCCCCATTTTTGCAGCACCGCCAGCTCTGCTCAAGCAGCAGCAGCCAGCTAGGGCTGCCAGTGAGCATTGCAGGGCAGGAAGGGCTTGTGGGCACCTGTGTTCCAGTTCAGGAGGATTTTAGTTTTGCTGTTCTGGATAACAAAGCACAGACTTGGCTTGACATGTGTGGGTGTTTTCTTGAGGGGTAACCAGTGCTGAGCAGAGCGGCGTAGTTTTTAACTGCTATTGTTACCCATGGTATCTAGATTAACATTAACATCAGTAAGTCAAACTGCACTGCAATTATGTTTTCATCTGCTACGCAGATATAAAAATGGGCCCCTTCTTCATTTTGTGCTTCACTCGTGTTTGCAGGGTAATTTTCTTTTCCCATTTTCAAACACTCATTCACCTCTTAGGTTTTGCAGTATGGTTGCATTCATCAAAGAAAAAATTTCTTAATAGTGCGAGTGACAGAGCTCTGGCACAGGCTGCCCAGAGAGGTTGTGGAGTCTCCTTCTGTGGAGATCTTTAAAATCTGCTTGGATGCAGCCCTGTGCCCCGTGCTCTGGGTGACACTGGGTGTGCAGGGGGGTTGGACTAGGTGATCTCTAGATGTCTCTTCCAACCTTAAGCATTCTGTGATTCTATGAAAGATTTCTGCTTAAGTGAAAGACAAGTTATGACTTTACTATCATCATGCTTGTGTAAACTGTGAATTCACTTTTTAATTTTTCAGTGAGTCTTTTATTAGTGATCCTTCGTGCCAAAGCGAACCTAAAACATATTAAGTACTTCTGCTGATGCAAAAAGGAGCAAACTGAAGAGTATAGGAGTATGAATTAAGCCCACTAACACACATTTTAGAATTATTAACTGAAAATTAACAAAATATGTGATTTTGAAAGCTTGAACAGAGATTTAAGTGGAATAGATTTTTAAATGCATATTTTACTATTGATTTTAGCACAATAAATGTTTGGCCATTTGTTTAAAATGAAAGGATCAAAAAAAATCAAATTTTCTACATTCTTGTATGTTTTTATGATGGGTTTTTTTGAATAAGTATTGTAATTTAACACAAACAAGTTGCTAACTGCCTGTCAGTAATTCTGAATCCCTTTCTCTTTGTATCAGTCTATTTTTTAAATCGTCTTGCAGTTTAAAAGAAAATTGCAATATGATGTCCTTTTGTGAGGACACAAATGTGACTGAAGAGTTTAAATGTACAGCCTGCTGTTGTACAAATTACTGTGCCATGTGCGTGGTAGTTCAAGAAGAGTTGCCTGTTTGGCTGCTCATCCAAATCATTATAAAATCACGTTTGCTGTGACTTACTGGCACATGGGTATGTCTTTGGCGTCGGACCAACCAATTTTCTATTCCAGACTCAGTAAGCAAAAATCATTCTTCATTAGTCTCTGCAGCTCACCAGTTGTCTAACTTTGCAGATATAATAATAATAAACTCATAAAAACCCAGCCACTGACAACTGAAACTTTCTTTAATGAGGAACTGAATGAATCTTGAATATTTATTCTTAAATCTATTTCCATCAGGCCATAATTATTTAAAACATACTCAATAATAACTTGTTCCATAGCAAAGAATAGAGGGAATAGATCAGATAAGATTGGATCAGATGCCTGGTTCTTAAATAGCAGGTAAGAGTTAGAAGCACGATGAATAGCATTCAGACATTTGAAAGAAAAATATGATTTTCTCTTTGAATAAACCTTTTTCTTTTTTCTTCAGGAAAAATAATAAAGCCAATAATATTGAACAGAGAGAAGTATGTATCATACAGTGCTGAAAATACAAATATGCTTCTGAATTCAAGAGCTTTATTTGTGTCTGAATTTATCTTCCTGTTCTTAATTTCTATTTTTCCATTGACTTTGTTACTTAGAGTAAAATAATAATGCTCACAAAATACTTCAGACATAAAAATCCCTATGTGATTGTTATGTATTATTAATAAAAGCCCAGATAACTGTCTAAAACAAGAAGCTTCTAAACTATTTAATAGATTCAGGTTAGCATTTAATCAGCCGAATGTATCTGATTTTATTCTACTTTTTAAAAAGCATTAAAGAAGAAGAGCCACAGGAATGAAAGATGTATATGAACAGCTTACTATACCTTCCTACGTATACAATGCCCTAACCTCAGTGGAAATACCAGTAGCATACAAATTATGCATAGCAGCAGCAAAGATTTCTATTGCTTTCAGTGCAAATGAAAATGAAGCTCTGACTGTAAACGATTATGAGTAATCTGTCACACAATAAAAATATCTTTACGGTTTTGTTATCATTTTTAGTGATCTTTCCTCTGCTTTTCTTCTAATTTTTTATAGATATTTTTTCAATCTTCTGATGCAGGAATCTCTTCTGTGCACTTTCTGACTTCTTTGTTTCGCTTGTTCTTTTTCTGAAATTCATTTTAAAATGTATTTCTAGAGTACATAGTTTCCTTATTTCTCAGTTTTTATTTTGCAACGAGGCATAAACAAAAAGATTATACCATTGTTCTTTTTTGTTCATAGTCTTAATTGTACATTCAAAGTATTTGGCACTAGGTGGTGCATTTTATTGAATTACTTGTTTTGTTGTTCCTCCACAACATGCAATCATCATGCAATCTCAATGGACTGTGAAAAATGCTACTGTAAAACAAGCCTGTCCAAAGATTGTCCAAGTATGAGAAAGTCAGAACAGAGGGAGACACTTGGGAAAGTAGAAACAATATTAAAACCATATTTTCATTGTATGAAGACCTGTGTATGGGCAGCCTTATTTTTGTCAAGCTTTTGTAGGCAGACGTGGGTGCAGGTAGAGGCCGGGAGGTTGTTGTTGAAGGCAGCAGCTCTACAGGGCTGTGTCTTCCTTGTTCAGTCACTGATACCATTTTAAGTGGAGTATAAGCTAGGCATATAATCACATTTCTGTGAAATTAGCCATTAGACATGTTGTGAAGTTTATGCTGGCTCATTTCTTAACTTTATGATGTTTGCTGAAGGAGAGCTAATAACCCGATCCAGTGTAAAATCTGTGTTGCTGAAGCCAAAGCAGAGCATGTGAGAGCTGGTGGATGCTTGTGGCTCACTGGCCCAGAGCTTCACAGCATCTAGACCCAGTGTTTTCATCTCATACTGATGCCTCGAAAGCCTGATAAACAGTCTTATCAAGCTATAAACATAGCTGTTGGTCCTTTGCTACTGATTTTTTTTCCTGATACTGTTTGACTAGTCAGAGAATTGTTATTTCTCTTTTAGGCATTTTTATCCCATGGGCAGGATGTCCTCATCATAAGCGAACTCCCTGCTGCTCTTCCACTTATAATGAAGAGCAGCATCCCGGCTTTAATGAAATCAAAACTTTGACTTCCAGTGGTGCATGAGAGGTCAGCTGCAGTGAGACTAGAGAAATTAAGTTAATAAGTAAAAGGGATGACTGTAACTCTGTAATATATTGCCTACAGAGAGACATAAAACCATTAGCAAAGAGCATTTCTTTCTTAAGTGAAAATTTACATTGTCTCACTTTCAAAAAAGAAAAAAAAACAATACAAAAGCTTTCAGTACGTGGGTGTCAAAGTCAAGTTTACCTCCTGGAACATCCCTTTCAGTCTGTCAGTCAAATTGTTAATTGAATCTCTCTTTTGCGCTGTGGTAAATGAATGGCGTTACAGCCGGTTTTCAGAGTTTGGGAAGGTCAGCATTTCCCAGAGTCCTGCCAGTCTCGTTATTTTTTCTTCTTCAACTATTAAGGCAAATATTCACATAACGCTGTAAGTGCATCAAGATGTCTAAGCAGCTACTGAAAATTCAGCAGTGCATGAGAAAGCCCCTCTTAATCTAATTCAAATTAATTTAGAGAAACATCTGGGAACTGTCCAGAAGAGTATTCAAGGTGTTCTAGCTTTTTGCTTTCCAGGACTAGGAAAATGAATTCTGAATCCAATTGGCACATCAGAAGTATCTCAGAAATTTAGTATATTAGGAAATTGCTGTAATGCCATTTAGCATTTTTCTGATGCCATTTTCTGTGACCACATATGTAGCCGTAATGAACTCATAGTGGTTCCAGTTTTTAAAATTAATATGAAGAATTATTATGACTGATTAATCAAGGTAGATTTTATAAGCATCTCCGCATGGTGGATGATCTGAAAACCAGTACATGAGGTCATTCCAGTGATTCAAAGTATAATTTTTCTTGCCAGCATTGGATCATAACTTGTAGAATACTATCTTTTTCACGTTTTGCTCTGAAATATCGGTGTTTTAGAAAAGTCTGTTTTTCTGGAAGTCCTGAGTATGTTAGTCCAAAAGACAAGTGTTACCAAGTTAATTGCCTAGGTTTAACTTCCTCAAGTCGTGCTTGCAGTGGGCAGCATTTGTGCACCTACCAGTTTTTGCACATGCAGCCAGCTGCAGATTGTAAAAATAGAACTGCACTTATCTCACTTAGAAGCCCTATGTAAAAGGGATTATTAAAATATCCACAGAAATGCCTTCTGAAAGTCATTACTGTCTGATGGAAACAACATGACCTGACAAATATAGATGAGATAGATATTTTCAAGGGAGAGGAGCTGCCTCTTTTAAAGTGAGACCACCAATGTTCTGTAAATACGTTATCTCTATAGTTTAAGTATCTCTCTAATTTTATAATGTAATATAACTATAATATACATCTCTAGAATATCACTCTTAAAGATGTCTTATAAATGGCTCCTTGAGACTTACTTTTATTCTGCATTATGAGTTACACCTCAAGAAATCACTCAACAGAGCTACTGAAGCATTTGCAGTTAATGGTAAGAAAACTAGCACTGAAACTTTGGCCTGGAGGAGGGGCCTGAGAGACCCATATTATCACACTTTATCTGTCTTAGATTCTTTAAAGCTAATGTGTAGAAAGTCTAATTAGAAGAGGACAGCTGAACAATTAATTAATAGGGGAGCAAGCTCTACACTTCACACATCCATTTTTCTCTGTGGGAGTATAGCATCCTCCTGCAGCGTGAAGTCATTTATGCGATGATAGAGTGGCTGAAACATGTTAGTGGTTGGGCTTGATGAAAGTCTCATTCAATCGGATTCACATATGTGCCCATCTGGCTCTCTGTTTTTGCACTGGACAAGTAATGGCTCTTTTAAAATAAAAGACTCTAGAGCTAATAACTCTTTATCTGTTATCTACTTCATTTTGAGGCTTAAATATGAGTCCTCTCAGCAGCTGACAGACTATGAGATCTGTATAAGTATGAAAATGGTTGTCTAAAAAGAGCCCAAGCAATATAGTGTTTCTGTATATTACTGACATGCAGAACTGCACTCCATAAAAGTAAGGAGGCACTTACTTACAGGACACAGTCAGGTTTTGGGCTGCACATAGCATTGCCGAGTAGTTAGACAGTGACATAGTACTGCTGTTGATGTTTCCAAACAGTCTTACCAAAATAGTCTTGCATGGTGCATATAGGTGTTTATTGCTAGTAACTCAGTTACAAAGATTATAAGCATGTAATTGAGAATATAAGTAACTGCAGGTGCTTTCAGAGGGGAAGACCATTTTGGCTGAAAGGGAATGTAAGTCTTAATGAATTGCTGAAATTCAAGAACTTCGTAGGGCGCTCCTGTCTGCAATGCTGATACAGGAGGAAAATTTGGAATTTGGAGTGTGTGCAGGTGAGACAGATGGACTGCCTTAGAAAACGGGAAGCCTTCTTATTCTCAAAGCAATTATGGCAGGGGCATCTAAAATGGCATCTCCTATATGTACACCTGCAAAAATGCCAGAGATGAGCTCTGATGGCCCCCTTCTATCAGAGGGAGAGGCAGTAGTTCAGCCTGAACACACACTCACTTGCTGGTCCCTTAGTGCGGCTGCCAACGAGGGCTCCAATTAGTGCCAATTGCAGACTGTGACAATTTTAAAGATTGACTTTCACACCGTGCCAGACCTTTAAAAGAAAGAACATTTATATAAAACACAGTTTGCTTTGACAGTAATTTTCTGTATGCTATTATTGAAGTTATTTATGTTAGAGACAGAAGATCTCTTCTCTCAGCTGTGTTTCTGCCTCAGTTTGATCCTGCAGAGCAGTAATAATCCTGCACTTGTATCTTTCTATTTTATGTGGCAGTGGTCATTTTCAGCATCCATTATTTGTACAATTTTAGGACTCGGAGTTTTCAATATGAATTCCCATAAAAATTCCCAGATTCCTGTGCAGACTGCCTCTGCTATGGAAAATCTCCTCATCTTTAATGATAGACTTGAATTTTAAGAATTTAATGGAGCAGCACAGCTTTTCAAATTAATCTAGGGGGTTGAGGACTTCACAAGTTTAAGTTGTTTGGATGTCATGAGTATTTCACTGTGTTGACAGTGAAGCTTAGGTCAGGTACTACCATTAAGAGTAAGTGGAAGCAGCAGCTGCCCAGTTTCCAAACCATGAGTGTTGTCCTTCTGCCTTGCAAAATCAGGGAGTGCATCGTAACCTTTCCATAGCCAAAAATAAGAGCTGAAGCCCATACTCTGTTCCTCCAGGAAAAATCAGCCCCTACGCTGGTCCTCTCATCCTTTGTGTTGTTCCTCAGGTGTCCACCAACAAAGCAAGACCTTGGCCTCACATCCCAACTCCTCCTCTCCATATACCAGGCAATATTTCACTTGCTCCCCAAACTGGGACCCCACATCTCCCCCTTAAAGATAGATTTTACCAGCCTCTGTCTGCTTATCTTGCCTGTTTCCCTCTGTGTCCTGAGATGCAGCTGGAGATGTAACACCACAACCATGCACAATGTACCCAACCAGTGTATGTGTGGTGCAATGGCAGCATTGCTCATCTCTGCCTGTGCACAGCATCTTCCAAGAGACCCACAGGAACTCACTACAACCAACTGCATAGGCACAGATTGAAATACCACTGCCCTCTGAATCAATCCTTGTATCATAGATGGGCAATGTTTTGAAAAAGTTTATTTCTCTGTATTTTCCTCGTATTTGCTGGAAAACATCATCATCGTAAGGTCAGTAAGATGAGATTCTCCACCTGCTACTAAAATAAACAGAGCTTGTCTGCAGGTGCATGAAATTCAAAGGCCAGAAGCAATTTGCCTTCACTAACATGACTTTCAGCCTAGTTTAATTTTTCATCCTTAAAAGACTTTGAATAATAATAACATTTCTTGTAGTTTGTGTGCTCCAATGTATCGTTTGGAAGAGGTGTGTCTGCTTTTGTTTACTCTATGTTTTTTTATTGAAGAAATCCTCCTGTGCAGAGAAGTTAAACTTGGGAGTCCTTTATGCAACCTGAGATCTTTTCAGTATGTCAGAGACCTGAGCTCTTATATAGAGGTCTCATAAGTAAATTTGCACTTATTCAGATTTAAAAATGATGAGCATAAGTATTTAACTTATTTAACACAGCACCATTTAAAAACGGTGAGCTTGAGTATTTATGTAACACAGCACCATTTCTGTGACAGAAAGAGCTTCAAGGAAAGGCATAGGCCACCTGAGAAGTCCTTTTCAATCTGCCCTCTCTGCACTTTCCCATGTGAATCCCAGATTTGTTCACTGACTTATGAGGGTTCCCCCTCCTTTGCTTCCATTGCTGCAAAGTCTGCAGACAAGAGCGGCATGCTATCAGAGGAGTAGGCTTTACAAGTTAAGACAAGTCTACCCCATGCCAGAAAGGTTTTTTCAGCCCTGGAGATTCAGGCAGATCTCTGAGGAAAATGTCAAGGATCCACTGCATGTGACAAAAGTAGAGGGAAGTGAAATTCACAGCTCCCTTAGGTGAAGATAGATCCTGTAGAAAAGTGCAGGTCTTATGTAAAAATGTGTATACAACAAAATGATCCTTTGGAAATCATTCTTAATGTACTACAATAGAGTGACTTTAGTTTTCTCATGCAATCTCTTTGTTCATTATTACTGCCTTAATCTTCATAATAATGACATTCAAGTGCTGAATGATTTTTTCTGAGCCTGCATGGTAGAATTTGAAGATGAGTTCTACTTTGATTTGCTTTGAATATATTTGAGCTGACCTATTACATTTTTCAGTTAGTTTTTGTCCAAGTTCCATTTCTTTATTGCAAAAATGTAGTCTGAATTATGCCTAAAATCATTGTATCTAACCCTGCAATTATGAAACTCAGATCCTTATTATTTATAGGATGACTCAAAATGTATTAGATTGTCCTGAAATAGCAGAGGACATAGCATAGTATTTCAAAACAAGAGTTTCAGAATTTGATGTCCGGTGTCAATGAAACAGAGAAAAGTTAGAATTAAAAGATTTACCTTGGCTGTGTTCCCTGCGAAAGATACTATTTATTATACATCAGTTTCTAATTATTTATGGAACCTAGGCCTTCTGTATAAGGTCTGTTATTCTTTTCATTTTCAGTGGGAGAGATACTTAATATGCTTCTTTGTTAAAGGCTTACTAATATATTATAAATAATAATTTTCCTTTCTCAGGTCTTAGGAGTAAATGCAGATGCTTCATATCCTTCTCCTTTCCTCATTTATTTTATTTGCAGTAGGACACATAAGAAGAGTCTCCTCATCTCGTTGTTCAGGGTACTGGAGGTTCCCCCACATTCCCACTTAGTCCTCTGCTGCCCCCACATCCTTCGCTCACTTCCAGCTGAAATGGAAGCAAAAGAGAGACAGCAATTTCCAGCTGCAAGTGCACAGACAAAGTCAATGGCCAGGATTGTAGCAGAATGTTAACGCCTCATGTAGTCCGAGACGTATAATACTTAGTAATACAACTTTAACCTTTATAATGTTCTGTAATTTGATTCTCAAACCATCTATATTCTCTCCTTGTTACAGCTTAAGTAGCTGTAAGGTGAAGGGAGAATGGACCAATATAATCACAGTGCAAGGTGCTGGAAAGGACAAATACATGAATCACTGAAATTCTCATTGCACTTTTGAGATTTTAGTTCATTCTCAACATTTAATTCTAATATGAGGAAATGAAAGAAAAGTGGTGATATTTTATTTTGTTGTCACTATTAGCTGAGTACCTGAAAAGTCTGCAAGTGTTGACAAAACTTATAATTATGTATATTTGATCTTGAGTGAGGTTTGGCCTCTAAAAGGAAGTGAAGATAGTAGTTTAGATTTGAAAGAAAAATTATTAGATTGTGGTTAAATGAGTATGAAAGATAATTAAATGTCTGCAATATATGTATTGCAAATAATATATATATTTTTGTGCTAATGATGCCATGGGGAAACTTGCCAAAATAAAGCAAGATTACAGACCCTAGGGGTGGCTGTAAAAGAGGTGGGAGCCCAGGTAGTGTTCTCCTCCATCCTTCCAATGAGGGGGATGGATTCAAGGAGGAGAAATCGGATATGTGAAATCAACAACTGGCTGCGCCGCTGGTGTTGGCAACAGGGGTTTGGCTTCTATGACCACAGGACTCTGTTTGATGACCGCCAGGTAGTGGAGCATGGTGGGAAGCACCTTAGCAAGAAGGGCAGGCGTGTATTTGCCAAAAGACTGGCCAATCTCGTTAGGAGAGTGTTAAACTAAGCAAGAAGGGGGAAGGGGAGTGTCATATGAACTTGGGAATCAATCCCGTACAACCTAAGTCAATGGGCATCCAACAGGCCTATGGTGGTGGGGAAGTACGACTAGGACGTGGTTATAGAGGGTCCTCTCTCATGCCTCCTGGGAAAAGTTCAGGCTCAGTTACCTCCCTTAAATGCTTATACTGGGCGATGAGAAATCTCATGAAGTTCAACAAGGACAAGTGCAGGGTCCTGCACTTGGGGAGGAATAACCCTGGACACCAGTACAGATTGGGGGTTGACCT
>JAUBOD010000966.1:967948-986941 GCA_032353885.1 Nothura maculosa
GCTTGGATGCAGCCCTGTGCCATGTGCTCTAGGTGACCCTGCGTGTGCAGGGGGGGTTGAACTAGATGACCTCTAAGGTCCCTTCCAACCTTAAGCATTCTATGATTCTATGTATGTCTTTTAAAATTTTAGTCATATTCCTGCAGTAGGAAATAAGACTAGGAGGAAATTCTTTTTAAAAGAATATAACTCACATTTAAATATGGTGATGTGTCTGTCATATAATTTTATATCACAGATGGACATACATAGGTAGATACATATTTAAGCTACAAAATTCACAGATCATATTACACTCTTGGTGACTTAATTATTTTTCCATTTCTGTGATAGATACAATTTATGACAAAACTGGCAATCTCTGGTGCTGTCCGAGGGAAGTCTTTTAAATATATATGATTTTATAATGGTACTGGAAGTAGAAAGTGATGTGCTATGGTATGAAATTTTGTAGACACAAGTTAAATTTTAACCATGAGTGAGTACTGCAGATCAAACAGCTCCTGTTTAAATTTTTATTTCTCTTGTAACTGTACTATGGTTTTGTGTATAGTATATGGTTTAGAGAAAATATTTGCTGTAGTGTTGAGGGAACTATAAATTGTTCTTGACACCTGCTTTGTAAATGTGTAGAATACATGAAACCAAATATAGCATTATTCTTGCCTCAAATGTTGAATGGATAGTCCAGGGTCTAAAGTGTTTCCAGTGCCAGTAATTATCTTGCAAGGAAGTCTCATCCCTAAAATATCTCTTAAAACTAATGACCTTTTTAATTTGGAAAAAACTTTGTAATTGTAGGATAAACCTTGCTTATACTGACAATTGGTCAGATCTGAGAATAGAGAAGACTTGAAAGACATTTCCATGAGAAGTTGATTTTCCTTTTTTAAGGTAACTCTTTAAGATAGCTGCACACTGAAAGGCAGAGATGATTGTAAAATTAAAGAATGTCCATGAAGACCATAAATTAGTGGGCCTAAAGTAATCAAAGAGGTCAGTTGGGCATGGAGTACTTCTCTCAAGGCTGCAGTTTATGCCATAGCTCACAGCTCTGCAACCTCTTCTGTCTACTCCTATACCTAGATTAATACAGCAGTAGTATATTGGATATAGCACAGATATGGCTGTGAGATTTTTGAGATAAATTACATTCTTTATTGTGTATTTTCAGATTCCTGAAAGTGTGACAGGTAGAAGAGAAAGAAGTATAGTAAATCTAGTTATTCGTCAAAACTAATAACTAAAGAATGGAGGTTTCTTTTTTAAAGCTATATACAGTAAAATCTTCAAGAAAAAAAGATGACAAATTATATGGAGTAATAAATATATCAATGGAGAATTCCAGAAATGTCTTCTGTAACTTACAGATCTTAAAAATGCACTCTAGATTTTTCTAAAAATCAACATTGTGAATAGAGGTGTAAATATCACTTCATGATTGAATAAATCAATTTTGGAGTTTAAGTTTGGAAAATGATTTCTTAAAATGAAACAGTAAGTTTTGGAAGTTCCTGACAGTATTTATAATGATACATAATGGGGATACAATTATGCTGCATTTTGGAAGAACGTTTCATTTTCATCATGTGTAGCTCCTCATTTATTTTTAAGCTTTCTAATCTGATGTTATTTCTGTTCTTCTAAGCGCAAATGAAAATCAAAGCCTTTAATCTCTCCTTTTGAAAAGTGTACCTACTCTCTTTTAGTGTAATGACACAAATATTTTATCTAATAAGAAACAGGTAAAAGAAATGCAGTTCAACAAATTTTACTGCGAGTAGGGGACATTTGGCCAAAGGCAGAAGTAGAATGTGTTAGTCTGGTTGACAGGAAGATGACAAGTATGGGCTGATATTCCAGATCAATTTTATTACAAATCTGTCAATCTCTCTTCTAGTTTCTTTGCTTGTTGACTTTTAAATGGCACTCAGTGATGTGAATATGCCATATAAGATGATATAAGGCCAATACAGTGTGATTTATTTTAGTTTGTGCTGCTGAACATTTCAGGCATACTAAATCACTTGCACTTCAGTTAGCCAGGCAATATACTAAATAATAAGCAACTAATTGTGTTTGAAATTAGTAAAACTAATAGAAAATCAACTTCATCTCAACAAAATGGCAACTGACATTTTCTTAGCTAATATTGCCCAGAGAAGCTGGGCATAATTATGCTGTCCATATGCATTATACAATAATTAGTCTGTTATTCTCCTCCTTATTCAACTTTCCTGTAACTCTTTCTCCATTTTCTGCTACATCAGCTACCTATCAATAGTGAAAAATCTACATTTATTTGTCATTTAAGTTGCCTAACCTCTTGATCTTACTAGTTTTCACTTCAGTTTATTTTCTTTGTCCTGTAAACCGGTTCATTTAGAGCTGCTTATATGTTCTGTTTTCAATAATGTCCTAAAATGCTATACAATTTTAAATCCAAACTTTTCTTGAGCTAGAGTGCATTCTGGGAACTGAATTTTGTCCTTTTTTTTTCCTTTGAAAATACTACTGTCTTCAGATAAAATTTGCCCCTACCTTTGCAAGTTAGATGATATAAAATGTGCATTTGTTAAGTAGATAACAGAAATATATAGCTTACAAATGTAGAATCCATAGAATTAATCAGATGTTATTCCATTCTCTAGAGAAAAACAGTGTTGCAGTAGGTGAGTCTCTCTGACAAAGCAAGTATTTCTGCAGAAACTGTTAAGTTAGATCAATTCTTTTTTATGTTGGAAAAAAAATGCAATTTTTAATATTCATTGTTATTTTGGCATATTATTCATCTCTGTAATTTTCTGCTATGTGATTGTAAAAAATATTTTGTCATAGGACTGCACTTTTCTCTTTTAAAAAGATAAGCTGGTTATCTGTAGTGTGTAAAATTATGAATATTTACTCTGTTTTACTTTGCTTTTTCACAGAAGCTGCAAAGAATCAATCCTCCTTACTGTTGTTCAACCTTACCCTGTAAGTATCTGTGTCGTTCTCTGAATTGCTTTCCTGGCAACATAGCGGCTTTTGCCTGCCTGCGTGCTATCTGCATCTCTGCCTTATCTGTGCAATAATGGGGGAAAAAAAAGGAGATAAAAGCCATGTTTTTAAAGGCAGTATTTAATATGGGGTGTTACTACGTCCTGCACTCAATGTAAAAATTCAAGTTAAATGATAATGGTGTGTTTTAACTCCCACTGCTGTAGGCATCTCACCGAGTGCAGCCTCCCAGGGTTTGAGGTCTGGTCTGTCATGGGTTTGCCAGGGTCCACGTTGCTGCTGCAGGGTTGCACTTGTGTATGAAGCTAGACAGGCTTCCTTCTTTTAGATGCTGGGTTGAAAAAGGGTTTGTGCTTTAGTGCAGGTGTGTTTGGCTCAGTGGTTGCTTGCTGAATTAAAAGGAGACTGTAAAGTGTAGTACAAGATATCTTTGAGGTGTTGTGGCCTGTTATTGCTGTGCTGCCGGTAGGAGAGCAAGCTGGTCTATCATGAACATAAGGGAGGTTGTAAACCTAAATGAACTGTGCACAACATGTCCAGTGGGAGACATTTCCTGTGCAGGTACTGTCTTCCTCCAGCAGTTACACTGGACAGGAAGGTAAGTTATGAGCTGATATCTTCACAGTTTGCTTGTATCCTGCCCTTATTTGAGGCCTCACAAGGCAGACATTGCTCTTCTCCTTACATAGCACCAAAGCTATTCAGTAAATAAACTATTTCTAGATGCCACTGAACTAGAAATGTTACTGTGCTTGCTGTGAGGAACAGCATAGGCTACATGCCCTGTTTATGCATGAAATTGAGTTGCCCCCATCTTGCATGCCTGTTGCAGCCTAGGTGCCCCCTCCTACCTCAGCAGACAGAGCACTCATGTCCTGGGGGTGAGGAAAGTTGTAACTCACTAAGGAAGACTGTCTCCCTGAGCATGTCCTCAGAGCAGTCGAGAAGATGTAATAGCTTGTGTGTCAGTACTGTGATGTCAGTACTACTTTAATAATCACTCATTTTCATCCTCAAAATAGGGATGCTTGCATAGAATGAACTTAATGGCTGAGTTTTAACTGTTACAACCTGCAACGGTTGAGATTTTCCCACTCGCATTATATTTCCAACCACTGTCTGGGTCAGAGGCATACTGAGTTACAGTTTTCCTTTCTCACCACTTTCATGCCCAAGTTTTCTTGCAGTAGAAGCAAAGATGTGCATAGAGTTAAGAAGAAGTGGGGAAGTTGTCAGTGTGTGAACCCAAATTTGGGCCCTATGTTTGTGTGAACCCCAGGCTGTGAAGTCTGATGAGACTCTGAGTTATTCTTCAACACTGAGCTCGTGCTGGGCTCTGTTGATTAGGTGGCATCCATCTCAGATCTGCCATCGTGCACATTACCCAGGGTAGCCCAGCTTGCCGTCCTCTTCCATTCAGTGAGAAGCAGATGTGCTTCAGAGTGCTCTAGGTCCCTTGACAAATGCATTTTGTTTCAATTTTGAACAATGTTTATGTTCTCAAAAGGTATGGTACTTACATGTTTCCTTTTTCCTGTAGTTTTGCCTCCTTGCTTTAGCTTTTATCATTCTGCTCCTAACACTGGAAAGATGAAATATAAACCAGACAAAGGAAAACTAAGAACTTTTAAATAAAGACTGAACCCTCTTTTCTATTCCTAGGAGAAATACATCATTAGAAACATTTCAGCTATCTCTCTTCTTGATGGTGAACCTTTTTGTTTCTATGATTGCATGAAAAATACCTGCCAAGATAGATGACAGAGTGCTGTTTCTTAATTGTTTTTATATACACACTATTTAGAACTTGTATTGTTTTCATGCTTTCAAGCAGCCATTCTTTAGGATTGCAGGTGGAAACAAAAGTGATGTAGATTTATGGTACTCTGGAATTCATACAGTACTTTCTGAAAGCTTTTGCAAATCATTTTTGCATAAGTATGTCCATTTTTGTTTAATGGTTAAACTCATCAAAATTTCATGTTAATTGTTAACCCCACCAAAGCATTAGGCTCTCTTGTTCTTTCCATCAAGCCAATAAATCTCTGCTGGGTTAATATCACCACTACTATTAGTATTACCATTAGTACTTACTATTTGTAAATAAGAAAGTCACTGAACAGCTAAAGATCTTGAAGCAGTTTGAAGTTTTGAATTCTAGAATTTTGGCATTTGCTTATCATTTCTGGGCATTTTATTCTGTAAATGGACTATCGTTCCGATTGGTACCTTATTAAATTTTCAGCATTACTCAAATCAAATAACATGCCTGTTTTGTTATCTGTTCAGATTTAATGTTTAGCAGTCATTTGATATGTTGCTTTCATGATGAATCTTTTAAGATCTTTGGATATAATCCAGGCCCAATTGAGCTCTATGGCAATTTTGTTGCTCTTAAGTTCTCTAATGGAAAAATGATAAGATTTTTTTAAGAACTGCATCCATTTAAAAGAGATGTCCTAATGCAATTAACATGTCTGAGAAACAAAATTTACAAAGAAGCTCCAGTAAATAGTAGTCATTTATGAACTGTAATGATTGTGGCAAAAGCTCACATAATTGACAGTTTCTCGTGTCTATTTTTGATTCTGTTTAACTTTCTGCAGTATCAAGACTTAGGGGTAAAAAAGGATATTAAAAAAAAGAAGCAGGTTTGTTCCAAAGACTTAGAAACCTAAAATGAAAAAGAATATCAATTTATATTTCTAGAAATCATTTTGAAGCCTCATACGATCCTTCTGAACAAGGAGTTTTTTGACTACTTGGAGTTAATAAGTCAATGTAGAATGCTGACAATTTTTTCTCAGAGAATGTACATAAAGAACATTTTTCACAATCACATTTAACACTTTTGCACTAACATAACTTCCATGAGCTTTTAGAATGCTTAATTCCATACATATCTCTTGTTGAATACACAGCATGATTATGATATGCTTGCTAACAAACATACGTACAGTATGTGGCCTCCTGGAAGTGCGGGCTGATACCTGACCACTTTCCAACCACCCTTTGGCTGTTTGGACAGGACTCCTCTCGTGTAAGAACTATGTTGAACAGCTTTTCTCCTTTATCAGTGTTCACTATAAATCCAAATCCAAGTGTGTGCTGCTAATCAGTCCTTTCTTTCTGGAGGCTGCTTTGATTTTTCTAGAGTGCCCTTGTACAAAATACACAACCAGGAAAAAATGTGTGAAAATCCTACATAAAATTTCATGTTAATTGTTTCTGCAATATGTTACAGTCTCTCCATCCTTCACTCTGTCTGCCTTTTTCTCAGCCTAGCTCCCTTTTCTTCTCTTTACCCACCCCAGTTGCTGGTTTTGCTTCTGTTAGTTTTCTCATGCTTCAGGCGCATTGTCATTCATATATCCTTTCCGTTTTGGTGCCTGGGCTTGTTGAGGCTGAAGGTTCCTTCATTCCAAGAGGTGTTCCTCCTCCTCCTCCTTTGATGATGAATGTAAAGGAGTAATGCATAAATGTAAAGAGTTGGAGCTTGATGAGGGGACCTCTCATCAAGCCTCCGCATGATATTGTGGAAACCTTTGTGTTTTATAAAGGAAGAGTTAAATGTCCATACCTATCTAGTCAGGAGACAAGCTGAGATGTGCATATTCCACAAAGTCTGAAATAGATCCGAGGTTAAACTCATGACACTTGAGACAGTCACAGTAAATCTATAATTTACAGTAAACGGAACTGATAGATTTTTTGCAGTTCCTGAATTCAAATAAGGTTTGGTGGTTACCTACTTTGAAGACACGTGTTGTGTGTGTGTAACTAATGATTTAACTGTGATTGCCCTCTGGCAATTACAAAATATAATCATCTCTGGTAGATCAAATTATTTAGGGGAAAAAACCAACATCTGAGTGATCAAAAATCTGATTCATTACTTCAGGAATTAAACTTGTGCCAAGAATTTAACAAAGGAACACTCCTGATGGTGATCTGTCAGTGCCTGTGGTGATAACAAATTACTGCATGGTAAAATTTCTCAACATTATTACTTCATTGTCTGTACCTACTCTTCTGCAGTGCACTTGTGAGCCACTCTAGTTGTTTCAGCCTTGCTCACAGCCATGAATGACAATATTTAGTTTGCCTTTGGGCATTATGTACTGTTCCACTTAATAAATTTAATTCTTCCTCTTCATGTTTTATTTGCTTGCTAAATTTTGCCTCACATAATTGCTTTAGAGATGGCCCAGAAATCAACATATTTCTGTAGTTATACCATTTTTTTCCCTATTTTCTAACAAACACAGTATTTCTTAGATAACTGAAGACTAATGCTAGTGACCACCTGTGACTACTTAAAACTGTCTTACTTTAGTCTGATTTAGCACTAATTTTCAGAAAGCAGGTTTTCCTTTTACTTTTATGACTGTCCCATACTGCTACTTTATTTTATTTATTTGTGGCAACTCCATACTATTCTTTCCTCTTCTAAGCTGCTAAATCCGTCTTTTCCTTGAGCATGAGGAATGATTTTATTGTTGCAACAGTTCTACCAGTGAGAGGACTCAGAGGGCAAGGTAAACACCATTTACAGCAAGGTAAACACCATTTTGTTTGAAATTGCCTCAAATTGCAGCTGACCTGCAAAAGTGGGCAAAATACTGAATATACCTGCTTGCAATGTAAAAACAGTTTTCCTCAAAATAAAGAGTTTCAAACCAATATCTCGAAATGATCTATTGTGATATTACTGACAAAAGTTAGATCTGATTTTGAGATGAAGAAAAAAAATGAGAAAAACACTGTTTTTTCAGAAGGTCTTCTCTTGTTACAAGCAATATCTCCTGCTTTGGTCCTCCTGATGGGGTGGCCACAGGTTATGATCGCAGTAGAGTTCAAAGAAGGGTCTCAGTTTTCATAGTCATTTCCTCCAACCAAACTTCTGTGCAACCCTTAATCACTCTTGTTAGCACTTTCTCTAAGTAGTGCTGAAGCAATCAGCTGGAGATTTCCTTAGTTCTGTGCAAACAGTAAAAATTATTCAAATTTATGATAAATTTGGTTTGTTAGAAGCAAATACTGCATAACTCACATATTGAAAGTTATTATTTTTAAAGTATTTTGACTTGTTATCAAAATGTGTTCCCTTATTTTGCAAAAATTCACTCTAAATTGCTTTAATCTGTGATTGTGCAAATACTTTATCTGCAGAGATTAACATACTATGTTACTATAAACACCTCCAATTTAAGGTCATCTGCTGAGAATAAAGGCTTCAATTTGCCTAAAAGTTGGCATACCAAAAGCAAATGAATCTGCCACTTGGAGAATCATTTATTGCTAGCACATTTGCCTAGAAATAGGACATTCAAGTATAATAGAGTAGCAGATGATTTTGCTGATGTTTTGTTAGATAAACAAGTAAGTTTTGATAAAAATAAATACCCTGCTTAGGATTTTTTCCCCTGTCTGTGGTTCCTTTTCTCAAAGAGAAAATGTCAAATGCCAGGCTAATGCAGACATAGAAATGATAGCGATTGTGTAATTAAATGTAAAAGCTGTGATATTAAATCCTTTAAATGGCAGAGATTCTATCACCCCTAAACTTGGCATAACTGTTCCAGTTTTTGTTTTCATTTATTTTAGAAAGCAATTTACTTTGCTTTCTATGTTAAAAGGTGTCTGGGACCTATAATGAGCAGAAAGATGTCTGCCCTACTAGGCAGGCAATAGTAGAAGTGAGGAGGGCACATATTATTACTCTTGCTATGCAATAATGTTAAACTTCCTTGCCCAAGTAGGTTCTAGAGACCTCATGTATGTTTAAGTTTTTCAGTTGTGTTGGACTCCCCGTATCATGTTTTTAAATCTAAGAATTAATAATTTATGTGTTTATACCCCCACACATGCACTGACTTTTGAGATTCTAGAGAGCAAATAACAAAGACATATAATGGTCTGACGAAGTTACAGAAGGGGAAAAACATTGCCAGAATACAGAAGAAAATTTGGCGGTCTGCCTCTAAAGAGAGGCCAGTCTGGTGACTTATCTGTGACAGGAGCAAAAAGCTGTAAGAAGTTCCGTTTAGCAAGAAGAGTACCTGAAAGATGCTCCTCTTTTTCACCTGCTTTGCAAGTGAGAAACAATTAGCCTGTTCTTGTAGTTGCGCTGTTCCATGGCAGCAGGAATAGAGAGGGTGCACTGCTACCATTCAGAGAGACCTAGACAGGCTGGAGAGTTGGACAGAGAGGAACATCCTGTGGTTCAACAAGGACAAGTGCAGGGTTCTGCACCTGGGGAGGAATAACCCCAGGCACTAGGACAGATTAAAGGTTGGCCTGCTGGAGAGCAGCTCTGCAGAGAGGCACCTGGGAGTCCTGGTTGACACAAGTTAACCATGAGTCAGCAGCGCCCTTGTGGCCAAGAAGGCCAATGGGATCCTGGTCTGCATCACGAGGAGTGTTGGCAGCAGGTCGAGGGAGGTGATTCTGTCCCCTCTACTCAGCTCTGGTGAGGCCGCACCTGGAGTATTGGGTGCAGTTCTGGGCTCCACAGTATAAGAAGGATGTGGAACTTTTAATGAGGGTCCAGCAGAGGGCAACAAAGATGATTAAGGGACTGGAATATCTCTGTATGAGGAGAGACTGAGTGAGCTGAGTCTGTTTAGCCTGCAGAAGAGAAGGCTGAGAGATCTGATCAATATGTACAAATACCTGAGAGGAGAATGTAAGGAAGATAGACCCAAACTCTTCACGGTAGTGGTCAGTGACAGGACAAGGGATAATGGGTATAAGTTGAAACACAAGAAATTCCATCTCCAGATGAGGAGGAACTTCTTTCCTGTGAGAGTGACAGAGTCCTGGAACAGGCTGCCCAGGGTGATTGTAGAGTCTGCTTCTCTGGAGGTCTTCCAAACCCACCTGGATGCCACCCTGTGTCCCTATTGGAGCAGAGGGATTGGGCTAGATGATCTCTACAGGTCCCAATCTCAACTATTCTGTGATTCAGTGATTATTTGGATGCAGTCCATTATTTGGATGCCAGATAGAATATGCACCTTACTTGCTGTAGAAAGTGCATACGTCCAATAATTTTAATGATGTTACCACAAACTCTCTTTCTAGATATTCATCCCCAGAGTACCATATGCAAGCATGTTGCATTACCATTTCCATGTTATATCTTGTTGCAGAAGAAGTTTTGTTTTTCAAATTTAGGGTTTTTTTTTTCTTTTCTGCCACTGTTTCTGATCTCATAGGGCCCTTCATCGCTGATTTTTGAAACTGCTTTGTTTGGTCCGGCATTTGAGTTTTCTTTTGTATACAGTTGCTAATCATAGCTATTAGAAGAAAGATAAGAATGAACTTTAAAATTGAGGAAGCATTCATTATTATTTCTTGATTCTGTTTTGACCCCCTGAAACTATCAGATGACTCTAATACTTCCTGAAGCACCTTCCATTCTTTGTTTATTGGTTCATATTGAGTCTTTTGTAATAGTTACAACATTTTCCATGTAATGATAAGCCAGTGGTATACAAAAAAGAGCTAGATTTTCTCCTGCCAGTTTCTTAAAGCTAGGCTTCTCCATCACAGAAAAATAGCTTTCTACAGTCTCAGCAAGCTCAAGCACTACAAGAACATATATGGCATGAACAACTCTTCCACTCTTGCAGATTGTTAATCATGTCCAAATTTTAGTGATGGTGACAAGACATGCTCTGTTGATAAGCATCACTGTGCTGCATTGATGATAGGAGTTTCTTGCAGGGTCATCAATACCACCAACTCCTGAAAGAAGGGCAAACCAACACGAGGTACTTATAGTATCCAAAACAACTGAGGCCGCTCCTCAGCAGTTAGGATAAGATTCTGAAAATCTTAATTCACGTTTTACTGAAATAATTGGACCAAAACTCTTCCCAGAGGAGCCTGGTGATTTTCAGTGAAACCAGAATTTCTTCCACTACCCATCCATCTTGCTTGTAGAGTCAGGTGATGCCAAGAGCTCCATGTTTGTAAATGACCTGAAAATAAAACCACTTTGTTTCTGCTGAAAATGCTTTCACTGGAAATCCTTTGTATATGTTTAATTTATTACTTAAAATAGATTCAGTATTCCAGTTGTCAGTCAGACTCCTCATGTGGGGAGAATTATTTTTCTGAGGACATGGCTCAATCCAATGCATAACATAGTAGATAAAATTCAGCTGCATCCTAGAAGAAAATCAAGAATGCCTCTACAAGTGCCTGATCAGTTGTCAGTTGTAACCAAAACTTTCACAAGATTTGTGTAAAGAAAGGAGGACAAATCTTCTAGCATATATGGTCATTTTTGTGATTTTAACCCGTACTTGGAAATAAAGGATTATAATGTAATGAGATACCACTGTACCACTGTATTTGGAGAACTCTCGGACAGTTTTTTTTGTTTTTTTTTTTGCAAAAGCTCTGTGTATATCCCTATAGTGAATTCGTGGGCCATGCCAAAATTTGTCATTTCTGATTTGATCACTGACTAATATTCATTCATGCAAGCAAGTATGGTTGACAGCAGTCAGAGAAAGCACTATAAGGAATTTGTGTGTATAGTGAGAGCCCTTCTCACAGCTTCAGTCTGACTATGGCATAAGTTCCAGCATGTGTCATATGCATCAATGGTTACCTGTATATATATATTTGTATTGTATATTATCTCAAGGAGCATTAGGGTTTGGTATTTCCAAATGATATTTCCATTTTTCTCATTGAACAGTGTACAGAGTGTTACTGAATATGTGTAGTACTCAAAATGTGAGAAACAAGGTAACTAACTGAAGAAGGAAAGATATGTTCTAACTTGATATTACATGATATATCTTGTCATCATTTCTCCTTCCAGTCTCCTAAATCAGCATTTATTAGTGCTGCAAAAAAGGCAAGATTGAAGTCCAATCCTGTCAAAGTGCGCTTCTCAGAAGAAGTAATTATCAATGGCCAGGTGTCGGTGAGTATTGAGCTTTTTAATCTCAAGAAGGACTGAGAATTTCATCTAAAGGTATGCCTCAAGTCTGGAACATAAGGAAATATATAGTAGGAGTAATGATGATAAGCTTGTGAAAATCAGAAAAGGCTATTTCCAAAATTTTAGAAAGACCCATTTTTTTAATCTACAAGTTGGGTCACAAAGGCTGTAAAAAAATGCCTTTAGGAAAAAAAAAAAGGCAAAATGCTAGTGAATATGCATTTGGTGGAGACAGCACACACCATCTTTATAATATTGATACTGCCTGCTTATTTTTTTTTGTGAAAAGAAAATCTATCAACTCAAGAGTAGCACATTGGGAAAATAGGTTAAGATTGCCTTATAAATCTCCTTTAAAATTTGGATTATTTACTTGAACTTGTTCTTTCAAGCCCTTAAGAAAAGTCATCCTTGTTCTGAGAGCCTCTGAACTTCTCCTTAAATGAACTTGTTTTAGGAGTTTGTTTTCATAATTTCCCAGAACATCATTCTACACTGATGCCTTTGTTCAATTCTTTCAAACATAAAGTAATACTGTATTTTTTTCGACAGTAGATTTTTCTTTCTGTTTGAAGAAGCAAACTCTTACTTGTTTCCTTTCGTTTTGGGGCTTTTTTTTTGAATTATTGCAATTAAGTAGAAATACTATTCATCTCAAATTATATTGGATTTAATATCCTTCAATAAGGAAAATATATAACATCTTGATTTTAATTTTTACTAATTCTTAGTAAAAGAATTCTAATCTTAGATTCTAATTCATAGATTCTGATGTTCTAGTTACATAGTTTAAAGACACTAGAAAACTCCCTGTATTGCAGAGGCAAAGCAATCTCTTTTTTTATTTTATTGAAAATGTTTCAACTTTAGAAATATAACTTATTGACAGAAGGACAGTATTTAAGTAAAGAAAATATTCCAAATTGGTAGTGAAATGTACGTGATCAGTTATTTACACCAAGAAAAAGACAGGTGTTAGATGGAGCTGTAGTGAGTATGGCTAAAATTTTATAGGACATAGCTAATTCTGCTTTCTGTTTGAATCAACAAGCTGATTTCCAGACGTTATCTTCTCATCTATTAAATGCCCTCCTCTATAGAACACAATTTCAGTTTCCCTTCTAACAAGAAAAGTGGAGTTTTAATCTGATTCACCTATTTGCTTGGCAGGAAACAGTTAAGGACAATTCACTTCTTTTCATGCCAAATGTTCTGAAGGTGTATCTTGAAAATGGACAAACCAAATCCTTCCGTTTTGATTGCAGCACTTCAATAAAGGTAGGTTAAATCTACCATAATATGCAATGTCCGCAATGCCAATTAAATATTTTTCAAGACCTTTTTTGGTAATTGTAATTTATTTTGCACTCTTTAAGGTCTGAATGATTATTGTTTTCAGTTCTGACTAGATTCATAGCTAAGAAATTATTCTGTTTCTTTGCTGGTAACACAATTGTGAGCACTTTAATATATCTGGAGTACAATTTAAAATTGCCTGAACTTGCTAGCATGATTTGTCACCAGAAATAAGAAGCTAAGAAGATTAAGATATTGGTTGGTAATTGAATGTCATCTGGTTGTCATCCAGTGAACTTAGAATGCAATATTGTGGAGTGATGCTAGTGAGAGATTGCTCATACCTATACTTATGTCTTTTTTACTTTCCCTAACATATTCCATGTAGAGATTTAACACAGCCATGAAGCTCTGACACACTTCTAAGGCTACTAGGGAGGTATCTGTGACATTGTGTTCAATTTAGTTTCCTACATGAAAGTTGTTGTTGATGTGTGTGAGTGCCTTGGAGTAGTATAGTAAGCAAATGACTACCACTATTGGGCATGTTTGTTTTTTTTTTCTCTCTCAAGCATTTTGGTTTGAGGGAGTTAGTTTTAACTCAGATCCACTAGCAAATCTAGTTCATCACATAGCTGCATGCACTTGTAACTATGAGAGAAGAGAGATACATGGGTAGGAATGAACAGCAAAGACTGGAGCGCAATTTTCAGCTGCAGTGCCAGCTTTTGCTGTCTTTAAGGGACTGTAAAACTATGCATATTTCCAGAAGCCCTGTTATTCTGCTCACTGTGATTATGTCACATGCTCAACCAGTTGGAACAGCAAGAACAACTTACTAAAGCAGAAGTGGAGAAATTTACTTCTGCCTGCAAATGAATGAAGAAAACAGATTTTAATGTTAGACCGAAAAAGAGTCTGCAAACTGTGTTTGTAATTGATATGCACACCTTAGGTATAAATAGAGCCCATGGAATGAGTACAAACCTCCACACTGCACCCTTGGGTTACAGAAGTCCTTCAGTTCATTTGAGAATTTGTCTGGGTCAAGAATTAGGAGACATGGTTTACCCAGAGTTTGAGATACCCATTCCCTTCTAAGACCCATGAACACCCTTCTCAATATTTTATTGTGCAAGCATCTAACCAACCAATCTGTTACAGAATATTTTGCCCCAGGGGACTGTTCTGTGTCCATCATATCAAATTAGTTGTCAGCAGTTCTGTCCTGGTTGTGTCATGTACAGTGTAGCTGCATAACTACAGTGTACTGTAGTTATTTGCAAAGAAACTCGTATGGCTCTTTAGTTCAGTACTATTAATGCTATAAGCCTGCTTTAGCATTAGTCATTCTTACTTTTTGCAGAACAGTTTCCTCTTCAGCTAATTCAGGTTGTTATATATTCCGCAGCATGCACAGTTCTGTATCACATATATGTGTGTATATCTCCCTGTATATCTCCAATCACGGATGGGATTTTTGCTGCTTCTAAGCCTGAGCAAAGTAGGCAGGCTCTAACTGAGTAAAGATAAATAGTTTTTCCCTGCACTTAACTGTTCAGTCATTCATCAGTTAAATGCAAGGATGCAAATAGTGACTTAACTGCAGTCCACATGAGAAGCAACACCTGAATTGTTGATTATAACTTATTGGATGAGAAGATAGATTGAGACTGTATGCAGCCCCAGAGGTCTGGCCTCCCAATGCACGAAGACAAGCTGAGAATTAACCTGCTGGAGAAAAGTTTTGCAGAGAAGACCCTGGGAATCCCAGTGGATAGCAAATTGAACATGGGCTAGCAGTATGCCTGGGTGTCAAAAATAGCCAAGAGCTGTGTTAGTCAGAGCAGTCTGAGGAAGGATTGAGAAGTTTCCTTCTCCTTAGCACTGATCAAGCCACATTTGGAGTGCTGTGTCCAGGTCTGGGCTCTCCGGTACAAGAGAGAAATGGACCTACTGGAGCAAGCATGGCCCTACCCTTTGGCACAGGGCCATGAAGATGATGATGAAGAGCATCTCTCATATGATGAAAGCCTAAAAGAGCTGGAATTGTGCAATCTGGAGAAGAAAAGTCACAAGGCTCAATGTGTATGAATATCTGATGGGAAGGTGTGAAGAGGATGAGGCCAGACTCTTCACCAAACAGGACAAGAGACAACAGGCACCTTTTGAAACATAGGAAATTTAACCTAAACATAGTGGAACACAGATTTCACTGTGAGGGGACTAGTCACTGACACATGTTTCCTGGAGAGTTTGTGAGTCTCCATCTTCGGAAATACTCAGAACTGAAGTGGACACAACCCTGGGCAACCTGCTCTAGACGCTGTAATTGGGATGGGCCTGATGATCTCCACATCTGCTCTCCAACCCCAACTATTCTGTCACTCTGTCATTCTATGTTAGCAAAAAATTGACTTCTTTGGATAGCTTATGTATTTTAGAAACATATTTAAAAATCCAAGGTAATTAGCAATGAACAATGCCTTTTATAGTTATACCTTATACCTTATAACCTTCTCTTAAAAACTTCCTTTTAAAACCATGTTTCTTCATGTTGCTATTATACCCCTTGTCTTTGAACATGGTTTAGGAATATAAATAAAAGTAGATTTAATGTGTAAGCAATAAACTACCCATTGGTTAGAGTGTAATGTTAACTTCCATTATTTAGAAGGATTACGTGTAATCCGTGTTTTTATTTTTTACATCATGTAGAATTATTCCCATCCCTCCAAACACATCTTTCATTCTTCCACCAATTTGATGTTGATTTTCCATAAATGCACTGTAATTGTTCAATTAATCTTCCTAATGTATGTTAAAACACATGTGTTATATTCATCATGATCTCCTTAGTAAATCCTATCCATCTGGATCTTTATGTATATCAAAATTCTCTTGGATATCCATCCAAGAAATGCTTTAATCTTTCACCACTGTGATACTGTTTTTAAATTATGGGTTATTGTATATCTATATCTGCTGCAACATAGAGTTATAGTGACTCCTGAATTTAGCGCTGCTGCATGGCATAGGTATCATAATTGTTTACTTCTTGTCAGCATTTTAAATGCAAATGTGTTAATAAGTAAAAGATAAAAATGTGCTTTTTTAAAAAAAACTTCTAAAAAAGCAAATAAGGGCTATCCATTTGATATTTTTTGACCTATCTTAATCTGAGGCTGGCTCTATCCTTATGGCTTGGTGGCTTTCCCTCACAGATGTGTGGAAAAGGCAATTCTGTTTGACTTGCAGATGAATAGGTTCCATTTCCTGACTGAGGAGTGTGTTTTAAGGTTTACACAGTATAATTTGCATGTTAAACTGCACCAAGAACTGTCTGTTCCCAGTAATTCCATGTATGCATTTTCACATGAATGTTTGATACCAACCCAAGATGTTTGAATATAAAGGTGCTGCCTCTCCCCTGGATGAATGTAATAGCCTTTCAAACTTGTACACAACTAGTGGGAACAGTACCATTCTGACATTTAACCACTGGGCTTTTACCATATGCTGTGTATGTGCAGAATGTGTAGTAGTGAAGAACTGGGTTCCAAGTATCACATGAATTTGATGACATTCTATAAATTCCTTGTTAATTAGGATGTCATCTTAACTCTCCAAGAAAAGCTTTCCATCAAGTGCATCGAACATTTTTCACTGATGCTGGAGCAGAGGATTGAAGGATCTGGAACGAAACTCCTCTTGCTACATGAACAGGAGACTCTAACTCAGGTTTGTGTAATGATATGTGAAAAAAAAAAAAGTTAATTGCAAGATTCATCATTCAATTTGGTGAATGAAAGACATAACACTAGTACACAGATGTGGTTGTAGGAATCAGCTTGCATCATATTTCATTACTTCATTGGGCCACTAAACAGTATTAAAAAGTTCATTAAAGGTCATACGTAAAGCTAGGGAATATTTAGTATAGTCTTTTTCATTTCTTGTGTGGTACATCTAATAAATATTCTGAACAATTTAAAAATCCATTTTAATGATTCTTAAACCACAGTCTGTCAAAATTCCTTAAAAATATATTTTGATCTTGGATTCCTATCTGATTGTACAAATGTGTATCTGGAAACAGGAAATAATACTCTTTCTGATGAAGCCAGGTTTGACATGATTGTACTGTGATACATTATGTCAGTTATGTGAGGATGAATTGTGATGCAGAAAATGTTTGTTGTGACTTTCTTCCTTAGATCAGAAGCTGTTGACACACTACCTCTGACTAGAGTTAAGTTGCTTCACTCTGCCCAACAGAGAACCCTAACCTTAGCTACTTATGATTATGCCAAACTGTTTGGCATGTAATTTTCCATAAGGTTTGTATATTACAGGAGAATGTTAGTATATTTGAACTTCACCTAAATTTTCTAAGTGAAATGATTTATTAAATGAGATATAAAGCAATAATTAAATTTAAATATTAGAATCCCTTTAATCATTTAAAGCCCATGTAACAGTATGAAAGAACTTAGTTTATCAATTAACAGCCTTTCTAGCATTTTCCAAATTTTGAATATTTGACTTTGTCACCTTAACATTCTTTTCTTGTGGTTAAAAGCAATGCACTGAATGTAAAATATTGAGAAGTACTCAGTACTCCTCTGCCCTAGCTTTCTGTCTTTGAAGTAATTGGTAAAATTCCTGCTGAAATCAAAAGGATCAGAATAAGCCACATGGAGAGCTTTTGAAAATCCCATCATGAGCTTTTATTGATGCATGAATCCGTGCTTAGATACTTAGGAAGGAGGACAAAGACAGTGTGGGATAAGCATACATTTTGAAAATTGTGAGTTGCTTCATGAAAGATTTAAAAATGTGTAGTTTTATAAGTTAAAGACATTGATTATAAAGTACACTAACTCTCTAACTACATTAGTCTAATCAAATAAACTGCATAAACTACATTAATTCTGAAAGTTTCTTCCTTGTAGTTCCTGTACAATCAGCAATACTTTAATTTGCTATTATAATGTTGCTGCTGACCATGACTTACAATAGTGTTATTGTGTTATAGAATTGCTGCCCTTTCATCCAATTATTCATTAGCTTTGTGACAGTCCCCTGTGAATATACCCAGATTATTGTATTACATTTCTAACAAAGACGTTTGCAGATCAACAAGCAAAGAAAGAAGAGACTTGTATGTGTCATAAATTTAAGGGCAAATATCTTAATCCAGAATAATCCAGGAAAACTGAAAAGATAAAATTTCCCACATATTGCATTTACAATTAATACAATCAGGAGAAAGGGAGAGTACCTCTACTTCACCTGCCTTGTCAGTCTGAGAAATAAAACCTGACCTTTCCCCAACGGGAATCTCATTTCTTGGATCATTTTCAGTAAGGTCTGTGTCATCTGTCTTTTTCCTCTGGTTTTAAGTACATTTCATTGCTTGAAGAATGAGTTGTATTGTGCAGTCACATCTATATATGTCTTAAATTCCTTTCACAAGATTAAATTTATATATATTTATGTGTAATACTTAATAAAACAGTCATTGCAAAGATCTGTTGGACCAAATTGTTTTCCTTGCTATCAATGTGTCTGGAGCACGGTGAGAAAGTTTAAAACTATGATTGCATGGGGGTGTGGCCAAGCGCTCATGTGGTCATTGTTCAATCTTAGGTCACACAGAGGCCAAGCTCCCATAAGATGAGATGTCTTTTCAGGATTAGCTTTGTCCCAAAGGATCCCATTGATCTTTT
>JAUBOD010000966.1:994376-1007178 GCA_032353885.1 Nothura maculosa
AAGGTGTATTTGAGAATAGCAGCTTTTGATGTTAAAAACTGCAGAGACATGAATAAATTGTTTCGGCAAAGAGATTTTTACATTCTGGCAAAAGAAAAGGAAATTGAAGAATGTATATCTCATATGGATCCTCACATTTGATGTTTTCTAGCCTGGCAGATATAACCTTTCGAAGCTCACTTTTTTGTGTAGGTTTGACTGTTTTTTAACCCAGACCAGTGTCTGTCGTTTAAACACCCTTCCTTGTTCCCACTGAGTTTGATGATCTCCCTTCAGAAACTCTTTTTTTCTGTTTTCTCTTTGTCTTTATTTGTGTATCTTCTTGTTTATTCACCACATGACTTCTAATAATGCCAGGCCACAAGTACTCTTCTCATTTTGAATATTCACTGCTGCTGCATGTAATGATAACTTTAACCTCACTGTGGTACCATTTCAGACTTCACTTTCCCCATCTCTCTGATCTCTTTGCCTGTTTTGTTTCTTGCTATGTGCTTATGACACTTGATTTTTTGGCAAGCAGCAGCAATTCCCATACTGCTGCAGTGCTCAGCTCCTGATGTACCAGGTTCTTAGCCCTGGCATTTTGAGAAGAAAAATAAACAGTGTGAGAAATACACCTATGCAAGAAAAAGATGTAGCAATAGCCTAAAAATGGTTAGCTTCATTCAAAACCAGAGTAAGATCAGCTCTTAAAATGTCCAGCCAGGCATCTGCCTTACTACAACTCCAATCTTTTCTGAATCTTTGATATTGTTTCGTATTGGAAGTGAGGAAATTAAGTTCACTTGCATATTTTTCAGTGTGGCAGATGACATGATCGAGAAAGAACAGCCTTAACCAAGACTCAATTTTCTTCTTCTTAGCCAATTACTCTACTGATGGAGTCATCAGATGCAATGAATCTTGCTTGCCTAGCAGCTGGATACTATAGACTGCTGGTTGACTCAAGGCGCTCAATATTTAACATGGCCAACAAGAAAAATACAGGGAGCCGAGAAACAGGTATTTATTGGACAGGATGTTAACGACAATCACATGTATAAAGCAGAAATCTGCTCTGCCCCAGCGAACATCCAGCTGAAGCCAGTGGAACTCCATATATATACAAGGCGATAACAAGTGGAACTTGATCACTGTCTCAGACCCAGCATTACAGTATACCATTTCAACTTTATTATGTTCTAATATTCAGCTTTTGATAGCATCTCAGTTGTCCAGTAAAACAGGTCTTGATGTTTTTTCATAACAGTGCAAGAAATAAATACTGATTTATTTATCTCTGCACCTAATTACTTTATGGAAGAATACATATAGTGTTGGGGGAACTGACCTTGGGCATCTGATTTGATTTGGTTTTATTAGAAATGATATTCTGTTCCTGGAATATCATTTGTACCTAGCTGTAGTTTTTAGTTTTGTATTGCTATACTAGTTAAACTGGAGGTCATTAGACCAACAGGTATTTAACTTAGAGTAGAAGTAATTTTGAAGCTGTTTTGAAGTGTTTGGTGGCCCAGCTGTTTTATTTAAAATATTTACTGTTCATTATTAACAAGTTACCATTTTAAAAAATTGCATGCACTTGCTCTGTTAATTCACAGTGTTACTTTTATTTCACTACACTGCAGGAATTGAAAATAGAGGGAAGTTTAATCTCCATGCTCCTGAGTGGAACTGTGTACCAAAAACTACCACATTCCTGGCTGGAGATCAAGAGACTCAAATATCTTATGGTGATCCAAAACAGAAGACTATAGACGTTTCTGAAAGTCTCTTGTGTCCAAAAGAACATAGACATCTGTACATAGAAAATGCCTATAATTCAGGTGGATTTGATCAGCATTTGGCCAAGCAAAGTGACTCCTCTGAGCCAGAAGAAAATAGAAGTTTTAATCAGCCTTCGCTGCTATCACTCTCAGGATTGGAATCTAGCAAGAAAGCACAGGATTCCCCCAGGGGAGCAAAGGTTTCCTTTATATTTGGAGATCATAACTTGGATGGTATCAGTCCCCAAACTCTTGGCTATGAAAGGCTTTTGGATGAAAGTCCAGAAGTACTAGAAAAACAAAGAGCCATTTATCTTAGTAATGCCAATGACATTAAAGGCCTGGAATTGTCACCAGATGCCGAAAGCATTCAGTTTGCTGCAAATGCTGTTTATGCAACTATAAATGAAAGTAAAATATTTGGAGCTGCAGAAGGGATAGAAGAACCTTTGTTGCATGATATTTGTTATGCAGAAAACACGGACGATGCTGAAGATGAAGACGAAGTAAGCTGTGAAGAAGACATTATGGTAGGAGAAATCAATAGGCCAGCTCTTCTCAGCCTTTCTGGGTCTAGTGATGACATTATTGATTTGACTTCACTTCCACCACCAGAAGGTGATGATAATGAAGATGATTTCTTATTGCATACCTTAAACATGGCCATTGCTGCTCCTCCACCTGGCTTCAGGGACAGTTCAGATGAGGAAGACTCTCAGAATCAAGCAACTCAGCCTAGAGAAGACAAGGAGCAATCTAGTAACCTAGGCAATGATGATATTCCAGTGTCGCTTATTGATGCTGTCCCTACTAATACAGAAGGGAAGTGTGAAAAGGGGCTAGATGATGCTGTAGTCTCTACACTTCAAGCACTAGAAGCTTTGGCAGCTTCAGAGGAACAGCAGACGAATGACAATTCAGGTTCTTTCACCATAGTTACATTTATTCATTGAAATCATTCCATTTCATCCATTTAGCTTTGGAGATACTTCATTTTCTGAGGGCTTTTTTTTTTGCTTTTTTTTATTGCTTTTTATTTTTTTGCCATCATTTCCCATACATCATATTCCATAATATGTAGTGGAACTGTCATTATGTTATAAAGTTTTCTGTCCCGGGAACTGTGCAATAAAACCAGAGTATTTTTAGAGAACATATTTTTGTATCTATCTAACACATCCCATTTGCTTGTCACTTATCTAGGTGCTTCAGCTGCTGTCATTAATTGACTGTTATTTTTTGTGGCTTGCAGGTGTAGCTATCTTGCGAGCCTATAGCCCTGAGTCATCTTCAGATTCTGGCAATGAAACAAATTCCTCTGAAATGACTGAAAGTTCTGAACTAGCTGCAGCACAGAAACAATCAGAAAACACTGCACGTATGTTTTTGACCACAAGTGAAGGGTACCAACCCCTTGTGGAAGAGCAAACTGAATTTCCCATTGCTAAGACTCAGGCTGGAGGCCCAGGCATGAAGTCCTCACAGCCTTTGGCTGGTCGTCAGGCTGCAGAACTACAGTCAAAAGTTGTGCCTTCAAAGCAGATTCTTCATTCAGATAATATGGAAATGGAACCAGAGACCATGGAAACAAAATCTGTCACTGATTATTTTAGCAAATTGCACATGGGATCCTTGGTATATTCTTGCACCAGTAAAAGGAAAAGTAAGATGACTGACAGTGAAGTAAAAACACCCTCTGATGGCAATGCTACTGTGAAAAAGCAACAGGGAACTAAAAAAGCAGAGACTGATGAAGACCTAAAAGCTAAATTTGGAACTCTTTCAGCAAGAGACACTCAACGCATAAGCACTTTCAATGTGGAGAGAACTGCCTTTCGCCAAAGATGGTACGCTGCTGCTGAGGATGGGGCAGCAGAGAAGCCAAGCCCAGAAACAGTGAATGGGAAGACTTTTCCCAGAGTTCCTGTCCTTGGTAAAACAGAAAGTGACTGTAAGGATGTAGTGGACCCTGAGGTGGATCAGGATGATACCTCAAGGCTTAGCCAAGGTGAAACCTTTATGTCAGATATGACTCCTGTGTCTTCAGCCAAAGACTTAAATGACACGGAAGATACTGATTTATCTGCAGATGACCATCCTTCAAAGCTTCCAGAAGCAGAACAGAGCGTAGCTAGACTTTGTGAATATCACTTGGCTAAACGCATGTCGTCTTTGCAAAGTGAAGGCCATTTCTCAATGCAGAGCTCTCAGTGCTCTTCAGTGGATGCAGGATGCAGCACAGGCAGTAGCACGTGTGCTACTCCAGTTGAATCCCCTCTTTGTACCTCTGAGGTTAAGCACATTATCTCTGATCCATCGGTGAAGGGCATTGCCTATATCCCAACAGATGAAAGAGCTGCCATTCTTCCAAACCATGGAACAACATACAAGGACCTGCATCAGCAGCCCGAAGCCGTGTGTCACAGAATGCCAGTGCCTGTTGTGCATTCAGCAATTAATGCTGAACCGCTCTTTGGCACTTTGAGAGAAGGATGCCATCGGATCCCCAAGATAAAAGAAACTACAGGTACAGCAGTAATAAAGGTTTTATTCTGTTTGCTTTTAAAGCTACATATTAAGATTGAGTATCACATTTACATTATCTTTATTTACTTGAAAATATAGCAAGAAACTATATCAGGCAGTCAAATTAGGTTTTCAGTGTATTCATTTTAGTTATAAGGCACTGAGTTGTTTCCATGGGCTGTTTACAATGGTTAAATTCTTTTAAATCTCTCATTACAACAGATAAATGAGTTTTAAATGTATTTTCCCTACATTTTAGATTTACTATGTGGAGGACATTGATGGAGAGGCCTATATGAGAAAGCATTCTTTAGAAGCTTCTCCAAAATTCATCTCATATATTTTGATTGAGTTCCTGAGTCAGATTATAAGATGAATTCACAAAGTATATCAATGTGGGAGAGAAAAAAATGTGATTCATTAGTTGTAATATTATGGTTTTTTAGTAGTTGCTAAAACATACCAATGTCAATAAAAATTACTAACTGTAAAGATAAAAATATGACATTATCTTGTTAACCATGTGTTTTCTTTGACATCTGATTGTAGGTGTTTCTGTAAATAATAATTTACATCCAGAACCATTGCCAAATTTTAAATTCCAGCTTTAAGAGATTTGATAAGCTTAACATTATAAAAAATGTGCATTTTTTTCCAGAGATGGCATTGGGAATGTTTTCCATTGGATTTTTACCATTTCCCTTTTTCCTGGGGCAAACCCACTTGTACTAGTAGTGCATGAATATGTGAAAATCAAAAAGTGAAATGGAGTAGGAGCCAGAATGAAAAATGTGCTTTCTCTGACAAAGAGACATAACAAGGACCAAGTGTAGTTTTCTGTATGTTCTCCGGTATAGCTACGTAGGATTTTTTAATCTGAAAATACTCCTCTAATTATATAGTAGGTAACCTCTGATACAAACAATGGGAGATATGTAGGAACTTTAGTAGTTGTTTTTCTACTTCCTTTCTATTTAAATTAATGTGTTGAAAGAGAAGGAACTGTTAACTATTCGTAAGTTGTAATTTGGTGATGGATTTTAAAAGGCATCTTAGTGAAATGCAAAAAAAACCCCACAAGGAAGTAGCAGTGGTTTTTGTTGTGAAACATTTTGTGGAGACTGTTGAAAAATACTGTGAATCCATTTGGCCTGGCCATTAAAGATATTTAAAAGTTCAATCTCTGAATATTATCAGGGTGATGCTTAATTATTCTGTCTGCTCTTCTACTACCCCTAGTGTAGCTTTCACAGAGCCTGAAAAGGGAAGACAAGGAGGAATTCCTACAGCTTTTCCTAGACAGCCTCTAGCTGACTCCATCATGCTATCATCCATGCTATCAGAATCAAAGGTGCCAAGTCAAAATCAAGACTCTTGTGACATTCCCAAAGTAAATCAGGCTTGTGGGGCAACAGATAGTTTACGGCCATATGACATGATAGGAGGAAGCCTCAGGATGCCGCACAGCAGGAAAGTGTTGAGGCGCAGCAGCAGCAGCGTTGGAGGATCTGCAGGCATCGAGATGCTGTTTGAAAAAAAAGCGGCTACAGTCAGCTTCAAAAATCTCAACACCACCCAAAGAGAGGAATCCAAATCAGAGAGAAGGGTGGAACTTCCCCTGGGCAAAAAGCTGTCAAAAAGTTATTCCCAGAGTTGTGTGTACGTCAGCACTGATAGGAAGGACGGTAAGAGGTGTTCAGGCACAAGCGCCAGTCAGAAGGACTCCAAGCAGTATCGAACGTTGCCACTGCGGAGGCTGGATACCAGCACCTGGAAGTGTCGAGGCCCCTTCAGCTACTGTTTCCTAAGCAGAGGAGATGATGACAATGATGATGAAGATGATGGAGACAGCAATCAGGTCTCGTGTCTCTTCGAACCGCAGGTCCCGTGTGAGCTCGCAGAACCATCTGGGCAGTCTTTTTCCACTGAAAATGATGAGGAAGCCTCTGAGTCCCCCCAAACTGCTGAGCACCTGCAAGATGATGCAGTTAATGCACATGAGACGAGCAGTGCTGACGTCCAAGGTGGCCAAACTGATGTGAATCTCAACGATGTGGCATTTGATGCACGGATCACAAGAATAAACGTGATGAAAGAGAAGACATATGCAATGCCTGACGGATTTATTGCAGCACAAAAGGATGCCAATGAGCTACTCTCACTGGTCCGAGCAAGTATGGGCAAGAGAGAAGATTTACATCCAGAAACATATGACCTTAAACTTTCTCAGTACAAACAACTGTTATCTATGGAATCGAGACAGTTGGGAAGTGCCTGCAGGAAAATGGCCATGGCTGATAAAAGCCCTGAGGAAATGCTTTTAGCTATGACTTCCAGCTTTCAAGTACTCTGTTGCTTAACAGAAGCCTGCATGCGTTTAGTTAAAGTTATGAACTGTGAAACACAGCAGCAGGAAATTATAGCTAAGATAGACGAGGTTGTAATAAACTACATTTGTCTTCTGAAAGCTGCAGAGGCAGTGTCAGGCAAGACCTCCAGTGATCCTAGCATTAAACTCTTGGCTCGACATTCGACTACCATGGCCGCTATTGTAAGCACACTAACACGTTCTCTTAAAATGCTTTTAAACAAGTAAAATACAAAAGTCACTTCATAATCTACCTTTGCAAAGCCATACATAAAACTTTTATTTACTGTATGTGTATGAACTAATGTAACAAACTCAGCTCTCTCTGTATATTTTGTTATTTTATATAAAATAGGTATGAGATGATTAAAAAAAAAAAGTTATAGTTCTGAACACTGAGAAAAGTACTGACCAGATCTGTCCTTCTGTTTATACAAAACAAAAGCCAAAAAACCCTTTCCCCAACAGCAGAGAAACAAACAAACAAAACATCATAGAGGAACAAATTAATGTTTGGCTATTTTTCATATAGTCAAATCTATGGTTGTATGAAGTGAACTTTTAAAGCCTGTTATGTCAAAGGAGTTGTTTTCAGTTTCATCCAAGTTTTCACTTGGAGAATGCTCCATGTTTAGAAATAGGAAATGAAATCATAATGTATATAACACAGTATTTAATGTTTTAAAATTATAATTTTTAAGCATTGAAAATAGTAAAAAGACATTTAAAATCCAAGAGACTATTATAACTTACTAGAGAATATATATATAATAAATGACTCTTTTGTTCATATTGCCTGAATTACCTGATTCTTCTTTTCTAGGAAGTTCTCTATTTAAAAAAAAAAAAAAAAAAAAATTATTGAAAAAACCAACTTCAGAGAGCAACTGATTGTATTGAATGTTACAACGTTGCATTTCAGACAGTAATGGTAAATATGGGAGAGAGAGTGAGGACATTAAAAACAGTGGCAATGTCTTTTCTGTAATGAAAGGTGGATGGCATGGAGGGCAGATCAGAATGTATAGGGCGAGTCTACAAATCTCCTTTCCTTGTTAAACGAGAGAAAGGACAATCAGGAAATTCCTGTGCTGTTTACTGTTTCATCATATATTTATGGTGCATCTGAACAACATGAACTGCAACTATTTTGTTAAATATTTTATACTTAATATTTTACGATTCTGAATGTTTAACTGTAAATAAGTTAGAAATAAAATGAAGTTTTCAGAATACAATAAATATCTCTGAAATGTTTCCAGCTAGACACAATACATCTGTGAGTGCTAAGGCTAGCCCCCCAAGAACTACAGAGCCCAGGTAAAAGAGAGATAAATGGGCAAGAGGAAGACCTTCCATGGGTCAAGGAGGATTGGGTTAGGGATCACTTAGGCAAACTGGCCACTCAAAAATCTATGGGCCCAGATGGGGTGCACCCAAGAGTGCTGAGGGAACTGGCGGAAGTTATTGCTCAGTCTCTCTCCATCATCTTTGAGTGGTCCTTGAGAGCAAGGGGAGGTGCCCGAGGACTGGAAGAACCAACATCACTGCAGTCTTCAAAAAGGGCAAGAGGGAGGAGCCGAGCAACTACAGGCAGGTCAGCCTCACCTCCATCCCTGGAAAGATGATGGAGCAGCTCATCCTAGATAGCATCTCTAGACATATGAAGGAGAAGGAGCTGATCAGGAGTAGTCAGCATGGATTCACCAGGGGAAGTCATGTCTGATGAACCTAATAGCCTTCTAAAATAGGATGACTAGCTGGCTGGACAAGGGGAGAGCTGTGTATGTTGTCTACTGTGACTTCAACAAGGCTTTTGACACCATCTCCCATAACATTCTCATAGGAAAGCTCCAGAACTGTGAACTGGAGGGATGGGCAATGAGGTGAATTGAGAACTGGCTGGACGGCAGAGCTCAGAGGGTGGTCATAAATGGGGCTGAGTCCAGTTAGAGGCCTGTGGCCAGTGGTGTCCCCGAAGGGTCAGTATTGGGCCCAAGGCTGTTCAACTTGTTCATTAGTGACCTGGACGCTGGCACTGAGTGCACCCTGAGCAAGTTTGCAGACAGCACCAAGCTGAGTGGAGTGGCTGACACTCCAGAGGGCTGTGCTGCCATCCAGAGGGAGCTGGACAGGCTGGAGAGTTGGGCAGAGAGGAGCCTCATGAGGTTCAACAAGGACAAGTGCAGGGTCCTGCACTTGGGGAGGAATAACCCCAGGCACTAGGACAGACTAGTAGTTGACCTGCTGGAGAGCAGCTCTGCAGAGAGAGACCTGGGAGTCCTGGTTGACACCAAGCTAACCATGAGGCAGCAGTGCCCTTGTGGCCAAGAAGGCCAATGGGATCCTGGTCTGCATCAGAAGGATGTTGCCAGCAGGTGGAGGGAGGGAATCCTGCCCCTCTACTCAGCTATGGTGAAGTTGCATCTGGAGTAGTGTGTGCAGTTCTGGGCTCCCCAGCATAAGAGGGATGTGGAGCTTCTAGAGAGGGTCCAGTAGAGGGTAGCCAAATGATTAAAGGACTAGAATATCTCTTGTATGAGGAGAGACTGGATGAGTTGGGCCTGTTTTCTCTGGAGAAGAAAAGGTTGAGAGGGGATATGATTGATACGTATATGAAGGTGGAATGTAGAGTGGAAGAGTCCAAGCTCTTCTCAGTGGTGGCCAGTGACAGGACAAAAGGGCAATAGGTGTAAGTTGAAACATAGGACGTTCCACCTGCAGGTGAGGGGGAACTTCTTTACTGTGAGAGTGACAGAGCAGTGGAACAGGCTGCCCAGGGAGGTTATGGAGTCTCCTTCTCTGGATATCTTCAAAACCTGCTTGGATGCCACCCTGTGTCATGTACTTTGGGTGTCCCTGCTTGAGTAGGAAGGCTGGACTAGATGATCCCTAGAGGTCCCTTCCAATCTTGAAGATTCTGTGATTCTCTTATTCTGGGAAACTTTTCTAGGCACCTGTTCTAATATCTGACCATCCTCCTAGGAAAAAAGAAATTATCCCAATGTCTGTTTGGAATTTTCCTTTTTGGCAATTGCCTCTTTCCCTATCACTGTGCTCCTCTGAGAAGTTTTGCTCCATCTTTTCTGTATCCTCCCATCAGGTAGCTTTAGGCAGAAATAAGGCCTCCCGTGAGCCTTCTCTTTCCCAAACTAAACAAACCCAGTTGCTTCAGCGCTCCTTGTACATTGTCCCACTGCAGCCCACCTGCTAGACTCACTGGCACAACTTCACTATATTCCCTTTTCTGCTTTTGATAAATCTCAAGTATCAGTTAGCCAGCTCTTCTAGCAAGCAGAGTCTCTCAGCAAGCAGACTCTCCCCCACGATCTGAAATAACAGCTAGTTGCTACCATGTGAATATCTCTCTCTCTCATGCACACAATTGTATATAATCTTCTGTATGCTGTCTTACTGTGACTTTGAACAATACCATACATAGTCCTCAGTCTCTCCTGGGTGTATTTTGTCAGAGATGTCCTAGAATCATATGCGTTCACAGGCAGGATACATTGATGGCCTTGCTCAGTCAGTGTCCCAATCTTTTCTCACCTTCTCCTCACCAGCTAAGGAGATCCTCAGATAACAACAATAACTATTTCTAGTTCTGAAGTACATGACTTTGCATATTATTTACTACTGTATTATAACACACTTCAACTTTAGGGAGTCTCTGTTTTTCTCTGCAATATACTAATCAATTCCTGCATGAATTGTATGTCTCAACTTTATGTCATCAGGAAAATTTCCTCAGTATTTCTTTCAGCATATCAGTGTAAAATATTAAATAAGATACTTTGTCTGGTGTGTATATTTTCATATACACACTACAATTTTAGTTATTTTTAGTTTGGCAAAATTACAAGCATCTTCATGTTTAAGTCCTGGAGTTCAGATTTTCTTCAATAACTTTTGACAAAGTTTGCACTTTTGAAATTGAGAAACGAGTCACAGAATCACAGAATGTTTGAGGTTGGAAGGGACCTCTGGAGATGACTTAGTCAAAACCTCCCTCCTCAGACAAGGTCCCTGCATTTCACTTTTACTTGTGGCTTGTCACTACCAGTGAAAATGTTTGGCCACATTCTCTCTACACTGTCACTTCAGATGCTTATACATGCTGATACTCCATCATACACATATATATATTAATACTCCCATCAGTCTTTTCTAGGCTGAACATCCCAGCTCTTTCATTCACTCCTCATATGAGAAATGCTCCAGTTCCTTACTCCTCTTAGCAGCCCTAAAAATAAGCTACATACCTCCCATTTCTTCTCCTTCAATTTAAAAGAGACTTAATCAATTCATCATCACTAGACCATCCAGAATACTCTGTAATTTACTTTCTTATTTAAAAAAGTAAAATAATTTTTCTTATATATTACTTGAAGATAGGAAATGAGCTCTTGAGTCATTCAGTCAATTTGCAAGTCCCTATGACCACCTTGAAATTCATTTTGAAATGAACTACTGAAGAAAGATTAGGCTACTGATTGCACATTTTTATGCAATAGGCCTTATTTAGTCATATTTTAAAATCACTTTGTACATTCATTTTGTCATTCTGAGAAAATAAGTACTTAGTGCACGTCAGCACTGCTCAGCATGGAGTTATACAAGTAAAAAGGAACATATTCTGTTGCCTACTTCATTCTTAGAAACTTCAAAGTTATTACTTTAAATGACTGTCTACTCATACTGGACTTAACGTGCACTCTGTTGCTCAAGTTTGGAGCATGCTTGCTGTTATGAGACCTGCCTTGCACCCATCTGTCATTCTTCACAAATGGTATATAAAGCAGAATATACCTAGAGCTATTTAAAATACTGAAGTAAGTTAATTCTTGTTTGTTTAATTTACATCAGTGCCTTCTTTAAGCTTACCTTTATGCCTTTTTGTGATCTGTGAGAGCTAAATTTTAACTTCTAACCTGTATTAAATGTGCTTCATAATGAGCTATGTCCCTGCATACTTCCTTTTCCATACTTTTAAAAATAGCCTCCTTTAAGAAGGCCTAAAAAAGAGACTTCCTTTAAAACAGCCTAAAAAAGAGGCTGCCTTTAAGAGGCCTAAAAAAGACCTCCTTTCAGAAGGTCTCAGGAGCATTCTGAATAGCCTGAGAAGCCAAAAAACCTTCCTTTGGTCCAAGAGCCTGAAGCTTCCAAACACTATTATGATCAAGCTGGACTGTCTGCCACCCTTCTTGCCATCAGCGGAAGACTTTGGAAGTGGAAACAACCAGAAATGTTACTCCTAAAAGGTGTGCCTCTGCAAGGTGCTTTCACCCAACCTTTCTATCACAGTAAGATGCAGTCAGGACTTTTCAGTAATCAAGGTTTTAATGCAAAGACAAACTTCTTAAGTCAACATTGTTGTTCTTGGAGGTATGAACGTTTTCTTTTGTGGTGGCATCCTCAAGCTGATTTCCTCTGGGGTGTGAGCCTCAGATATTCTCCACTTTTCCAAGCGCTGTTGTTAGATTTGCTTCATCTGCATTTGACCTGCCTATTTCGGCAACAGGATTAAACTATGACTGGCCAGAGGGCTGAACTCTTCACACCAGTAAGAGTTCCAGCTTATCTGAGCTTTATACATACTTAAAGGTGTTTTGTCAAGTGATGACTGACCACACAACTCTTCTATACCTGTTACCTTTCTGTTGCATTTTCTTTTCTCTAACAGAATTTGACTGGCTTTTGGCACATGTGCAAAGAGAACTGGACTTGATTACTACTTGTTCATTTATTGACTTCCTATCCCTTCTCCCCCCAACACACACACATACACACACAAACTTCTCGAACGAGCTTTTTGGAAGTCTTCGAGAAGATCTATGAGGAGTGGTGTCACCAACATATATCAGTTTGTGTCCCATAGCCTCAGGAAGCTCCAGCATACTTCCTGGAGTGCAGTGGTCTTGGATCATTCCTTCATGGTATGTCAAGAGCATTTCCTCCAGGCTCTTCATTACTAAAGTTTCAATCAAGATAAAATCACAGAATCATAGAATCTTCAGTGTTGGAAGGGACCTCTAGAGATCTACTCCAACCTTCCCGCTCCAGCAGGCACACCTAGAGCAGGTGGCACAGAGCGGCATCCAGGCGGGTTTTGAAGACCTCCAGAGAAGGAGACTCC
>JAUBOD010000966.1:1007278-1021023 GCA_032353885.1 Nothura maculosa
GTGTGCAGGGGGGTTGGACTAGATGACCTCTAAGGTCCCTTCCAACCTTACACATTCTATGATTCTATGATTCTCTGAGGCATCCCTGAGGCCTTAAGAACTGTCACAGCACTTTGTAGAGCACTTCTGCATGAGGGACTTCAAGCTCTGCTGCTAGGTAGCTCATGGCAGATATTGGCCATGGATATTAATTTGGGGAACAAACATGGATATTAATTTAACAAAGACAGAAAGAAATAGAAGATCATTATCCAGAACTGTGTTAGCAAGATTCCCTTCAATGTTTTGGGGTCTGTCTCTGTGGCTGAAAAAGAATCAAAATGGCTTAGGACATGCTTTACTTCCTGTGCCAATGCACCAAAGGTGATGACAGAAGTGTGAATACATCTTCCATGGTTCTGTAAAGGGAAGAAGTTGTGCAGTCTGGAGTGATAAGATGTAGGTGTATGCACAGCACAAAAATATATATAGACCATGTATGTTGGAAACGAATTACTGGTAAGTTATGCTTCTTTCCTGAAGGCCAAGTGTTATTCTGTGTCCCATCTGTGAACTGCCATTGAAGCATCCTGGGAAAGCAGTCGGGATCTGCAAAGATGGAATTAAACTTACAGTAGTAAAGCAGCATCACTTCTGTTTCTTGCTATTAACAAGATGACAAGGGAAGAGAATTGCCTCTACTACAGAATATGCAGAAAACAGGTAACAACAATAGGTAATAGAAAAAAAAAACATTTTTGTATCATCCTTTAGTGCAGGAGATGCCAAAATGTCACACAATGGTTATATGGTAAAGTTTTTCAAGAGGTTCTTCAGAAAGAATGAATGTAAATCCTTCTTTTGCAAGGTTCCTTTTTATTGCTTATGTCATTAAAGTGACAACATGGGATGATAGAAGATGTCATCAGTAAATTTATCCTTGAAAGCCTGATTCTATTTTGTGGACTAAACTTTAATTCTAATTTAACAAAGGTTTTATCTAGGAGAGATTTGAGGTCAGCATATTTGGGTGTTAATAGTTACAACCTGAACTCTGGGCTTTGATTTCCCTAGAAGCACCCAGAAATCTTCCCAAAAGGCACTTTTTTTTGCTAAAAGAGGTGCCAATGATGTAATTTTCTTTGAATCTTCTGTTTCTGGCAAAATGGTCATAAATTCAATTAAAGGTCTAGTCTGTTCTTGAATCTACAATACAGAGGATGCTGGTGGATGCTGGTCTGCAATTTTGCTGAGCATTGTCCTGCTGTTTTAATGTCTACAGTTCCTAATATCTTCTCAATCTGCAAGGATAGCCCAAATGACTGAGGCCATCAATCATTTCTGGTACATAAAATTATGCTTACGCCCTCTTCATATTTTCAGCTGTTTTCTTCAGTACAAATAGAAAACTGCTCGTGCTCAGTTAGTTAGTCTAAAGTCAACATGTTTCAGTGGGAAGTTTTTAGCTTTCTCAGGTCCATTTTAGGGCTTCTGTGGTACGTCAATTCTACAGGCAAGTACATTTATGTACACTAAATATACAGCTGTCTTTCTCCTTAATAATGCAGGAATATCACTGCTTGAATCAGCCAGATGTTACTCCAGTTATAACAAATTTAGCATCCCAGAAGCATGTTTACCTGCACAAGACACTAACTTAACACTTACATACAAGCTATCTTTTTCCTACTGACTTTTTGTAGCTATGACTTAAGCAATTATTTACTTTTAATTGTCCTTGGTTTAACAGTGTATTTTTTGGCCAAAATGTATTATTTCCTATTTTATTCCTGCTTTCATTGTTAAATTTTTAGCACTTGAAAAACATGTCTTACTGCACAGTAAAAGAGATAATAAATTGGATATATTTCTCAACAAAGATAGTGCACAGAATTTTGCTTTTAGAAGCAGTCCTGCCTTCTACAAAGGAAAAAATTCACTGCAATATTTTTTTCTTTAGATAATTGAAACAAAATAGTAAACAGAAAGTCTACATATATGGAAGAAAAATGTGAACAAGGCAGCAATGCATTATTTGAGAAATAAGTAGTGATAGATATTCAAGAGAACAAAATAGTTACCTTTCAGTTACTTAAGTTGTACAATGCTCGCATCTCATATAAAATATAGTTGCCAAATCAGTTCCTTCTGTAGAATAAAAATGAAGAACTTCGCCTTGGAAATGCCTGTGGAGATCCTGCCAAGTTGCATTTGGAGGGGATGTTTCAGAGATCTTCACCAAATCTCGGAGAACATCATGAAGAACCTTGGGAAGATCTAGCATACCTGTAGAGGCAGTCTGCTCAGACCTCACCACTGGTAAGATTGCAAAATGAGTCCTTTTTCTTATTTTATAAAATAGTTGCTATCATCTTTGCTGAGTGTGTGTCATACTGATTTTTTTTAAAATAGTAGTTTTGAATTGCTTTTCTCTCCTCTTTTGCTCTATGGAAGACCTGCATTAATAGGGTAAATGACAAACAAGATGATAAACAAGAAACTGATTCTACACAAAAGCTCTCAAAACAATTTTAGTATTATGAGTAAAAATCTTTGAAAGAAATTCAGTTTAACTTAGTTATCCACTGACAACTTATTTTTAAAAAATCTAAAGATATTATTGTGGAGTATATTGCTTATTTTGCCCTGTTTTTCTTTTTCTGAAACTCAAAAAATGATTTTCTTTGCAAACCTTATTTCAGAGGAATTTCATTTAAAATTATGGTATTCTTCGTCAGAGTCCCTATTTATATTTGTCAACCTAGACATGAATATTCTGGGAGTCTTTCTACTCACAGAATAATATAGATTATTTATATCCCTTAAGTCCATAAGTTTTTGTTTTGAAAGATGTCTTCTGCTCACTGAATCTACCTGTGTGTTCTCTGTGAAGACAGGAAGCATCAGGACTCATCATTAAAGCAGTTGAGTTTTTAATGGTATTTTTCTTTTAGAAGGCTCTTTTGGAACATCATTGACCTGAGGTCTAGGAAACTGTTTTTAATTTCTACCCTGAAAACTAGGGTTAAAAGGACAAGTTCTAGTACTATGTTTTTGGTTTAAACTGTTATCTTCTCTCACTAGTGCTTGTACATCAAAGTCTAGATGAGATCTTACCCACGTTTGTATAATTGGTTTATTACTTCTCTATCTATGGAGAATTTGTCTTGCACATCAGAAGAGCCCATTTGCCTTTCATGCCTGAAGCACACTGGTGCCTTGCAGTTATTCTGTGAATAACTAGTACTCTCGGTTCTTTCTCCTCAGTCAATTAAAAATGATGAAATCCTAAGTTATGGTGTACCTTTTTTGTTGTTAGTCCCCAGGGTAGAATTCATCTTGCTTGACTTTAGTTGTCTAAATGCTGGGTACCAGCATAAATCACCTAAACACTCTGTACAGTCCATGCAGAGAGAGAAAGAGTCATCTCCTGAGGCACATTCAAAAATGGGAGAGATAAATCACTTTCTGGACCTGCCTTATTCTCTCTTTGCTTTGATAATATAGAGAGACTAGACAACCACCTTAGTCTCAGTGGTGAATATAAGGAGATGAATCTCCTGTCATTTGTCTTCTCACTTTGTACTGCTCTGAATTTTAATTCCTATCACTTGTACTATTTATGAAGGTTGTCTGCTCTTCATTTTTGCTAGTAACATCTGATCCCCTCTGAATTTGACAATGGCTCCTGTCTTTGATTATATAAACAGCTTTGAAAGGCAGTAGGCACATTATTTCTGCATAAAAAAAGGCATCAAATCAAGTGATGTGTGGCTATTAATATCCATTTGAGGTTGCCATTTCACCTGCTTTTCAAGCTTTTTCCCATGGCTAATTGTTTGCTTTATTTGTGCTTACAACTCTTAATTATTGCTTTGCCTGCAAAAATTTAATACACTCTGAGAATATATAGGAAAGTTTTGTCAAAGTTGTTGTGCCTTGAAAAATTTGCATGGATATATTTCGTATTTTCCATGCTGTATATTTCTAAATTCAGTTTCTTTTTTTTGCTCCTTCCACTGATTTGAGACTGAACAGAGTACGTACCTTCCAAAAGTTGGTAAAAAAATTATCACTCAGTTTGGTAGTGAACAGTAAGCAACTGTTCCAGGGGATCCCATAATGTGAAGGATTTTCTTTGAGTTTTTAGTGCTGAACATCTCTTGCTGAAGTGTATTCAGAGTTCTTAAATGTCTAAATTTCTCTTACTGAAAAATTAGTGATTGTATCATGCCAGAATAAATACTGGAACTATTTTTACTATGATTAGTAAAACATGAGAATTTAGTATTCATCTCTATGAATGCAGATGCTTTCAGCAGAGTTGTTGAAATCTGAACTAGTTGTACTGAGCTCCCTTCATACTAGAGAGAAGAGGACATTACTAGATGCAACTCACATCACTGTAATGTGCACATCACTCCAGATAACTTGATTTGCATCTTGGAAGTGTCCATTTTTCTCTGGTGAATCTTAAGGGAGCCAGAGATAATCAGCTCAAATGTTCATAGATGGCTTGTGGATGTTTGAAGTGATATGTTGTTAATATAAAACAAAGAACTCAGAAAATTATGAGGTTATTGGAAAGTATTGATTCAGAAGATCCATAAAGTTTTATACTTCTTCCTCCCTTATTTTCCAATTGTAGCGTTATTTCCATGGAATTTCCTTCCCTCCCTTTATCTTATGGTATAAGACTAGCTCTTCTCAAAAGCATAATCAAGCCAGTAGGGGACAGCACTGGTGAAGAAATTTGATAATACTCCATAACTTGATGGCAATTTTATTTTGTTACTGTTATGTCAATGCCTATGTTAACTCTACTAATTGAGTGGCGTTAAGAAACACCAACTTTCTCATCATCTCTTAGCAAGATCCAGTGCTAGAAGCATAGGCACGGACTGCCAGAGTTCCTTGTGTGCATACAGCACACTGCCTTCCTGAGTACTGCATGTAAGTCAACTCTTGAGATAAAATATTTTTTGATCACTTGAAAGATAATATTTAGAATCTATAGAAATCTCAACACTTTGTGTACTTAAAAAAAACTTAATACCTAAAAAAACCTCTAAAAAGCTTAAGTAGAAGTGATCAACAGCACTTTGTAATTGTTCACATTTTAATGAAAGTTATTCCTGAATTCTCAACAGTATTTGTATAAAACTTAAATAATTATGTTATAATAATAATATATAATAATTTCTGCAAATTTCAGAGTGGCCAGGATTCCTACTTGGAAAAGAACACCTTCTTTTATATTTCTAACTCCTGAATCAAATAAACTGCAGATCAGCATTAATAAATTATATCAGAAATAAATCAACCAGTAGAAGAAATGGAAACTGTAAGAAATTATTTAACAAATAGTATCACAGTTTCGTGAAAAGTCATACAACTATTTCTCTTTTCATTGGCAAATACTGTCTTTAAAAAAAATATGGTGATACGGTGATTTGGTTCACAAAGTTGTTGTGGATTTGTCCTTACATTCTGATTGAAATGCTCAAGTTTTGTTCAAAGGAAACTTATAATCTCATAGTGGCCATTTTATAGGGTTTTAACAGCTCTTCACTGACATTTGTTGTTCAGGATACACATCAATTTCCATAAAACTACTCAACTTGCATATTGTACCTTTGTTAAATAACCCTCAATTAAAAATGTCCAAGCATGGTCTCTTCCTGAAGGTTAAATTTCTTAAAAGCTTTGAGTTTATTGACAGAGAGCAAAGTACATTTTGATGGTTTTAAAATATTCCACCTGCACTGAAAATATTCCACCACTAAAAGGACTACATCAAAAGCAGTCTGGTTGCATTCATTCTTTACTTTGAATGTGCATCACAGATGATGTCAGTAGGACCCTAGTAAGATAGTTGCTAATTAACTTATGTCCCCTCTTTTGGCTCTGCAGCACAAAATGCTGCAGGAGCAGCCTGAAGAGCAAACATTAGCTTGTTTGTTTCTTTATTAATAATTTATCTAGAAATGTTGAAGATATTTGAAGTTATCAAATTCTACCAACCTATGGCAACTTTTCTAGGACTAGACCCCATCAGTCTTGCTCCATCCAGATCACTATCATGTAAGGATTACTGTAAAGCTTGCTCCTGGCTCCTCCTTCTTGACCTAGCTGCAAGTTCAGTTTTGGCTGGCAGTTAGAAATGACAGTACTCTTTTGAATTATACTTTTGCAAACGGAAAAAGAGAGAAGGCAGCAACCTTGAAATGAAATTATTACTTTTGGGAGTTTTTTATGTGACATTCTGCAAATAAACCACCTGAACATAATGTTGTCTCTTATGTGAAGATCAAACAGTAAAACTTACAAAAAAAAAGATAAACCTCTTATTTTTCTTGCCCAATTTGAAAGAATAAAAATGGAAAAGATTTTTTTTCAATGTCTTTAACTTATTAAGAACAACTCTGTAGCAGGTGGATAGTTTTTCCTCTAATTTAAAGCAGTGGCATTGCTTGCCTGTTTGGACTTTGCTATTTGGTCATTTGACTTGATGAAAAGTGTTGAAGATCCAGGACTGAGATTTGTTTTATGTCAGGGAAAAAAATTTCTAAATTTCTGCGTGCTTGGAGGGAAAAACTGTAAGTAATGCTGGTATGAACCATCTTGGAAATAGCAATGTGTTGGATCTCCTTGACAGAGATGCATAGGATCTCATTCACTATAACTCTTTTACAAAGTTTTTATCTTTTTTTGTGTGTGTCCTTTTACATTTCCTAATTCATATGTTGCTAGAATCCCAGTACATGTCCATTGGAAGAAATTAGAAGTCCAGTGGAATCCATGAAAATGGCTGAGGAAAATTTAAATTTAAATTTTGCGGAGACAGGTTTGATTCTGAGATTTCCTAACTTGTGAGTGCTTGAGTTAGAAATTTTAACCATCTTTTTAACTGTCTTTTTGTTTCAGTGATATTCTAGTATTAAAAATGAAAAAAAGTTACATATTTTAGTGATATTTGCATTGGTTTTGTACCTACTAGCTCTAGACAGCTGTGATACAACTCACTCCACAACTAGAAACATGATTTTCATTTCCAAGTTGAAGTTATATTCGTTTGTGTTGCGACAGGGATGTTAAAACAGTTCTCTCTCAATGTTTTTTGACATCTTCCCACCTTCATCAAGAGTCATGTTGTTGTTTTTCTTAGCTCTGTCCAACAAGCCAAGTTCTTTTATTCTTTTGATAGAGTAGACCTCATAATCAACTTAACTGGGTTATTGATAGTCATCTCTCTCTATTGACAGTGCCTTACATGTGCATAATATGATCTCATTTACATTTTTCAGTATCAGCATATCAGTAGCTCCTAATCATGCTGGCATTGATTAGTGCCAGCAATTAAGGTTGCTATCCCTATCTGTTGACAGTGCATATTGGTCCTACTTCTGCTGTATCTAGTCCTTGAGAATATCTGATTCTTCATTAGTTTTATCTTCCTCTCAAAAAAAAGAGAGAACAAATCAAAACAACATAGTAAAAAAAACTCAATGAAATTAAAACTCTGCAATACATTCTTCAGTACTTCAGAAGCGATTTCATTTAGCGAAAAGAACTGAAGAATTAAAATCTAATTTAGTGAAAAGTATTGAGGAGTCAGAACGGAGGTCTGTGTTTCTCATTATGACTGTATCTCTGAATGGACAATACTGTTTAACATAAAACAAACCAAGGTATTTTCATGATTTTCAAAATTTTCATCAGAAACTCCAGAGAGTTGCAGTAATATAAAAATAGGCAAACAATATGAGGATTACCAATGCATTTTTCTATTGTGAAAATGAGGCATAAAATTCCTGCAGTGAAAATGATAGATATTGAAGGCAATGAATGTTGCAGAGGATTGTTTTGTACTCATGCAAGATAGTCACTCAAAATATGTATGTTGCAGAAGAGTAGATATTATGCATTCCAAAAACAAAGGAGGAGAAAAATGCAGAGATTCAGCCACAGGGTCTTATTCTTGCAATATCTGAGACAACACAGAGTCATAGGTTCATGTAGGAAAGTCAAGGTGCTCTGAGATGAGGTGAGTTTTGAGTATCCACATGTATAGAGATTTCATAACCTTTCTGGACTACCTATTCCAATGTGATTACCCTTCAGGATATACATTGCCATGCACCTTTGAGAGGAATCTGGGTCCACATCTCTATAACCCTTCATTAGATATCTGTAGGCTAGAGCAAGATGATCTATTTCTAAGGATGAACAAACATTTGAATTTGTTCATCTTCTCATCCTCTTCTTTTCTGTCCTGTGTGCTGCACCTCTAACTAGCTCTCTCCTGGACTCATTCCAGGGTGACAGTGTGTTTATTGCACTGAAGAGCCCAAATCTGGGGACAGCTCTCTGCATGGGGTCTCTCAAGTGCTGAGCAGGGGGTGAAGTGAATCACATCCCTTATTTTGCTGGCAACACTCTTGCAAATGAAGCCCAGAATGTTGGTGCCTTTACATCTGTTGACTTATGTTCAGCTTGTTGCCTCCCCAGCACCTTGTTTCTGCAAAACTGCTTTCCATCTAGTTGTGCCCCGTCTCCTACTATCCTACATGCAGGACTTTGCAGTACATAGCATGAGTCACTCTGCTGCCCTTAGCCTTTAGAGATGTTGTTCCCAAGAGCTCAGTGCTTTCCTGTGTCCTTATAGAACACTTAACAGAGTACTAGAGTATTTTTTAGTTAATAGCTTGGTTATACATTTTTGCAACCAATATTTATAATTCTGTGTGGCTTTTTAAAACCATTTTTCATTTTTGTCTTGAAAGACTTTATCTGGAATATTTTAGCTTAGAAGATCTTGTTAAAGACAATGTCTTAGTTGAAATTCTAGTCAATCTTATCAGACTACAGAGTGGATCTTTTTATTATACTGGATAGGTCTTTGGAACTGAGACAGAAAAAAGCAAACATCTTGTCCTTATCTTAAATTCAGAGTCTCTTTAATACCTGCCATTCCAACCAGTTGTACTAAATCAAATGATTAATTCATATAATCACAGGAAAAAAATGTCATGTGAATAAGCTTGGGAACATTTAAGCTTGGGAACATTTCGGTTTCAAAAATGGTGAAGACAGAAAAGAACAACAGAACCCATAAACTACAAATCTATCAGACTTCCTTGAATAGTCTTCAAGACCAGCCCTGAAGCATCAGATAGTAATGTTTCCAAGGAAAACAAAGATGCCAATTTAGACAACGAATGAGACATGGCCTGAAATGAGCCCATATGCCGCATGCAGCAAGCAGAGGTGGGGGAAAAAATGCTGAGGTAGATTAGCACATAACTGAGCTCTCAAAATTTAGTTCACAGATGAGGTAGTAAAAGAAAACTAGTGTTATTCTAGCAGGAAAGGCTGCTGTTAGTCTTTCATTTGCAAAAATAGCACAAACTAGGAGTCTCAGAGAGTATGCTGAATATAGAAATACTAATACAAAGATAACTTTTTTCAAGCAAATCAGATGAAATAGTGGTGAAGCGTGAAGCTGGAAGATGGGGAAGATCAAAGAAAACTGAAAGACAGAATGAGAGGCTCAGACTTGAGGATAAGGATTCAGAGAAATTGGAATGTCAGAACGCCTTTGCAACATTTTGTGACGTGTCCAGGTAGAATAGCCCATTTCCCAAGCAGGAAAAGAAAGTGACTAGATTCTAGTAGCAGAGAAAAACTTTTTTTTTTTTTTTTTTTGTAGAAAGGACTTAACAAGCTAGAGGTGGTGACAGATATGTACTCAGATTAAGTTACAGGGAACTTCAAGATCTGTAATGTATCGCAGCAGCCACAATGGACTATTGAATGGTGATTCCCATGAGTATTTCTGATGAGAGGCAAGATCATTTTTTATTCCTGATAAAGTTTCTGATTTTTCCAAGATTCAGTGAGAAAGCAAGTTATTCTATAGTGACATGGAATATTTAATTTTCATAGCCAAATACTTATATACTTTAATCTACTTATTCAATAAACATCTGACCAGTTAGAAGTGGAAAGAGAAAAAAAATCATGTTCTAAAAGTCTTTTATTTTTTACTCTCATATTGTTTCAAAAATTCAGTAAAGACGTACATAAGAAAAAAAATTTTTTACATGTATGCATCTGAGCAAGGTACATGTAGGAGTATTAAATCAAAAACTTGTTTAATTTCTGCCTGCTAGATCAGGTAGTATGACAGTTAGCTGCCTTCTTATTATAATCTAATAACTATCTTTAGGTTTTCAATTCATCAAAAAAAAAGACAAACATTGCGGTTGTTTAGAAATATTTTTAATACAACCTCGAATCCTCCAGTGGATAAAAAAGCTATTGTTACGGAATCAAGCATTTAAGCATAGCCACTTTTCTATCTTCTGAACTTTTATTTGGAACAGAGAAGAAATGTAATGAAGGTGGAAAAAAGAATAAAATATAATCCAAAGTATAAAATTATTCATAGAAAGAAAAGCAAGAGCTAGTTTGCTTTGGATTCAACTTGAGATATCCTGTGTTCTTTCTTTTAAAAGTTAATAAATATTTGCATTTAAGTGCATGCTGTTGCATGTTGAGCTTTTCTAAGGCTGTAATTTCAAAGATATGATATTCTCAAGTCTCCCTAGATTGTGTTGATCCATTAGGCCCAAGGCTAAAGAAACAGGAGAAATGAAAACATCTTAATATGAAGTAAAAAGAAAACGTGTACTTTTTACTTAAGTATTTGTTTCTTAGCTGATATTCCCTGCTTTTATGCCTGATTAAACCTGCTAGTTTCACAGCAAGGGAAGCCGCTCTGACCTCAATGATTTCCAGAGATAAAGCACTATCAGCTCAGTAGAAGGAGTTTTAAGGTCACTGTAGATAGCAAAGAAATACACTTATAAATTAAAACAAGACAAATTTAAACTTTTCATTATGTAAGGCAGATTCACTCAAACCAACAAGTATATATCATCTCAGGTATTTCAGTCTTCATAAAAAAGCACACACAAACCATGAAAAGTAAAATTATTAAAATCCTTTCAATTTTAATTGCGTCAAAAATCTTTGGTTATAGAAGCAATGTACATAATGTTAAAAGAAGTTGATGTCTTAAAACAAATTAAATAGAGGTGGAAATTAATTTGGAAGCACACATTGACTTCTGCTTTTTCTGTGCGAACACTTAATTGATATTCGATGGTCATATCAGCAGCCTGGTATTTTTAATGACTTGCAGTCTTGTTTACTTTAGAATAGTATTTGTAGCTTTAACCTGTAACCTTTTCAGAACAGTCTTGTGTCAGTTTATCACCTTAAGCTTTTCAATTATTTTCAGTCTCAGATAAGCTTGACAAAAAGACTTTGTCTTTTTGCTCATGTAGTCATTAAAGATGTAATCAAAATCAGTCTTTCATTGAGATGTATTGAGCAAGTTCAATGCTGCTAGCAAAATTCAAAGCTGCATCTCTATAAGATGTGAATCAAATGCTTAATGTGAATAAGCTGTGATTAGCAATGCCTTCTTATTTGCAAATATGCGAAAACTAATTTAGTGAATCCCTGTCAGGTTCAAAAAGCAAATCAAAGGATCATCATGGGGCATATTCATCATTTTTTCTAAGAGCTAAAACAATCAATATAAAAATACAGAAACCATTAAAGGAAAATCCTAGTTAGTAGTTGCATGTGTTTATTTTAACACAAAACTATAGCTGAGATTTTTTTGCATTAACACACAGGATAGAATTCATCAGACAAAATGGAGATGTCTGCATTTAAGCTAATTATTCCAGCTTCATTTTATAGTCAGTAGAAAGACAAGTGGGATTCCTGGACTACAACTCATCTTAATTTCATCTTAATGAAGGTAGCTAAGACAGGACAGATAAACTGTTCATTAGAAATACTCTTTCTTTTCAAAATGTTTCTTTCTCTTCACAAATGGGAGCTGGAGGGGAATGGAGAGGCTAGTGCAAAGACACAAATCTAGTTTGCAAATATGTAAAGCTTGATGAGATGTTTCCTACCACTAATTGCAATACACAGGAATTGCCGGAATTTTGAATTTGCAGGAATTTCTCTGTGCTATAGACTGGCATTATTTGAATAAGCAAGTTGAAATTTTTGATTTCAGCCCAGTTTGAGGGCAATTTTCAAATCTAGGAAGTTGGGATTTATATATATATATATATATATATATAATATATATATATTACCGTGAAAAAGTACATGAGAAAGAAGGATTTATGAGTAATATTTTCCATGTGACACAAGTGTTATTTCTTGTGTTCAGCAAGAATCATATTTGTGAGATTAAATCGTGAAGTTACAGAGGCCTAAAGAGATGCTAAGTGCAATGCTTGCCCACTACTGACTTTAAGTCTACTGACTTCAAGAATTGAAATAATTCGTTGCTTTCAGTGCCTCACCTGAAAGACTCCATCAGCTCATAACCTGAAGTGTACTTAGATAAGTTCACAACACCCATTTCATTAGAAAATAGCTGATTTTAAGTACTCTTCAGCCCATTCTTCTCTATTTTAGTCAGAAATAGCACCAGTTGCTAGTTATTAGCTGTGGTAAACATCTCATCACTGTCATCTTGTTAGTGAAAGATCAGGCCAAAAATGTGCCAAACACTTTGGCCTTCTAGCCATTACCTACCAATAGCGTTCCATCTCCTTGAGGCACAGACCAGGATTGTCATAATCTTCCACTTAGCATTAATGTGCTTACAGAGGCATTTCATGCCCCACCTTGACAATAACTTCCTAGATGAACTCCATTTCATATGAATATAAGCAGCTTCATAATACGACTGTTAGGCTCCATGAAATCAGATTCTGCTACATTTACTTTCTCTGAAAGTTAATTTTAAGCCATATTATCTCAGTTAGGTGGGCAGTTTTTATATAAGCCCAGATTTTACTTGTGTATTTAAATCTTTTAAGAAACTTACTTTGTTTGACAAGTTCAATTCACCTCAGCATCTTTTACTCAAAAGTTTTTTACTGGGGAATTCAGTTATTACCCTTTCTGAAAACCTGAAGCATAGGCAAGCAAAAGGATACAAACAGGCGGTACAAAAGAAAAAGGCCATATTGTATTTCTGGGTGAAGACCAATATTCTTGATTCTATATGCAAAATCCCAGGCAGAAAACAAAACAAACAAAAAAAAAAAAAACATGGAGTACTACCCAGAATCATTGGATGATGCTGCATTTTGCATTAGCCCCCTTGGTCCTTGAATTTGAGGAAGACTCTAAATGGCAGCAGTCTAGAGACTGCTTGTATGCAAAAATTTTAAAACCTCCTGTCTAGAAAAGTAATTTGTCCAGATTACTATTGCTACATTGTGTATTTCACAATAGCTGAAGAGCACTGATTGGGGACTGTATTAACAAGGAAAAAAAAAAACAAATCTAGAATCACAGAATCATAGAATCCTTGAGGTTGGAAGGGACATTAGAGGTCATCTAGTCCAACCCTCCTGCACATGCAGGGTCACCTAGAGCACATGGCACAGGGTTGTATCCAAGCAGGTTTTAAAGATCTCCAAAGAAGGAGACTCCACAACCTCTCTGGGCAGCCTGTTCCAAGGTTCTGTCACCCTCACTGTTGAAAAATTTTTCTTAAGTTCCTAGGGAACTTTTGATGCTTCAGTTTGAAGCCATTTCCTCTAGTCCTATCACTGTCCACCACTGAAAAGGGGCCAGCCCCCTCCTCCTCACTGCCTCCCTTGAGGTATTTATACACAGTGATCAGGTCCCCCCTCAGCCTTCTCTTCTCCAGG
>JAUBOD010000966.1:1032849-1046308 GCA_032353885.1 Nothura maculosa
TTAATGAGAATTAAACTAATAAACACAGACACAACACTGTAGTTTCTTTTAGGAATAGAAATGTCATAAAATCCGATGCCTTCATTCTGGGTGATAACTAAGGAAAATATCACTAAAATCAACCCACAATAATCAAGAAGAATCAAGTATTGGTGATGTAGTTTTTATTTATTTTGATTTGCATATGAAGATAGGCAATATGAAAAAAATGTTCCGAAGGCAGAGTGATTTATGGTGAGCTAGGAGTAACAAGTTTGAGTTAAGAATACCTCTGACATTTCATTTAATTTCTCTTTTTGGTACTTATCACATCATTGTTAGTGAAACTTGATACAGAAATAGAGGAGGGAAGAAAAGGGAAGAGAAGGGTAAACTCTGGGTAATTTTGAGACTATCTTGCAGTTTTGGAAAATACTTCAGATGTTTTCCTTCTAGTGTGCTTAGGTTGCCTATCAAAAGGTAATTGAAAATTAATGGTCCACTTGCAGATTTTGTCCTGACATGGAGCAATCACTCACGTGATATGATCATGAGATGTGGGAGCAATGAAATATTTTTGGGTCATCATATGAATGGCATAACTATCGCCAGAGAAGCAGCAGGAGAGCTCCTAAAATTTTCCCTTAATGAGTTTTACCCAGAATAGATGGAATGTATATATAATTTAAATGGGTTCTTCTTCCTTTGAAGCAGTAGGAATGTAATAGTGATAGAAGAATTAGAATCAGAGGCACCACTGAGACTTCTGTACTAGACTTGGGGCTATCTGCCTTCAGGGAGACTTTACTCTCATCTGACCCTTGGGGTTTTTATGCTGTCAATACATAAGAATATAATCCAGCAACATGAGAAAACCTCTACTGGTTCAGACCAAATCTAACCCAGACATCTGTCACTCTGCCTCTGACCACAGACAAAAGCAAGTGCCTGTGGTTGTGGAAGTATGTTATGTTAAAAAAGAAGGAAGTTTCAGATCATGATCTCTTCTTTGTTTCTCAGTTCTTCCTTTCTGCCAATCCATGGAGAACGATATTCTTTGGGAAAAAACATGTAATTTAGTGGAACTAAGACACTGCATAGAGATGTGTTGATTTAGTAAAGATTACAGTAGAGAACAAGCAGACAGTCTGGCCCGTTGGCTGGAGTCCTTAGGCTCCCAGCGATGGCACGAAGGTGCATAAAAGATAAACTAAAGCTTTCCAAATCAGCCTGAAGCAGAATTCACATTTGCTTTGCAAAAAGTAATAGAAGTCTTTCATCTTTTATCTTGAACTAGGCTACTTTTCCTCATTTTTTTCAAAAGGGCATAAAACAGTTATATAGACAGCTTTGGTTTTTGACTTTGAGATCTTGAAAGGATAATGTGGATTGATCTATTCTCTTTCCACATCAGTTTGCTTCTTTTTCAGTAGTGTAGTCCCTACACTTCTTTTTTTCCAGTACTGTAATACCTAGATCTTGTGCTCTGTGAAGTAACTCTTTGAAGCAATCCTGTTTATATGTAGACATTACAAAGAAATATTTGTTTTCAAGATTAGTTGGTGGTCTTGAATTTACCTACACATAAAAGTGATAGCATAGGAGATGATAAAGACTAAGTGGAAGAATCAAAGGAAAAAAAAATCCTGTTATTCCAATAAAGAATCAGTTTTCAAGGATTATGAGCTAATATTCTTTTTGAAGTCTAGAAGTCTAGTGAGCAAAATAAAGGTAGAAAGAAAAAAAGTGGTGAAAATGAATTTAAGTAAGTTGTAAAACAGGAACTGAAAGTTCTGTAAACACTTGGGAAAAAAATACTTGAAATAAAGAAATTAAAGCATCATATGAATGTTTTGTTTTCCTAGAAAGAGTTGAAACATTATGTACTGGTAGGAACCAAATATTTGTGCAAAAGTTCAGATGTTTCATGATTCCCTTGGAAGCCCAAAGTCTAAACTGTTAGGACTAAACAAGGGGAATCAGATTGCTTTTTACTAAGTAACTGACTTCCTTCAACTTGGAACTTCCTAACAGACACAGACTGCACCAAAAGCTTGGGTTAGTGTAACATCATCTTTCTTAGGAAGCAAATACAAATAAAGATATAACAAAACTTTGTAATAGCCAAATATGTGATAAAGAACTATTTAATACAAGTTTTGATTTTTTAACTTTTTTTTTACTGTTGTCTGAGAATCCACTATTGGTTCATTGTGAGAAACCACGGCTACAGTCAATCAAAGACAATGTAACAGCTGAAAAGAAAGGTTGCAGCAGATAAAGATTCTCTAAATTACCTGAGCAAAAGAATCCTTCCATGACAGACATAAAAGCCAGGATCTACAGTCTGAGAGAAGTACTGACACCTTGAACACAAAATCATACGTGTATGGTGGCTTGATATAGAAAAGTCTAAATGATCAGGAATTATATTATTGCACAACTCATGAGGAACTCCTAGCAGAGATAAAATTTAGAATTGTAATGGCATTATAGGGGAAAAAAAGACTTTAAAGGATCTTAAGAAAACATCTAGTGTGGCCCTTTGCCCTATAGCAGTGCTACAATAGTTGCAGAAAAAAATTCAACAGCTCGTTTTCACCATGATAACGTGGCAGATAACTTGTGCTCAGGACAAACCATGGTAGCAGCGCTTTAGGAAGACAGCTGTGAGAGGCAGCTTGTAAGCCATTTGGGGAGACTGCAGTATGATTCTTCATTCATTCCCTTATAACTACAAGAATACAAAAGTGACTTCTTACTGCATTCAGAACCGATAGATACTTCCTACTGTTCAATTAAAGGCAGCTTAAGAGAAAATCTGTGAGAGGAAAGAGAACATCACCTTGCAGACAGGAATGGGGCCAAGAATGGTTTAAGCTGCTGATGTGCAAGTACCCTGACATAAAAGGCACATGCTGAATAGCTAACATAACTTGCAATCTGAAAATTATTTCTTTTCTCCCCACTGCTCATGGATCATATTAGTTACCAGTGGGTAGATCATAGGTAGAGCAGAGAAAAGGGTGTTAATGATGTAAGGAGAAATTTGTGAAAGCTGTTTAGCTTAGCATCTTTGTTCAGTATAAATGTAAGAAAGGCATTAAGCTTCCTTATAAAGTAGATGAAACAATAGGAGCTGTACGTCTTCACAAAGAAAAGTGAAGCTAAGTGATCAAAGAGATTTAACGAGCAGCTGAATTGCATATGATACAGCAGAGGATCTGAAAGAGAAACAGAGGCTGAAATATTCAGGCTTCAAAAAATATCTGGAGATAATGTTAGAATCAGTCAGGGAAGCTGGATGCCAAAGATCAAAGTAGAGAAGCGAGGGGGATTTGGAAGTACAGCAGAGATGGCCACAGATATGAGGAAGCTGGGCACATCTAGGACGGTTTGGGAGGTAGGGGCCCAGGGTCATGAAGATCCTGCTGTGTCACTGGGAGGTAGGAAGAGCTACAAAGGTCTGATGACAAAACCTTGCGCCATCTCAGTGACATTATTCATTTGACATCTTTTTCTGTATTCATACTCTATCCAGGATAGGAAACACTTTGGAAGAACTAGATTGAAGATAACAGAATCACGAGGCACAAAATGTAAAGATAATAGATTTGGACAGATGTGACTGTCATGTTGTCAGCTGCTGCTGATCTGTACCAAGGATTTCAGTACTTGCTACTTATTGCTCAAGCCAAAGGCCCCAGAGACAAGTGCTTAAAGGCAAATATTAACCTTCATTTTTTAAAGCAGATTCTGAGAAAATCTTGATCTCATGATCTAAATGTACACTAACAGTTAAAAATCCACAAGACAAATATAAATGGCCTATAACTATTTATTTGAAATTTTAGATCTTCGACACTAACTCTTTTGAGATCTGACTCATGCATTTGACAAAAATTATGTAACTGAGGACAAAAATCACCAGTGGAATGTTTTGAGAAATACAATTCTAAAAGGAAGGAGCGAAGGAGTTTGCTATTTGGGTTGGTTTTCCGGGGACCCAACAGGAATTTTGTATGTGTTTTTAAATGGCTGGACTTTGTGTTTTTATTTTCCAACTGGAATAAAGATATTCTGTAATATTAAAAAAAAATCAGAATTAATTATGATACAAAAACTACAAAAGCCCTGTATTATGTTGTGTAATCTTTTTTTCGGAGTTTAACAATTTTTAAACCTTAGAGTGAGTTATATGGGAATATTTGCAAAACTGTGTACCAAGATGGGTGAAAATATTGTGATTTTCTGTAAACGGGAATCCTGAGTCATTTAATTTCTGGTTCTGTATTCATAGTAATGGAACGTAAATGTAAAATAGTAATGTAAAATAGTAATGTAAAATTACTATTCTGTTGCTTTTATTTTGTCCTCATATATTTGCTTGAAGTGCTCTCTGCTGCAAAAGGAGAATTACAACCCCTTTCTCAGTTCCAGCTGACTGGTAATTGATGCACCTGCAAGTCTTTGCCACAGCCAAACTGACCAATATTTACTAGCATCTAGTTACCAGGAAATAACAGTTTCTGGGTCTCTGTTGGTCAAGAAAAGGAAAGAAAAAAAGCCCACAGAACCAAAGAAAATACCTTATATCACAACTTCTAACAATGTGATGATAAAAAGCAAGACCGAAAGATTTCCTTTTTACTGTTAAGAGGGCAGTTACCTTATAGTCCTCCTTTTTTTAATCAAAACAGAAAGGGGAAGATATTGATTTTTGCCCTAAAACAATGCAAGGCAAACACGCAGCTTCAAGCAGAGAGGACATAAATTTTTGAATTCTGGCCCACTATTTTAGTCTGTTACAATTACAGAAAAGACAGCCAGACTCTGCCTGTCAGCCAGAACATTTCTTTCGCATATCAGCTTCCATAGCCAGTTTAATTGACTGTTGTTTATATATGGTAACTATAGGATAAAAAGTAATCAGCTCAAGAATTTTAGTATGTTTTTGCTAGCCAAGATGAAAAGAAGTGTTTGAGTATCCAGCAAGTAGAGAATTACATAATAACTTTCATGTGACAAGAGTTTTAATTAGATATTGTGGAAAAAAATAAAAAAGCAGATAAGGGTATGTACCAAAGGAGGTAGCTCACGGCAAAATGTAGGGTTCAGTGCTGCTAAACTTACATACAAAACCCAGAAATTCACATCTATAAATAAATGTTATTTTTAACTTGAAAGAATTCTTATCTCATATATTTAGGCTCTGATTTCTGAGAAGTAAGCTAAAATCTCCAATGGATTTTTTTTGAGGGGGAGGGGGCTTCTAGCTTCTATTTTTTACTAGGAAATTGCTAAAAAACAAGTTTTTGTGAAAATGATTAGACATCAATGAAGATCAAAAGAGTTGATTGTGCCGGTAGATCCCCTGCTGAGAAAATATATTTTCCTGCCAGCTCCTATGTTCGTATCCTATCTTCAACAGTTTGCCTGGCTGGCTGATATGGAGACTGCATCTCTTCCATCACTTGGAAATGTACAGCTCTGGGCAACTCAACTTTTTTTTTTCTTGTCTTCTTCAGACTATTTCAAATTATTTGGTGTTGTTTGAGTCCATAGTGAAGGCTGATTTTCCTTTGTTTCATTATTTTGTATCACATTACCCTTTTCTGCCTGGCATGGCTTTTAGTTCTGTTTATCCCTGGGTTATATTTGTGAGTACTCTTTTTACACATTGGAAATGTGCAGCCTTAATGAAAGCTGAGATCTCCTGTCATGGAAGCAAGATATTTCAGAACAATAGCTATTAAAAAGCACAATGAAATTCCAACAGCTGGTAAAACTAGCAGTTGCAAGTAACTAAGAACAAAACGTAGCCTGCAAAATTAGCTGTTAAAGAAGTAGGACCTGGAAAAAAAACACAGGTTTGACTTTCAGACACTACCATGTTCACAGTGCTGTCAATTAAAGCCATTTTTATTGCACAGAGAGAAAATACAAATAATAAAAAGTGGGAAAGGGTGATGGAGGCATATAAAAACACCTCTTAACCTGAGGTTTTGGCAAAGTCTCAGATACTACAGTAGATTCTGAAATACTGCTTTGGTGGCTTACAATGCCAATGGTTCCCATTCTTGTCCATGAGCTGTGTCCTCTGTTTATATTGTAGCTGCAGAGATGCAAAACTTAACAAGAAATATTGGTGACTTGTGGAAATATCTGGTGGGCTGGCTTAGATCACAGAGAACAGGAGCACAAGCAACCAAAACTATTAACCCATACCTCCCTAACCCAAACTATTTATTACTCAAGCTGCTTGCCAAAACATGCAGCTTGGATTTTTTTTTCTTTATGGACAAATTTGTTCAAGAAAGGCTCTTTTTCAAGAGAAGTTTGCTCCGTTGAAAATTCAGCTGACAAAAAAATAGTTTGATAGGACTTTCTCTAAGGCTGTCAGTAGATCTCAACTACAGATCACCAGAGTTTAGCTGATTGCGAATACTGACAGGACATCAATCAGCAGTTGCTCTAGACCCTGCTTGAGGTCTAACACTGAGAAACTGAGGTGATCCTCCAGTCACTGACCCAACACAGTCTTTATTAGTTCTATGCATAAGCCTGGAGTTCCTCTAGCTAAAACTAAAACTCCTTCTTTGCACATATTCAGTTTTCTGCTAGTGCTTTGTACACGGGGCCAATTTCTAAGCAACGTGAAAGAAAAACGAAAGGTGCAGATGGAGCCGAGTGTGGTTACCCGGGGACAGCTGCGACAGGTGAAGCCAATTACATGCCCTAATTAGATGTCGTTAAGTAAATATACCTGGTATACACCCAATACAGTTCGTCCCAGTGCCTAGTGACTGCCGAGTGCCCCCTGACACCGGGGTCTCTCTAGGAGGGGCAGCGGCCGCCCTGGGGCTGCGGGCGGGCACGGGACATGGGGCGGGCGCCTCCCAGCGCCCCCAACGGCCGCGGCGCTCCGCCCCACGGCGCCGAGGGGCGGGCCGGCCCCGCTTACTTGAGCCGGCGCCGCGGCGGCGGTAGCACCGCGCGCGTCTCTCGGTGCCCGTTCTCGTGTTCCCTTCGGCCCCGTCCCTCCCGCCATGCCCAACATCGTGCTCTTCAGCGGCAGCTCCCACCAGGACCTGTCGCAGCGCGTGGCTGACCGCCTGGGGCTGGAGCTGGGCAAGGTGGTCACCAAGAAGTTCAGCAACCAGGAGACCAGGTGCGCGGCGCCGCCCTCGCCGCGGGCTCCTTGAGCCGCACGGGAGTCAACGTTGGGCGCAGGCGGGAGACTCAACGCCCCGCGTTGGGCGCAGGCGGGAGATCTAAAGCTGCGCGTTGGGCGCAGGGGAAAGGCGGAAGGCGCTCCAGATCTGGGTGTTTTCCCCCGTTCTTAAAAATATAGTGACAAGCGCATGCTCGTGCTGCTGCTTTTCAGTGCCGGTGTGTAAGGCCGTCACCTGGTCCTGAAGACCAGGTTCCTGACTGCAAATTGCTCACCAATCCCCCGAGGTTATTGTGTGTTTTGGATGCTTATTCTCACTGCTCTTGCTCTGAATCTCCTCAACAAGCATGTTGTCATAGCTTCCCGTGAAAGGTTAACATGCTGTGCTCTAAAGCTGCTCTTGGAAAGCCTTTCCTCTGCTTATCCTTATTGATGTCTCCATGGACCCTTTTTCCTCAGTGTTTGTACTGTCAAATGTTTGCACGCTGTTACTCTTTTCTATTCGTTCCTGATTAACTGAGGGTTTAAATCTGCCCTCAAGCCTTTCCAGCCACATAATCATTTTATTACTCCTTGATCTTTTTTTGCTGCACGATAAAATTTAATTTGCATCCTTGGTTGCATGATTGTCTTGCAAACTTGTGGATTTCTTGTTTGTTTGTTTTCAGGATCCATGATTTTTTAACAGTTCTGCTTACTGTGTTAAACAGAATTTCTTTGATTTAGATTTCCTCCAAAGCAGAGGCTTATCTTCAAAAGTGTGTATATTTATTTTAAGATGTAAATTATTTAAATTCTAGGCTTCAGGATAGGATATTTTCTCCTGTCATTCCACCTATTTAAAAAGAAAATACATGTATATTTTGGTTGTGAAAAATAAGCCTCTTCCATTAAATAAGTAGCTAGTAGTGACTGCAGAAAATCAGTCAGTGGTTTGGCCAGCCTTGAGGTGGCAGTTCACTTTTAGGCGAGCAGAGGTGTAATGTGGCATAGATATCATGAGGGGAGCAGTCTTCTGAAAACTGTTTTTGCTTCTCTTGCAACACTGCCAGGCTGACATGTCTTTCCCTCCTCTCACCCAACTTAGAATACCTTAGCACTTAAAATCTTAACTGTTTTTTCTTCTGTGTAACTTTATTTCAGAATCTCAAAAATGCATGCATTTCTCCTTATTTCACCTTAGCAAATAAACTTTTTTTCTGCCTTATCTAAATATTGAGTATTCTTTTTAGTATTCTCAGCAACTTATTTGTGGGTAGTGCCCTACAAAACTTTGTAGACGTTTTTCCCTTAATAGAAAATTCAGCAATACTAATAGGAGACTTCCTGCAATTTGAAACTAAAGTATACCAGAATTCAATGTGATATTTAAGATGCAGTGGTCATTTTTGAGACATTTGGATCTTTTGTCTGCAAAGTAGCAAAATTTCTTCATTTGTACATAAGCATTTTTGCCATTTGTAAAGATAATCCAGTTCAGTGGTGTTTTTTGGGTTTTTGTTTTTTTCACTTATCAAGTTTATAAGTAAGGCTTCTGGTATCATGCAACATATTTGAAGTATTGCAGAAAGTTAGAATTCAATGGTTAAAAAGTCAAAGAACCTTAAACCTTAACCTTCCCAGTGGCACTCTGGCAAAAACCCTGTATAAATAGATAAGCCTGGGCCTGAGGGTCAACAAACTCTTTCCTTGTCATATCTGTTAAGTTAGCAAGTTACAGAGAAGATTCACCTTTTGTTTAAAAACTGTTTTGCTCTTTGTTTCTTTCTCTTGAACATGATTATGTTTATGTGTAAATTGATAAATATGTACAACCCTAGGTTTAAATATTTTTTCAGAGAAGTCCTAACAGGAAGTCACCACTTAGATGAGAGTAGCAGTTAATCTTGCTTGCAGAATAGAATGGCAAAGAGTCATTAAATATCTTGCATTCTATTGCAATTGAAATGGCCTTTAGGCTTCATTCACAATTCTCAGCAGGTCTAACTGTTCTTGAAGGATTAGAATTATTCCTTTAAGATTAGCTAGAGATATGAACAATCCTGACAAGAAATGAGGTTAAATGGACTGGTATGTGGAAAACTCCTGGAAACACAGTTGGAAATGCTTCTTATTTTTATTGATACTAGCAATCAATATCTGATACCTGGCAGTATCGCAATTCTCTTGCTTGTAGGTATTCAGTGCCTACAAGTAGGCTTATACCTGAGAAATAACTATGTCTGTGATCACATGAAATGTGGTGAGATTGCTGTTAGACTTGATCCACCCAACCTACCATGTTTTTTTTTTTTCTGTAAAGAATATGGAAGAATATTTCCTTCATCTGACTATTAGAGTCAATCTTCCCTTACCAAAGCAGTGAGAGCCCCTAAATATTTGGCTGTAGAAGATAACTGTTTTACTAACTCTGTTTATAAATAGTGCATCAGCTGAGCATGCGTGCTCACCACAGTGTTCCCAGCAAGGGCTTGGGCTGCAGCACCTTCATTTACCTGTTCAAACTGAGAGTGTTGTCTCAGGGGGTCATAGAGATGCCTCTTTGCATCTGCCCAAGCAATGGACAGCTCAGTTCAGCAGGGAGGAATGGAAGCTGCTATAACCTGTTTCAGCCTCAGTGTGGGGAACTAAAACATGCAGATGGAAATGTGTGTGTATACATACATATATTTATACATACAGGTATTTATATCTTTATATATGTCTATATGGATAAAATGAAGTGCTTCCATGTGAAGTAATTCACAAAACTGTCTCCAAATACCCTTTTGTGGCACAATTTAGGATCCCTTAGGGATAAGTTAGTGAAGAAAAAAATATTTAATGTTCATTACTTAAATATATTTTCTTACGATATCTGGTATACTTTCTATTAGCCATTTATTTTATTTCTCTACCTAAAATAATTATTGGAAGAGAGTAATTGAAGTCACAGATTATATCCTGAAACACACCTCTGTACCAGTGAAAGAGTTTACTTCTGTCAACCTCTCATGGAAGCTCCCTAGTTTTTTCCTACTTGGAGTCGCTGTTTTCTGTACCTGCAGCAAGCTGTCGGAACAATAATCTCCTCAGATTCGTGAGAAGCAGAATTGAAGTTTTGCCTGGAATGTGTGAATGTGGAGGCAGCTTATCTGTAGCCTTATTGAACTGTTAAAGCTGAGGTAGTTCAAAAATGACGATGTAAGTGTATGTAGTACAGGCTTTTGTAGAGGAAGATGTGCTGGCTGCAAGGAGATGCCTGCTCTGTGGGAAACAGATGCCCCCCACAAACAGCACAACTTACTTTAAGAAGGACAAGCACCTGAAAACATATAATTCAGCTTAATGTAATAATGTTTGAATTTTAATTTTAGGAGTTAGTTACATTCACAGACTCGCAGAATGGTTAAGGTTGGAAGGGACCTCTAGAGATTATCTAGTTCAACCCCCCTGCTCCAACAGGGACACCCAGAGCGCGGGGCATGGATTTTGAAGATCTGCAGAGAAGGAGACTCCACAACCTCCCTGGGCAGCCTGTGCCTGGGCTCTGTCACCCTCACAGGAAAGAAGTTCCTGCTCACATGGAGATGGAACTGCCTGTGTTGCAGCTTACACCCATTACCCCTTGTCCTGTCACTGACCACCACTGAGAAGAGCTTGGCCCCCTTCTCCCTACATTCCCCCTTCAGGTACTTAAATGTGTTGATCAGATCCCCTCTCAGCCTTCTCCAAGCTGAACAGGCCCAACTCAGTCCCTCTTCATACAAGAGATGTTCCAGTCCCTTAATCATCTTTGTCTTTCTCTGCTGGACCCACTCTAGAAGCTCCACATCCCTCTTACGCTGGGGAGCCCAGAACTGTGCCCAGTACTCCAGGTGTGGCCTCACCAGAGCTGAGGGGCAGGATCCCTTCCCTTGACCTGCTGGCAACACTAATTCCTAATCTTACCATTTCTAATGGCAACATTAATTTGCATGTTTTTCTATTTTCTCGAAAATAGGGTAAATAAAAAAGGTTTTTCTAAAAAATAATGGGGGGGAGGGGGAAATCAAACCTGACAACTGCATCAGCCTGATGTAGTAGGAATTCATAAGTCGAAGGAAGAAGTTTTTCATCATTTCATCATATCTTGCCCACATCTCCCCTACAGTGCCTCCAGCTCCATGCTTCTGCTGCAGCTGCCATGTCTCTAGGACAAGACTTTGCTGTTTTTCCTCTGCCCCCTTCCCTTGGGCTTCAGGCTGCCTACTCTCACTGAAGCTTTTGTGCTGCTTGCAAGCCTAGCCCTGGAGAAAGCAAGCTCAAGTGGTCAGCTGATGGGGACACAGGACACTCTGTGCCATGAGGACTGTCTTTGTGTTGCCCAACCACTTGGCAGATGATTCGCATCTGCGGTTGTCCCATTCTGCCAGGGGCACTGCAATTGCTTTGCTCCCTGCCCTCATGCTACCATGAGCAAAGTGAGGTTGGAGAAGCAGATTTTACCAGTATGATCATGTAGGACACTGTTGTTGTTGTTGTTGTTTTGGTTTTTGTTGGGTTGGTTTTTTTGGTTTTTTTTTTTATTGCTTGTGCTGTGTGTGTGTTTTCTTTTTCTTTTTTCTTTTTTTTTTTTTTTTTTTGAATCATGTGAATTCCATCTATGACAAACATGGTCATTTATCATATTATTAATGGATCTGAATTTTGAGGCCCAAAATTACTTCAGTGCTCTTGTTTTGATTTGCACTTTATTGACACTACTGTGTACTTCTTTAAGTACATGCCAAGCACTTGAAATATGTCAATAAAGCAGGCCCATGAAAGTAATTCCTGATGAATCTGTATGTACTTAGATGTAGGGTTTAGTGCTAAGCCTTTGGGGAATCTCTGAACATGCTTAGACTTGTTAGACTTTTGTTTTGCAATTTCTGAGGGTTCCTTCTCTGTCAGATGCGTTCCAGATGGAGATGCTGAAGAGGTGGTTTTCCTGCTGTAGCAGGCTCTGTGCCTAAATTGAGAGTAAGGTTGTTCCCTGGGCTCATGGCACTTGAATTGTTGGTGCCTAGTGTTAGGACAGCCAGAGCTGTAAATGAAGATCCATCTGGGACTTGACCTTGGTGCTGTTAGTCAAAATGAAAGTGCCTGGAGTTGAGAAGAGAATGCGAGTGCCAGGAGATGTGGAGTGCCTAGAAACCTGCAGTAAAAATGGCACACTTGGACATTGTGTGGTCCAAGTCGTCTGGTTTTGTTTTTAATTATTATGTGTGGTACAGATGAAGGGAAGGAGCAGCAAAATTGAAAGGAAGGAGGAGAGCCTAGGATTCCCTTTTCCCTGCCCTAGCATGCCCTGGTAATTGGAATTTAAAAGCATGTTAATTTGTGGCTTAAAAAACTTGACTTCTAGATGCTATTTCTGATGTGATCTTGGCATTGAGAAGCACAGTGTGCCTTTCTGAAATCCAGTCTGGTGTTCTGTGGGAGCTCCGCAGTCCTGTAGCTGCCTTTGGCATCTAAACAGTTCATGTTCATCTCTGCTCTACTGTTTCGTCCAGTCACATTTGCCACTAGCCATATAAATGCACCTTAAGGACCAGGTTAGAACAGGTGTGTGGATATTAGTGTTCAGGGAGATGTCCTGTGAAAGCTGCTCGAGGCCATGCATCTTCCTGACTTTCCCTTGCTGAATTTCCGATGGTTGTTCAGGGGCCACTTGAACTTGCTGTGATGAGGTTTGCGTGCAGTGTTTCCACAGTTCTGCATACAGCTTCCTGAGCTCACCCTGGGTCGAGTAGTAGAACAGACCCAAAATGCTTCATTTTGTGAAGCTGCCTTTTCAATATGCTTGTGACCATTTTGTTGTATAACATCATGGTAATCGAAATATTTGCCCAGTAAGTTGGAGACCTTAAGTTAAATGCCTTACTCTGCAGAAATTTGTTCCCAAGCATGAGTTCAAACACACCCCTCTGCTTAGCACTTTCTATTGGCTGGTTTTTGATGATCTGCAAATTCAGCACGTGTGCGTATGTTTCATCATTTGTGAGATATTGATTTTCTCTGCACATAGTATGAGGACTCTAGCCTCCAAGTTTTGGCTTCTTCTCTGGGTACTGAAAGTATCTGAAATGAAGAATAAAGCTGAATATACTAAATAAAGTACCTAAATAAAACTTACTTCCTGTAAGCACATCCGCAAGCTTCATTCATTATCAGTTTATTTTTAAAGGTACATGGAGCCCTTTAAATATATGATTTTTAACTGCAGTCTAGAGAGGGTCCAGTGGAGAGCTACAAAGATGATTAACGGACTGGAGCATCTCTCGTATGAGGAGAGACTGAGTT
>JAUBOD010000966.1:1055538-1082023 GCA_032353885.1 Nothura maculosa
CAAAATGCACATACATATGCATAGGAACTTTCTAAATGAAAAAGTTATTAATGATTTTTTTAAAACGAAATATATACTAAGCTATTGCACTCTTTCGGAGTATGTTGGCATTTCACAGGTTGAAACAGGGAATGGTTGAATTTCTAACTAAATCCTCAAATGCTTTGAGGAAAATGTCTGTGCTGTAGTCATACCTGGATGCTGGCAAAGCATCCAGGTTAAAATGGCAATGGTTCAGATTATTGTAGATTTTGCCCTTGAGAAAATTTTTACAAATTGTGAGATACTGTGTAAAACTCTGGAGGAGTTCCTAAAAGGCTAAATTAAGGTTTTTGATGAAGAAAACTAGGATGAGAAAACATCTTGTTAACAAAAAGCAAACCCCAACAGTGAGATGGAACCTCTGCATTGGTTCTGCTTCTGTGCTAACAGTACTGCTGGTGGTTACTCATATTTAGTGGTTGGTAAAAAGAAAACAGGAAATTGAGTATATCCTTTACAGACAAAGCAGAGGGTAGTACAGCTTTCCTTACAAAGCTACAGAGTCTCAAAGGGCTCTGGAGCCCTTTGCTCAGGAAAAACAGAATTCAGAAAACCTGTAACTTAACTGTGCTAACTACTCTTTCATTCTTCCTCTGCTTCTATTTTCCTGTTTTCTGCATTCCCATTCTCTCTTCCGCTTCCCTCCCCCTCTCGCCTCAGAAGTCTACATTTCTAATTGCATCTAACAATTAAATCCTAATTGGCAAAATGAATAATCTTCTACGCCTGTCTAGATGAGTCTGTTACAAGTTTTACTGTATCATGAAGAAGTGTTTGATATTAACTGTTTTAAGCAGTGGTTTTTAAAAGTAAAGGCCACCATGCCTTCCTTCATATTTAGCAATGGTTTTTTGGAATAGGATAGTTGCCTGACAATCAGATATTAATGTATTAATTGAAGGTTAGAGAAATGAAGACTGTGTGGCCTTGATATAGAAAAGCAAGATAAAAACTCAAAGTAAAGAATTGGAAAACTATCCACAACAGAATTTTTTTTTGGGGGAGGGGGACAGGCATAATTAGCTAGGCTGTGCAAGCTTGTTCAGATACTCCAAAATGTTTCACTAAGTTTCAAAACCCTGATAGTAAAATTTGCTGTTGACAGGCTGGTTTGGTCACAAATTTTGGAGTACTTGGTATCTAAGTAGCAAATAAGCTGAAGGAAAATACAGCAAATTTTCTGACTCTCTATATCTAATAAATCTTAACATTTTAATCTGTGCTTTATTCCGTAGAGTCGTGCTCCAATCTCTGCAAAACTTGTTGCCAACATGCTGTCAGTTGCAGGAGCTGACCATATCATCACTATGGACTTGCACGCTTCTCAGATACAGGTAATTGTGTGTTCTTTGTGGCAGCAGGTAGAAGGTCTATTGAATTAATATGAAAGACTAACACTAATTGTCTGGTGTTTTTTGTTTTTATTTTTCTTGTTTTAAAAGGCAATGTTCAGAAGTGTAATTTTCAGGATTTAGAGAAAGCTTTGATGTCAGTCTTGATCTTATAGGGTGTTTCTTTGCAGGCACTTTAGACACTTTTGAGGTTTTTTTTCTCTCTCCCTGTCCCCAAGGATTTGCCAAACCTGAGTGTATTAGAGGTCCTGGAACATAATATCTACCCTTGGAGGAGCTAAAGGGGAGAGGATGTGTCTCTCTCATTCTGCTCTCGATAAAATGTTGTTGATGCATCTAAGGGGACAATATTCTCAGACAATATTCTCTCCAGAGAAATGGAGGTGGAGGCAGGAAACCCCTTAACCCCTGGCTTCACTGCTGAATCCAGCAAATGAGAATAGCCAGAGGCTGTGGTTCTCGCATGCACTTCTTTCAAGATACCTTGTTTTTTCTAGAAAATACCTTCTCTTTCATATCTGCCGTTCTTTTGAATCAGAATTTCAAGTAATGCTAGATTGCTATCATCTGCATAAAAAGCTGATCTCCTCCATGAAGAAGAGAAAGATTCCATTATACTGCTCAAGTAATGCTAATTTGAATCTTCCCCAGACTGAAATACTTATACTCATGTTGAGCAATTATTCCTAAGAATTAAAATGTATGGAAGCTCAGTTATTTTGTTGAGACTTGTTCACAACCATGAATTTACTTAGGTGTCTGAACCTGGTGTTCTTTGGGTTTCATATAATAGGAAAAGTTTTCTCATTTCAGTACTTTGTATGATATTTTTAGAGTTCATAATAGACCTCTGCTTCCTGTGAATTTGATATAACTAGCAGGTGGTAGAATAATTAGTCTTATACATTAACCTGAAAGTCCTACCTTATATGTGGCAAAGACTTGACTCTTCCTGTTGCCTTTCAACTAAAAAATAAATGCATATGTATAAAACTGTCTTTCTCTCTTGCACTAGGGTTTCTTTGACATTCCAGTAGATAACCTGTATGCAGAACCTGCAGTGCTACAGTGGATAAAAGAGAACATTGCAGAGTGGAGAAATTGTATCATAGTCTCACCTGATGCAGGTGGTGCAAAAAGGTACTGTTGAAGCTGTTGATAGTGAGCAATGAACTACTTAATGTATTCTTTCTCATCCTCCTCCCCCACTCCCTCGAATTCTCCCTTGAGAAAAGAAGGGGCATCACTGGCACCAGTTGCCTTGTAAAAACAACAGCATAACTAGTTGTTCTAAATGTTGTTGCTTAAACATCCAGGAGCTTTCTGTACTCTAAAGAAAATGCCTTTCTCTCTCCCTGGATATGGTCCCATTAGTTTAATCCCTTTATGGAGGGAAAGATTTTTTTTTTTCCTGCGTTAGTCCAGTTGCTGCATCTCTTCCTACTTGACTCTGGGATTGCCTAAGTTTCTTTTCTCTGTTAAAGCAAATGGCCTGCCCTCACTGCTGACATTTAGGTAAGACCTTGCTTGAGTCACTCGTGTTTCTTTTTTCTTCAAGTTACTGAAGTCTTTGTAAACCTACTGACTCAAGCTATGTACTATGAATATTGCAAAATGATAATGAGGTATTGTTTTGAGTGGCAAATGGTGAAACTAGAAAACTTAGTTAACTGTAATGATGCTTTATGCACAGCACATTACTTGTTGAGGGGACATAATACCTATAAACGAATGCAAAAGTTCAAGAACAAAGTTAATGAAGTGACAAAGGTTGACAATGAAGTGAAAAGCTCGTTTTAAAGTTACATTTGTGTATTAGAGATTCATGAGAATTTATTCTTGAGGACTACTTTCATTCTATCTAATATGGATAAAATCTGTCTTGATACCTTTCTGTTGAAATGCAGAAAGGCTGTTGTATTAAGTGAGAATGTTTCTTACCATAAATTGGCAGCTTCTTTGTTATCAGTAGGATAACCTAAAGATGTTTTTGTTTTGTTCATTTAAAACATGCAGACCATCACATTAGTGCTTGACTTAATGAAAGCGAATAGAGTGTGAACAATGCCTTAAAAATAATCAGAAATATTAAATATGTGTTTTGCTTGGTCGATATTTTGAACATCTGAATACTTTTCTGTTTCCTACTATTTGCTTGGTGACTTTCCAGCTCATTAAATTTTATGATTGAAGTAAGGCATGTGGGTTCTATTGCTATCTTAATGCCTCTGAGGTATTGAGATTTGCTTTGAAATTACACTGTTCAGCACAAAAATGTGAAAACAATTTAACATCTTTTTTGTTTATCAGTCTGGTTTGAAAAGCTGCAGCAAACAAACATGACTTCCGTATTTAAGTGCTAGAGAAACTGAACTGCTATGAACCTCGTCAATAGCATTCTAAAAAAATACTCTTAACAACAGCCTTCAAGACTATGCCATCGTGGAGAAAGCACAGTAGTATGCTCAGTGCTCAGTATTTCTCAGAATGTGTCCGACAGCTTGAGTATAGCCAAAACAACTGAATAAAGCCCAATGTATTTAATTAGAATAATTAACAATAAAAATAAAGCTTGTTAGTGGAGTTGTGTCTAGCCACCAGAGGACATCCTGAGAAGGTCTAAAAGCTCTTTGCCAATCAAAAGCAGTGTTAACAAAATTACTAAAGAAACTACTTGATTATTAGACAAATGTTATTAAACAAGTTACTAATCACCACTAACTTTCTTGTTTTTACCATTGGTCTGATGTTTACGTTTCTGACAACAGTATTTTCAGTTTTTAAAATAAAGCTATTGTATGCTTAAAATTGAGGCTAGCTCTCTGTTAACCTGTCTAGCATGACTGGGTTTTGCAGCAGTTCAGTTAAACCTGTGAATAACTGAAACGTTTTACATGTATATTTTGCATATCTGTAAGAGTCAAATCTTAGCATGACATGCGTACAGTTGGCATGACATGCGTACGTTTTCTGAGCTCCTAGTAGGCCTGTAGTTAACTTTGAAATGATTTTAAAAGCTGTATTTAAGTCTTCTTAATTTTGAACTATCTAATGCAGTGGCTTTCACAACTGAATGTTATTCTTGAATTTTCCCCGTGCCCAAACCTTCTTCATAGCCATTCTTCCATAGCAGTACTAAAGGGAAAACTTTTCCTTGAAGAATGAGACATTAGATCTCCACATATTTTCAGACAGCAGCTTTTCTTCTAGCGGTGACCCTCCTCTACACAGGTATTGGGAATTTCTGTTTATAGAATAGGTGCAGAGTTTAAGTTAGTGGGCCTGTAATTCTCCTACCCTCTATTTTGAAGAGAAAGAGACTTTCTAAAAGGACTAGACCCTACAACACTAGGTTCTAAGCAACTACCCACTTTTCTTCTATTAGAAACTTTCTGTCCCTGATTTATAGTCAACTTTTACTTCAGAAATTAATTCTTAAAGTAGATTTCCACTTCAGTATATATCTGTGTTATAAAAAGCTCATTATGTGTAAAGAAGTATATTCCATAAATGTATTGCAGCTAAACTCCTCTTTGGCTTAGATTAAGAAAAGTAGTGAATGCTTCAAGTTTTTTTTTTTCACTTGTTTAAGTTTTGTGCTGGAATGTAACCACTCACCCACAGATACTGTGTCTATATCTTCTTTTCTCTAGCCAGTGACCAGCATTGCTCGAGTGCTGCTTATATTAATATCCTAAAGACATTGACTTCACTGTATTTATAATTGTATTTGCCTAATGACCTTTTAAAAGACAGGAGTTTAGTGCCAGAAAACTAAAGACAGCTTTAAAAAAAAATCTATTTTTTGAGTATTTCTTAATATATGTATATATATATGTAGTAACAAGAGAATTAAGATTTTCTGCTAAGTCTCATGAGTTGCAAATGTTTGTGCTATGGTGTGGTGAGGTTTTTTATGGTAAATGGAATTTTAGGACAAATAAAGTAGACTTTCTCCTATCTTTTAAAATAGGCTTCTAAAATGTCCTTTATTTCTTCCTTTAACTTAGGGTTACTTCGATTGCTGACAGACTAAATGTAGAATTTGCTCTCATTCATAAGGAGAGGAAGAAAGCAAATGAAGTAGACAGAATGGTCTTGGTTGGTGATGTGAAAGACAGAGTGGCTATTCTTGTTGATGATATGGCTGACACATGTGGCACGATATGTCATGCAGCAGACAAGTAAGTATTAGAAGCTATCCCAGTGTTTCCTTGTAATGTGATCTGCAGATGATCTCAGTCACTGCATCTGCATGCTTATAAATCAACTTAATCTCTGTAGAGTGAAGTTGCCAAGTCATCAATCCACAGGTCACAGATGTGTAATCAGAATGTCCTCCTTTAGAATGTGGAGGTGAAAATATTTTCAGAAATATATAATCTGTAGTGTTTAGAAAGACAATAAAACTAGACTCATCAAATTTGGAGGAGACCTGGGGGGACATCTAATGTGTTTTCCAGTTCCAAGGCAGAAATGAAAGATCATTCTATTCTTAACCTTTTCATGGGGCTTTCCCACTCTCCTTCAGCAGTCTTTGCTACATTCTCCTCAATGTTTAATGAGTATGTGTTTAATCTTAACTTTAATCTTTAGTATAAATCGACAGTGTAAAATTACTTGTTTTCATGTACAGCAAGAATAAGCTATTTATATTTCTCTCTTTTTTTTTTTTTATTCCTCTTGTGTATGGAATATAATTGAAGACTGTTTCCATCCTCTCGTAAACTAAACAGCTTCACTCTGTTCAGTTTTTCTTTCTGTGTGGTGTCTAGACCTCTGCTCTGCATTTACTGCTTCAGAACTCTTTTTCAGTTCTTCTGTTTACTACTTGAAGTGCAAAATATGAAAGTAGGCCCAGTATCCTGATTGAGACCTTGGCACTCTTTGAGTAGAAAGGATTAATCTGTGGGGTTCCCTTTCAGCCTCTACTTATGCTCGTTGTACTCTTAAGGGTGTTTTTTTCCCCACAGAGGTTGATGGTGTTGCTGCCTTGAACTTTGTTAATGTCTATACCCTCTTCTAAAACATTACTAGCCCAAAGTCCCTAGCTAAGTAAATTCATATGACTATTTTTCCTGTTGCTGTAGCTTTGCCACTGAAAATGGGTGGCAGCAATTCTAGGTTCATAAGTCTTTTTGACAAATGGAGAAATGGAGAGATGTTCATTAAGAACTAATGTGAGATACTAGAGTTGTGCAGTACTGAAATGAAGTCTTCCTGCCCTTCCACTCATATCTCAATGAATGTTGTTAGCTCTGCTTTGGAAGGTCAAAGGCTTCATTCTAAATTTGATTGGACACCTGAGTTTTCGCATCACAAGGTTATTTTCACATGTTATCTTGTTTATGGCAAAGCTCCCCCCAAATGGTTGTGCCTGCTTCAAAACAGAAGTAGAAGCCAACTTCCAGGAAACTGGGATGGATCTTAAATGGATCTTGGTGCTAAACACTTACTATGGTGCTGCTACTCCTGCACGTAATCCTTTTCAAACCTTGTATCTCTAAGTTGACATTATTTTGAATTTATAGTCCTGCCCAGTATACCAACAGACCACTTGAAAGTATTGAACAGCATCAGATCCCATGTAGGTTCACATGATGCTTCCTACTTAAAGCTACTTCTACTTCAGGGGAACAGGAAGGGTGATTTCTGAGTGAGCTTGACATTGCCACTAGCAGTCTGAAGTAAATATCATCCCCGACGTTTGCAGAGTTCAGTTGCATGCTTGCAACTTGTCTGCTTCTAGATGATCAGGATGTCCAAGACTCAAGGCAGAAGAGTTTTACAGTCTTGTCTTTTCTGCCTTGATGGGATTCCGCAGTTGGATTTTATGCCGTTCTTTGCTGTCCACATAGGGCCACATTGGGTTTTGATACAGATCACTATGTGCTTTGCCTCACCTGGACAAAACCACAACTTGTCTAGCTATTGATTTTTGACATCTGCGTGCACAGAGGAAGCCTAACTGCTGTCAAAAAGGAAAATTCTCTTTTTTCCTGCTGCAAAAGAAACTTTACTCTTTAGTAATCTACTGTGGATAAATTCTAAAAGCATCAGAAATGCACAGCATTCAACATAATATGCTTTTGCTTGAACAGTGCTGCCTGTTGCTCCTCCTACATTCTTGGCATTGAGATGTGCTTTTCATTAATGCCAAATCTGGATGAAATGCAATTTCTGCTTAATTAGACTTATCTAAACTACTTTGTAAGTCTCTATCCTAGCAACTCAAAGGCATATCTAGTTGATTAGGTTAGACATGTACTTCTAGATACTGTAGATAGCTCGCCTGAAGGCCGCCTTCTTCACTCATCGTGTGTGCGCGTGCGCACTCACACACACTCACTCTAAAAATGTACCCTCATTTCAGATTGCATATCCTAGTTATTGGAATTCTTTGATTCTTGTGAGTCATTCAGAATATGATATTTCAGTATTTTTCTCTTCCTACTTTCTGGGATGATCTAATAAAGGATCAGCTGTTCAAGGCTGCCTTTTGTCCTAGTTCAGCTATCGTCTCGCATCGTTTTGAGGATCTGGAGATAGAGAGGCCTATCAAAAACAAATTAAGAGATTCTGACTTACAAGCTGTTCTAGTTCTTTTATTTCTGCATTTTTTGTGTACTGCATCATCTCGCTGTCTTCTGAACCAGCAGCATCTTTCCCAGTCTTGCATTAAGCTAGACTTTTGAGCACAACTTTTTTTTTTTTTTTTTAAGCCTCAGAAACTTCTTTCCAAGTACAATTCACTTGCATTTCCAAAAAGTTTCATCTACAACTGTGCATTTAAATGTGTGCGCTCTTTCTTTATGTTCTTCAGGTTAGTGTCTGCTGGAGCCACTAAAGTTTATGCTATTCTGACTCATGGAATCTTTTCTGGTCCTGCTATTTCTCGAATTAATAATGCAGCATTTGAGGCTGTCGTGGTAACGAATACAATCCCTCAAGAAGAGAAAATGAAACACTGCCCTAAAATTCAGGTACTGTAGTGTTTTGGGTTTTTTGTCATCTGTTCAAAATTGGAATTTTTACCATTCTCTTATGCTAGAGTTTGGTGCTTTAAGATGAAAATAATATTCTCAAACATATATTGCAGCTAGACTATTTGAAGAACATACTGCTGAGTTATGCTGCGGAACTGCTTTAAGGAAACTCAGTATGATAAAATAGTGAGAAAATTTTATATAATACTGCAGCAGATTGTGCATGGCAGTAAAAGGATAGTGAGTTTAAAGCTGTTGCTTTTTTAAAAAAATTTAATCATTTTGTGGGAACTCAAGCTACTTACATTATTGTGAATGCTTTTGAGATCTTAGATTTCCTTCTGTTTGAAAATACACTAATGAAATGCCCAAGATAATGGTATGATTTGAAAATCAAGCTGAAAATACAGATCTAGCTTATCTCAGTACATGAGACTATTTATGGAAGGCATGTGCCCTGTTAGTGCATGTGTGGAGTTTTTTTGTTTTGTTTCTGTTAACCATTAATCTGGTGGGAGGGAATATAAAGTGGTGCTTTATATGCTACATTGAAATAGAACAACTTGACTCAAGTGTAATACCAGCTAAGTTTTATGTGGACACTGCCATCTGATGGCTGGAATGAAATGTTTCTTGTGACAATATGGCTTGTGCCAACAGCCCTCAGCGGTTAAACTACTTTCTCATTCAGTTTTCAGTCTGTACTTTGTATTAATGCACAGCCTTCATCTTCGGCTTACTGAATGGCTTGCTGTTATTTTCTTTCTAGCTGGAGTAAGAGGACAGAATAGGAAACTGAAAGCATATGAAACTTTTTTTTTTAATAGGATATCAGAACAATAAATTGCCATCTATTTGCCTCTTTTTTTTTCTTTCTTTCTTTTCTTGCAGTTTATTGACATTTCTATGATCCTGGCCGAGGCGATTCGAAGAACACACAATGGTGAATCAGTGTCTTACCTGTTCAGTCATGTCCCTTTATAACCACCAGAGGCTGTGCTGCGTCTTTGGGAGGGCTGCGTTGAGGAGCCCTGTTCTTAACACCGCATCTCAACCACAGAGATGAAAATCTGGGTAGGAGCCCAGAGCTTGTATGTTTAATTATTATATTTGTCTCCTAATTGCATTTTTCCCCTTGTAAAATGTCAATAAATCTCTATTCTGCAGAAACCTTTTGTGAATTTCCTTGAGAGTTTGAGATGTTACCTGCTGCTAAGTTCTTGTGTATGCTCATGCTCTCTTTCTACTAATCTGCTACTTTAAATCTGTTTTCTATACAGAGGATACTAAAGAAGTTAATAGAACTTAATTGGTTTTAGGGGATTATTTTTTGGGTTGAAGCTAAATGCTACAGGTTTACATAGAAACACAGAATGCTTGAGGTTGGAAGGAACCTCTAGAGATCATTAGGTCCAACCCCCCTGCTCCAGCAGGGACACTCAGAGCATGTGGCACAGAGTGGCATCCAGGCGGGTTTTGAAGACCTCCAGAGAAGGAGACTCCACAACCTCCCTGGGCAGCCTGTGCCAGGGCTCTGTCACCCTCACTGTAAAGAAGTGCCTCCTCACATGGAGATGGAACTGCCTGTGTTGCAGTTTGCACCCATTTTCCCTTTGCCTGTCACTGGCCGCCACTGAGAAGAGTTTGGCCCTCTCCTCCCTACATTCACTCTTCAGGTACTTATACATATTGATCAGATCCCCTTTCGTGTTTAGATTTAGGTGTATGAAATCTGGTCATCTCTCAGGTAAGTAGAATATTTTAGCATGGTACACTGTTATAAAATAGATTTTTACATTCAATTTAACATGGTCTCCTGTTCTATTAGTTTCTTTGAGGAAAAAATGTGGCTACTTTGTCCTGTTTTTTTTTTTTAATAATTTACTTTCTCTTATGTGGTTTTTTTTCATGTATTGAAGACGAAGAAAACAGTTTCACCTGCTTTATATAGAGAGTGCAGAAATGGGTTCATAGGGTATTGCAGTCAGAATTCAGTTCAATCATCAGTCCTCTCAGGAATTCCTCATATTTTGATTTTTGAAATACCTCATAACATACTGAATATTAATTCCACTACTATCTGAAACAGAAAGCAAAATTTTAATATAGAATTATTTAACCCATTGTATTAAACAGGTTTTTAAAATATTACTTTGGAATATGTCGCTGCAGTCTGAGGGATGTTAATGACCTAATTATGTTATTAAAACTTAAACCTTATTACACATAAAAGATAGTAAATAAACTTACTACCCAGTATTTTTTTTCAATTTTATACATCAGCTCTTTGTTACAAACCATATGCTGAATTTTTTGCCTATATTATGCCCAAATATTGTAAATAAATCTTTAAAATGACATCAGTCAAGATAAGCTTGTGTTTTTTATTCTCTTTTTTATTTATGAAGAAAATGTCCTGCACAGATCAGGGGAAAAATGAAGGAGCTGATGCTTATGAAAACTTTACTAATAAATTATGTATGAGCTTTCCTGGATGTGAGAATGAACTTAATCACACCAGACTGGTACACGTCTTAAAGATGATAATCCTTCTCCTTCATATGGTCTGACAAAAAATGATACAATGCTCACATTTCATTGAAAATTTGAGTTAATGCTTCCTGAACAGTTGAAAGTTCTTGCTTCTCAGCTTGCAAACACAACAATTCAGCCCAATTTAATAAGACTAGGTGGGGAAATGAGCAGAAGTAACTTCAGAGATAAGCTTACTCTTAGTGTCCTGTACTGCACACTTTTGAACACTTGAAACATTTGTGAAGTTAGAGGGGAAAATCCTATAAATCTTTGACAGACTTCAAAGATTAGCTTAGACTTTCTTTGACTTAGAAGCAGATTTTTCTGATATTCTTAAAACTGAGGTGTTTTGTGTGGGAGGTATTTTTTGTGTGTCTGGATGAGTCCTTTTTTACACACATAGCCTTCTTCAGCCTATTCTGGAATTTTGATTTTGTGGCAGAATTTGGACTGAATAGAAACTTTCTTCTCCAGGCAGAATTATTTTGACTTAAAGGAGATTAAAAAAAAAATACTGGATTTCATGTGTTCTCTGCCAACAGGAAGCGATACTTCAGAATCTTGCAAGAAAGTTGCTTTTCTTGAAAGAAAGTATGTGCCTATTTCATGAACACCGCAGAGCAGGTCCTAGCAGCTTAAACAGTCTTAAACATTCATACTGTGGGGTAGGCAGAACTTGCGTTGCTTCATTTTAATCTGAAGATCATGGTTGGAAGGGACCTCTGGGAATCATCTAGTTCAACCCCCTGCTCCAGCAAAGGCACTCAGGGTACAGGGTGGCATCCAGGTGGGTTTGGAAGATCTCCAGAGAAGGAGACTCCACAACCTCCATGGGCAGCTTCTTGCAGGACTCTGTCACCCTCACATGGAAATGGAACTTCCTGTGTTTCTACTTATACCCATTGCCCCTTGTCCAAGCTGTGTTAGTGTCGATATTAGCCATGGTGTTATTGCTTGTGCCAAGCAGATGCAGCCTCTGTGGGCTTTCATCACAAGTAGGCAGCCTGTCAGCTATGGGGCACCATCCCACTGCCACCTCTGCAGGAAGCACAATAGAGTTTGGCTGCGGTGTCTTCGCTCCACCCAACGTTCACTCTTATTAGTATAGGCTAGGAGGGCAGATTGTGATCCCTAGGGAGAAGTGAATTCCACAGATAACCAGCCATCCTGAAATTGGTAACTGTCTCTCACTTCAAGCAGGCCTCTGCAATGCCAGAACTGTCAGGCTCCATCTTTCTCCAAATCAACCCTATCTCAAGCAATTCCCTCAGAGGTAGCCTTCCTATTAGGACTTCTACAGCATGTCTGGTATTAGGCAGGGATGAAATGAACCCCCACAAAGTGCTAATTTAACTGATTCTATTCTGTGGCCATAAAGTATAATTATTTTCCTTTATAGTATGGAAGTACTTGTTAGTTTGCAGCCTTTTTGAAAGGTTGTCATGGATGGTTATCATGTTTCAATGTCAGAAGCTGAAACTTCCTGAGGGAGGGTTGCTGTCTGCAGTAACACTCTGAGCATGTGCATAACCTGACATCTTCACAGCACAAGTCCCTGTCCAAGCTGTCAGTCAGGCGCTATATGCTGAATCCTGATTCTCTGCCCTCTGTTGAATGTTGTCATCACTGAGAAATGAGGTGCAATTGTTGAAGACAGCCAGTTCTGACAGTTCTTGGCAAAGGTGGAAGAGGGAAAGAGACTGAAAGATAAAACAGAGAGCAAGCAAGAGGCTGCGGGTGCTGCATCCATTATTTGCTCGAGCTGGATGTTGACCATATGTCAAATGGATCACTGATTTGTAGATGCCAAAATGGCTAATCCTGGCATTGTGCTGGCCTCGAGTGATAAGTTTTCAAAACCTGGAAACTGTCTTTTTCTGTGATATTGGGCACTCCCTCAGCCATGTGCTGCAGTGCTGGATGATTGGTCAAGCTGGGAGCATTGCTGCTCTCATGGGGTGATCTAAAAGCAACCAGTCATCACTCACTGTGCTGCTGTTGTGGGCTGATCTTCTCAGCATTGCCTTTCATTTATTGTTTTGTTTATTTTTAGTTCCCTCCCCCACAATTTCTGCAACAGCTCTCTGCGGGGATTTTACAATTTAACAGTCCTTAAGGCTTCTGCAAATGGTTTTGTTATCATTTCCTCAATTTTCCTATCCATTTCTCTTCGAGCTTCACTTAGTATGTCTGTCCACATTAGTTTAAAGAGACAGCTTATGTATTTCAAAAATTGAGCAACTTTGTGATAATTACCTGTTTAAATTAGGCAATGTCACACTTCAAACATAATGCTATCAATGAATACTTAGGTTGCTAACATGATTATTGGTCTGCAGGTTACTGCAGAGAGAAAAGAAGTGGTTTAAGACTTTAACTGTCCATTTTACATTAAACACAATAGAACCCTGATTTTGAGAAAGGAAGTGCTCAAAAGTTGCTGAGAGTTTTCAAAACAAAGTGATTTGCTGTGAGGTTTCATTTAGGAGAAAAAAAAAAGTTTCACGTTCAGTAGTTTGATTTCATTTTGACTTGTAGTAGAAGGATTAAGGATACTCTTCCTCCATAAGATAGACAAATACATTTGCTGTTACCAATGACCTTTCCTGACACATGGTGCAATAGAAAGTATTTTTCTGCTTTCATTTACTTTGTATTTCACAGCAGTCCAGAAAGACTTTGCCCAATGTCTGGAGCAAACCTGAAGTTTTTAAAATCAGTAAAGTATTGATACCTTGGTGCCCCAAGAAGTGAAATTATAGCCCTGCAGTTTTGGACTGCTGAGCTCCCTGCATTCACCCCCATCTTCTGAACAGAAATATTGCTGTACTCTGCTTCCCACAATTTTTAGATTATAAATAATCAAAAAAAGAAGAAAATTAAAAAGAAAAGAGGAGGAAAAAACCCTTCTGCACTTCTATTAGTGTTCAGTTAGTTGCAGTTTCACTCTGTACGGAATTGAAACTCATGTGCTCTTGGCTGAATGACAGCTTATTCCTAATTAGGAAAAAAAAAGTCCTATTTAGTCCAAAAAAAAGGCAAAAAGTTTGTAGAGTTATTAAAGCTTCTGGAGTTTGTAGCTATAGCCTGCAAGGCAGATTTCCAAAAGCATTGGGCACCTATCGAAAATTAGCAGGGCTGGGTGGTAACTGTGTCTTTGAAAATCTACTTAAAACCTATTAAAATGGTAGAGCATCATATTTAATCTGTGTTCCAACATGGTACACAAGGGTTATGTTTAGGTACCTGTAGAAATAAACTTTGGAATTTCAGTTGGTGCAAAACCATTCTCTTAGCCACTGCTCTGCAATTAATTTAAGTACATTGGTTTTATACTGTTGTGAATAAATGACTTCAGCCTAACGCTGTACACTGGTGGCTCACAGTCTGTGAAATATTATGAGTGGAACAGCTAGAAGTACACTGCTTGCAATGAATATTTTTCTCTTACCAAAAATGTGCTGAATGATTTTTCAGAACTCAGCAGGATTTTAGTGAGACATCTGCATTATTTATGATAGCCCCAAATGAAAAGCTCAGGGCCAATTTCATGAAAAGAAAAATACAGTTACCAGTAAATAGTGGAAAACATGTTTTATTACAGTATTTTTAGTAATGAGGCACAAAGTTTGAGAAATAGAGTCCTGAATCAATAGTGAGTTAATAAGCATGTTCATTGTCCTTGATTGAAATGCTAATGGTGCTAAATGATTTTTTTTTCTATGATCTTTCTTGGATTTGTTTATATCCATATGGCTCAATCTCAAGAAATTTTCAAGAATGATTGCAAAACCTTTCTTTCTTCATTGTTGAAATTTTAGTCTTTTGAAATAAACTCTTCAGCTGCACAGCAGTCAGAGAAACCATAAAATGCTGGCTAAAATTAAAGAAAAAATATGCAGGAAAAGAAATACAAAAAAAAAAGTATTCAAATATAATAACCATTGAACTAGCATGGCCTGCTAAGCCTGGTAACTACTAAGGAAGAAACTCTCAGAGAAGCACTACATTTCATGAAATGCTGTCTCTCCAAGTTCTCTTCAAGTTCTTTCTTTCTACATTCTCTCATGCATTTTTCACTTAACTGAATGTTGTTTCCTGTGCTCTTAGCCTTATTACCTTTTATTTTTTCTGCTTTACTTTAGTTTCTTCCCCCTAAATCTCTTTCACTTATTCATGCAATTGATTTTTTAGTAACAGCCCAGTTCTTGATCCATCATCAGCAGGAACAAACAGGATGAAAATGATCCAACTTCCATCCCTAAAGTGTTGTGCATATCAGGATGTCTGTCGCTCTTTCTTTCTCTGTTCATGCAGCTTACACCACAAAAAGGCGGGGAGAAGAAAGGAACTTGACTTCTGCAAACCTTGATTGTCTCAAGTGAACACATATAGCACATTCCTCTCCTATCTGATTAATATTATATTCTCCTCCTAAGTATTTTGCAATTGTTTTCCAGTGGGGTTTCCTGTCTGTTCACCTTCTTGGGGTAGGTCTTAACACAGTTGCTGAAGGGGGAAGACTGGGTAAAATAGGCAGCTTTAAATAATCACATTCAAATGTAGCAAATGGAACAAATTCCCAGAACAAATGAAATCTTTTGACACAGCAGCGTGTGGATTTATGAATAATGTGTAAATCTGTAAAGAAGGAGCAAAAAAAAAGAGTACTCAGCTATTTTTATGCTAAATAAAAGAGGGTGGAGGTACTGCTGTTTCAATTTTTAAGACAAATATTTGAGGAAGTGGGTTGTGGCAGTTGTTTCACATTAAATTATTTCTCCAAGTTGCAGTTTGGCCATGGAGGAGAAAGAGAAGCGGTTACTTTGTTGTCTGGTGTGAGTTATGTCACGTTTTACTCTCCTTTCTAACTGAGCTGACCCAGTGGGCACCCCTTTTCTGCTGTTTTCGTCTGCATTGATTTACACTGTCACCTAACAACAAATCTTTCAGACTTGGAAGAGCTCAGAAAATGGTAGGTTAAACTTTCATTTTAAACTTTTTCTTAAAACTTTTTAAATGGAACAATACTGGAAGATTTTTAAGAATGTTATCTCTCCTTTTGTTTTCTTTCTTTTCTTTCTGTGTGTCCAAATTAGCTGTAGTGGCTATAAGCTGCAATACATAATGGGATGAATAGGAAAGGATAGCATTTCTTCACACCAGTGAAGAAATTTTCTACTCACTGAGTACAGTAATCTCGTCTGCAACATCTACAACTTTTAAGAAGCTGCTTTCTCTTAAACCTCTCGCCTTTTAGTATATGCATCAACTAACTACAGAAAAAAAATATATATGTTGGGTTTATGCAAGTGTTCAATTGATATTAGTGCTTTTTAAAGTTTTTGTAGAGCAAGGCATCATCACAGAGAAAACAATACTTTGCATAGCTACTCTAGCTTTTCTTTTATGTTTTTTTCTCCCTCCAGGGAGTTTGCACAACTTATCATTATTTATTTGCTCTAATTTTTACAATCCTTTTTTTACTGTTGTAATAAGACTATGTTATACCTGAAAATAGTTAGACAGAGCATCATAATGTAACTGTTTACAATTTGAATAGATACTAGATTAAAAGGATTTCAGGAAGAAGCAGCACATAAAACAGAAATGACGTACAACAATATTAGGAGTTCAGTTAGCTCCATAAAGACACTTTAGTTCCTAAATATATGGCAACTGCCGAGAGTTCGTAGTCTGAACATTTTGAAAATCTAAATATGCATTTTTTAGTATCTTAAGAAACTTAAAAATATATTTTTGCAGGTAGCTAAGGCCAAGATTCATTGCACCTAATTTCAAGAATATAGCCAAAGAGTCTGTAGTAGGAACACAGTCATGCAGAGCTCCCTCCATATGCGGAGATCTGAAGGGGGCTTCTCTCCTCTCTCTCCCTCTCTCTTCAATATTAGGGCCCAAGATGATGGCACTAAAGGGAGGAACCTCTGGTAAGTGCCTACGATTAGGTGGCTGAATATGGTGTCTGTGTACAAGTTCATGTAGAAAGCTTGTGATGATCTAGATAACAATTCCACATTGCCTAAACTCTAGTTCAGCAATACTATAGCATTGTACTCAGACTACAGAGGGTTTTAATCTAGTTTAGCATGTCTTTTTTAAAGGTTGGTTCTGATCAGTTTTTCATCAAAGAGCAGTAAATCTGTGGTTTGACTCCCAAGGCGGGGCAGAGGTTTTCCTTCCTTATTTTAAAACTACCATTAAACATACATTTCAGTGATAGAAAAGCCCTAAGTGTCAAAGCATGGACTTGAATTAATAGCACAAATAAATAAAATGAAATTTTTATGGGCATCTCCCTTGATTCACAGTGACTATGGACCTTGGAGTGTGAAAAGTCTGGAAGGAAAATAGAGGCAATCATATGGAGATGTGGAGCCAAGGACAGTTAGATTAGGGTAGGCCCTCTTAGGGTTGTGTTATTCTAATAAACAGCCAGGAAAAGGAGGAAATGTTTACAACATTTTTCCTTCTGAAATGCCCTCTTTCTTCCAAAAATCTTTAGCTTTTAGTTTTCCATCTCATTAATTTCAATGGTATTACCCTTCCCACCTGCCACTTCTCTAACCATATTAACAGAGAAGAGTTTTATAAAATAAAATATAGTGGAAGAAATTTTATCCTAATTAGCTCTCCACTTGCTCTCATTATTCTTATTCACCATTTTCATCCAAATGCTTGTCTGTATCAGGAAATAAGAAAAGTTAATCATTCTCTAAAGTAGATTGCTTAGACCACTCTGAAGACTCTAGTGAACTATCTTACCTAGTGGCATCAGTCTGGGTGAGCTTCCAAAGTGAATAACTGTAAGCCAAATTAAAGTTATTTTAATTCTTAACAAATGCCCTCAACAGAGTTAACAACAATGAAATACACTCTTGGAATTCATGCTTATGGTTGTGCTCCAGGTAGTTCTTGCAGCTTTCTCTGAGTATGTGTATAGTGATAGTTGTGTGTAGCATCCTGGATATTTAAGTACCTTTCCTTTTCCTGTGGATCTTTCCTTTTTCTGTGGATCTGTTGAACTGTAGCACTTCCTGGCAATGTGAAAGGAAGCCATGGCAGAGGAAAGGCTTTTGTCATACCAAATACCTGGTTACTGATATGAGTTTCATATGACAGTTCAAGGTTTGCAGTAGATTTTTGCTTTTACCTTTCTTTCTTGAGCTTTGTATTCAAAAGCTGATTGAATAGATCTCCAAAGTAACCTCATTTGGTATTTGAATTCACAGAGGAAAAATGCAGTGCAGTGATATAGCTTCTCTTATATTTACTTCCTTATTGGCCACTCATCTAGATGTATAAATGAATAGATAGACTTAGCATTGTTATGTGAGGTAAAGCAGAAGAACATAACTGAAGAGATACAGTCATCTAAGTAAACAGAAGGTACAACTGGAAGTCCTGTTGACATATGACATATGTGATGTTATATATGCCAGCTGAAGACAAAAGATATATATTCATGTATCTTGGGAATTTTACTCAATCATCTGATTTTAAACTGCTTACCTGGATAGTACACTGAGTTAGTGTAATTCCATGCATAACTAATTCTGGTTATTAAACAGCATTCTCTCTGACTTGTATTGCTTTCCAATCCTTAAAAAATAAAAAAATAAAAATAAAAAAGGATTATCCAGAGAGAAATCTGTATTTTGATTTTTTGATTATTGAGCTTTTGATTATGTTCAGGTGTCTTGATCAGTCCAAGGCTGGTACTAGATACAAGTAATTAGGGAGCTGTGTAAGGCAGCAAAATGCTCTCAGTCTTTCAACCTGGTTTGTGCAAGCCAAGGCCTGGATAGCCTGCTTACCTGACCAGCTACTTCTCAAAGGGACAAGATTTCTTTGACATTGGCCTCTGGTGAGGAAAGAGCTAGTGTGTTGTGAATCATTAATACCCCATTCTTCCCCCCTATAGTGAACAACAATCTATAAATTAAGCAAGACTGCAAGGACTTAGAATTTATTTTGGCAGGTTCTTTATATTCCTGTGGGATTTTGGCTGCCTTCTTCCACAGAAAGCAGCCAAGGAAATGTATATATTTCCCATATTTGGGATCCTTTCTGCACTAATAGCCAATGTGGGAGAAATGCTCCTTGTTTAGATGTAACTTTGATGTGATAATATACAAAATGTGGTTAATGTGATATATCATATATTCCCCTTGCATTTAATTAATATCTTGTCTTTTCATATTTTTAGATACTTTATGCAAAGATCCCAAATGCATTGCCATATGTTTTGCTCTTCGTATTTCCAAAGATGCTGTCAGGAATTTGGTTTCCCAAAAGTTTACCCTGTGATGTAGAAGTCTTCGAAGCTACTGTAGTAGTGGACTGCAGTGATCGTCGCCTCACGGAAATCCCACAAGGAATCCCTATAAATGCTACCAATCTTAACCTCACTATTAACCATGTCCCACATATCTCTCCAACATCCTTTGCTCATCTCAAAAACCTCTTGGAGATTGACTTCAGGTGCAACTGCGTGCCAGTCAAACTGGGTCCCAAAGATCATGCCTGTGTCAGTCCACCACAGATTGAGAGTGGCAGTTTTGCTGCATTGACAAGATTGAAGTCATTGTATTTGGATGCAAATCAGCTGTTCGAAATACCACGGGGCCTTCCTACTACTTTACGTCTGCTAAGCCTGGAAGCAAACAGCATCTTTTCCATCACAAGAGCAAATTTGTCAGAACTGAGAAATATAGAAGTATTGTATTTGGGACAAAACTGTTACTACCGCAACCCCTGCCATACTTTATTTGAAATTGAAGAAACTGCATTCCTGGACCTGAAAAATTTAACAATACTGTCTTTGAAGTCTAACAACTTAACTTATATTCCACCCAACTTGCCATCAACTCTAAAGGAATTGTATATTTACAATAATGTGATTGAAGTGATTCAAGAGCATGACTTAATTGCCCTTCACAATCTAGAAATCCTTGATCTGAGTGGCAATTGCCCACGGTGCTATAATGCCCCATATCCTTGTACTCCCTGCCCCAAAGGCACAATTGAGATACATCCAAAGGCTTTTCAGTCCTTGAAACAATTAAAAATTCTGCGACTTCACAGTAACTCTCTTCAGAAAATACTCAGCAGCTGGTTTAAAAACACCGTGAATCTCAAAGAGCTAGACCTCTCCCAAAATTTCCTTGCAAAGGAGATTGGGGATGCTCAGTTTTTGAAGCTTATTCCTAGCCTTGTAGAGCTGGATTTGTCCTTTAATTTTCAATTGCAGGTGTATTCTCCATCCTTGAACTTATCTAAGACATTTTCTTCCCTTGTTAACCTAGAAACCCTGAGGCTCAGGGGTTATGTCTTTAAAGAATTGAAGCAAGAAAATCTAAATCCATTGCTTAGTCTTAAAAATCTAACTGTATTGGATCTCGGAACTAATTTTATCAAAGTTGCTGATCTGAAAGTGTTCAAAAAATTTCCAGCTCTGAAATTCATTGACTTATCAGTGAATAAAATTTCTCCTTCTTCAGATGGAGGCAACTGTTACAGATTTTGCCCTAATCCCAGAGTTTCAGTAGAGCAGTACAATAGACAAATATTACAAGATATGCATTATTTCAGGTATGATGAGTATGGGAGAAGTTGCAAGTCCAAAGACAAAGAGGCTACTTCCTACCAACCTTTGATTAATCAGGATTGCCTGAAGTATGGACAAACTTTGGATTTAAGCAGAAATAACATATTTTTTATTAGTCCATCAGATTTTCAGGATCTTGATTTCCTCAGATGCCTCAATTTGTCAGGTAATGCAGTAAGCCAAACTTTAAATGGAAGTGAATTCTCCTACCTGCCTGGACTAAAATATCTGGATTTTTCTAACAATCGAATTGACTTGCTATACTCAACTGCTTTCAAAGAGCTGAAATTTCTGGAAGTTTTAGATCTAAGCAATAATAAACATTATTTTCTTGCAGAAGGTGTTACACACGTGCTTAATTTTATGAAAGATTTGTCTTATCTGAAGAAGTTGATGATGAATGAGAATGAGATTTCCACCTCTATTAGCACAGGGATGGAAAGCCAGTCTCTTAAAGTTTTAGAATTCAAAGGAAATCGTTTAGATGTTTTATGGATGGAAGGAAATGCTAGATACCTGTCATTCTTCAAAAATCTGACCAGCCTAGAGGAACTCGATATTTCCTTCAATTCTCTTGGTTTTTTGCCTCCAGGTGTTTTCAAAGCTATGCCCTCTGAACTCAGGATACTCAACTTAACCAATAACAAGCTGAAGACTATCATATGGGAAGAGCTCACATTCCTGCAGAAACTAAAAACATTGGACCTTAGCAATAACCTTCTGCTTTCAGTTCCCAAGGAACTATCCAACAGCTCTTCAACCCTCCAAAAACTGATACTCCGAAACAATCACATTCAACGGCTAACCAAACATTTTCTCAGAGGTGCTTTTAATTTGACATACCTCGATCTCAGCTTAAACAAGATCCAAATAATAACGAAATCTAGTTTTCCTGAAAATGTCATCAACAATCTGAAGATGTTGCTTTTGCATGGCAATCCTTTCAAATGCAACTGTGATGCAGTGTGGTTTGTTTGGTGGATCAATCAGACCCAGGTAACTATTCCACTTCTGGCTACAGATGTGACCTGTGCTGGCCCAGGAGCACATAGAGGAAAGAGCGTGGTTTTCTTAGATCTGTATACCTGTGAGTTGGACACCTCCTATTTGATCCTGTATGCTGTGTCATCTTCAGCTGTCCTAGCTTTTATGATGTTCGCAGTTATGAGCCATCTCTATTTCTGGGATGTGTGGTACAGTTACCATTACTGTACTGCCAAGTTGAAGGGCTATCGCCGTTTACCTTTACCAGATACTTGCTATGATGCTTTTATTGCCTATGACAGTAAAGATCCAGCTGTGAATGAGTGGGTAATGACAGAATTGGTACAAGAACTGGAAGATCAAAAAGCCAGACAGTTCAATCTGTGTCTGGAAGAAAGGGACTGGCTCCCAGGACAGCCAGTCTTCGACAATCTTTCCCAGAGCATTCAGCTGAGCAAAAAGACCATATTTGTCTTGACCAATAAATATATGAAAAGTGGAAGCTTCAAGACAACATTTTATATGGCCCACCAGCGGCTTATAGATGAAAAAATTGATGTAATTGTTTTGATATTTCTTGAGAAGGTTTTGCAGAAGTCCCGGTATGTTCGGCTGAGGAAAAGGCTGTGCAGAAATTCTGTCTTGGAATGGCCAACTAATCCTCGATCTCAGCCCTACTTCTGGCAGTGCCTAAAAAATGCAATAACTATGAACAATACCCTAGCTTACAACAAACTTCTCCAAGAAACCGTTTAGCCGTACAGTTCCATGTAAAATATTGTTACAGGGCATGATGAGGAAAAAAAAATTCAGACTTCATTTGGAGAAAATGTCAAAGCATGGAGGATAAATATGGTTTTGACATAATATCCCACAATGAAAAGCACAGTTAGTCTCATAGTTCATCTCCTGGGTTCGCTATGACAAGATTCAACACAAACTGTTGCCAGCACAGATGTCTACGTGATACACACCTTGCTTGGTGTTTACTGTTGCACAGTAAAATAGGATGCACTACTCAGTGGAAGTCCCTGGTTTAGAAGAGAATCACCACTTCTAGCTTTCAGTTCACTGAAGGCTTCCAGCATTTCCTGTGGTTGGGCCAAGTGTTTGGTGAGACACTTTCTCAGCTTACTCTAGTACACAGACTGATGGGAGGAGTTTGGCTGTGTTTTAAGTTGCTGCTGTTTGGATCACTGTTTCAGTAAATATGATTTTAATAGAAAAATATAATTTCTGTATATGTGTGTATATGTAAAACTGGAAAAGCATTCTTGTGAGAAAATACTCCAAGCAAAGTTCATGATTTACTTACTAAAGAATAAAGAAAGAAAGGCATTCACTAAATTATGACCTCTAGAAAGTTTCACTGGTAATTTCTAATTTCCACTTCACTTTGCATTTCACCTATCTTCCAGTCTTCTGGTTGAACTGGTTTATCTTAGAGGACCCAGAGCTTCTCTTCAATGTTAGGCCTTCAGTTTTCACCTCGCCCTAGGAGGAGCTTAGCTTCCCTGTTTTGGTCTAAGGACTTTTTTTTGTGTCAGCAGATCCAGGAAGGGTTGGCCCCTAAGGAGACGCAAAGATAACTGAATCATTTGCCTCTGCCTGCCTAGAGTTTCTTGGAAACAAAACAATCATTTTAAATCACCAAATGTGTAAAACAGAAAGAACGGGGTTTTTTTAAAGAAAAATAATACTCAAGCCTTCTCTGTACTCCGGTTCATAGCACATCCTCATAAAACATATCATGGTATTTCAGATGAAATCTCTGTAATGGCAGCATAAATTTCCCTGTGTGTTGCACAAGGAGGTTCTGCATATTGCAGTTCTCTCTCTTTTGGGAGGAACAGCATGCTCTCTGTCCTTGCCTGGTGTTTTTTTCATAGCTCAAGTTGAGTAGCTTCTCTTCTCTATCATCGCGGCCGTCTGTTTCTTCCCTGCTGATTATCCTCTGGGACTAGTTTGGCCCAGAGGGAGCCAGCACTGGTAACTTACGCATTTCTAAAATCTTTATTTCTATTACCAATCTTGTAACTAGTCTTCTGTTCTGCTTGGTTCTTTCTTTGAATAACCCATCTTGATTTAACTGCAGGCTTCCAGGCAGACATGAACAAGACAAACTGCATATAATAACTTTTTTTTTTTCCCAGTTTGTCACAGCATTTTTATTGATTAACAACAGAAGCAGGAGAGCAGGAAGCCCTGGTTAGAAGAGCAAGGTTTTATAGTAGTATTTTATAGAATACCTTTTAAATAACTCTCATGTTTATGAGCCTGAATATTCTATACTTCTAAACAGAATAACAGGAGCTGTAATACTACTCTCTTCACAAGGTAATGCTTATATAAATACTTCCGCTCTTCAGGTCTTCCGCATCATCTTCATCTCTCTCCCCACATCACTATTTTTACCTAGGGTAAGTGCTTGCTCCTGGGCCCAGGTGATTAAGGAGGGGGCAAAAGATCACTTGGTTTATCAGAGATTAAGGGGAGTAGTATTTTCTCCTCTTCCCTTGAGCAGAAGCCCAAGGGTCAATATGGACAGATTCAAACAAACAATTTATGCTTGAAATCTATGAGGATTTTCATGCTTGGGGCATGCTGAACTAGTTGATGTAGCAGTCTCTGAATCTATTTAGGGACACATAACACTGAAGAGTTCAGAGGTTTCTGTGACAGGGTTTCAAGGTGGCATAGTTGTGATCTTGTGTGAACTTGAAGAGGATGTGGTACTGAGGGCATTCAACTGACTTAAATGTAGGCATTCACAGCTGTGTTAACCGGCCTAAGCTTTGTTTTCTCTTCGAAAGTGAGATGCAGATGTTTTGAGGATATGACTGTGCTTGTCCTATTAGAGAACTTTAAGACATGCCAAAGGAATTCCACTCTAAAAGTAGTATTTCTATCCATTAACTGTAAAGGATTCCTATGGTGCTAGTACAGATGTAGGTGGTTACATGGTAGATATCTTTAGTTAAGAGGAGGTGAATACTGCCCCTGGTTACATGTGCAATTATAGCAAATTAGTCCTAAATGTCTATGATGTCATGTGGATGGGAAAACATCTAGAGTGCTATCAACACCAGCTCTGGTTACTGAAACTGTTCTACATCAGTCACTATTTCCCTAGAAATATTTTACCACATAGTACCTAGACTTGTTATTTAGCTTACATGACCTGGAAAGTCTTCTCACAGAGAGGAAGAAGGCAGAAGAGAAAAAGGGAAGAAGAATGCTGATGGATTTATCAAGTTTTTACAGTCAATCAGCAGAAAAAAAAGTCTTGTGTACATTACTGATGGTATCACTATTTTGCCCCAAGAAGAATATCAAGTGAAAACTGATAATAGTCATCCTTATTTACCACACAGATTTATATGAATATAACAATCACTGTTGATTCTTTTTAAGAACTGATGTATAAGCAACTACAGGGGATTGCCTGTGAAATTAATTTAGCCTGGAACAGATCTCTAGGAGTCAAAATAAGTCTAATTTCTAAGTAGCATTAGCTTGCTCAGGGCCTTGTCCTAATATAAAGTTGAGTACTGTGCTACTAAAAAATATGTTATTCTGTAAAGGAACTTTGTAAGAACATCCTTTAAAAAAAAGAAGTAGGACTGTTTGGTCTGTAGTAGATAACTTATTTGGAAACAATCACTCCAACAATCCATCTAAAAGAGAATATATTTTTTACCTTCTGAAAACTCTTATCTATTTCTAAAATATCTTCTGTAAAGTGTCTGCCTCTCTATAAGCTATGTGATAGGCCGTTTAAGTGGAAAAAATCATTACCTTCTCCATTTACTTTGAACAAGGGTCTAAGCTCATTTATGTTATAATTTTGCTCAATTTGCCTCTCTAGGAGCTTGACTTAAGTGACTACCTATTGAAGGTAACCTCCTAATTTGGAAACAAATTTTATATCTAAATATACCTACACATTAATCTCAAAAACAAATCTCAAAGCTATTGTGCAATTTCCTCTCTTTTGTAACCTCATATAGTCTTCTCAAGATGTTCCACAATGTCACTGTGTTAGAAGCTATTTATATCCTAGATCTCATCTTGTGCAATATCGGCACAAAATTACCTACCAGTTCACCGAAGTCCTAGAGCTGGATTATTTGTCTTTGAAAGCCAATTAGCAATTTGAAGAAGAGGAAGAAGAAAAAGAAGAAGAAGAAGAAGAGGGAGAAGTGTTGTGTAACCTATTCTTAACTCCAGGAAACAGGATACCAGTGTGGTGAGAAAATAAGCTGCAGCTAGCCTTATGCTGGAACCACATTTTCTGTTGCTTCACTGATGAGACCCTTTCTATCTGCTAGTATGAGAAAAAATGATGCCTCTGACATGGGGAAACTTCTTAGCTTTTAGCTTGTTAGTTTAAGTACCTTGGATGAGGGCAAGTTGTAAGTTCTGGTCATAGGTGAGCATTTTGGATGGTGGTCGTAGATGAGCCTCATGACTCAACTCAGAGGTGGCTAGGAGAGGGATATGATGGAGGGATGTGATTCCTCCCTGAGGAATCACAGTGTTTTGTAAACATTGTGAAACATGTCCTGAAATAAGTGATGCACATAAAGAATAAGGTTTTTTGATTTTTTTTTTTTTTTTTTTTTTTTTTACTTTACATGTGTAACACATTTCTCACTCCAATCGCCCTATGTTCTCATTTACTCCACTTCAGTAGAGGAGCAATGTTTCAAATTGAGCAAACTACTCAAAGTTCACTAACACAGTCTTAAGGACAAAGAATAACATCTATAAGATATTATAACACCTATAGGATATTATTCATTTGTAGTTGCCACATGTATCTTACGAAAAAATCAAACACTGACAAAAGAATCCCTCTTAGTAGTACTCCCTCCCAGTGTCTCAACTTTTGCTCCCTGTAGATGTCCTGAGGAAAACAAACAAACAAGAAGTACGTTGAGATGAGACTCACTCAC
>JAUBOD010000966.1:1082123-1099711 GCA_032353885.1 Nothura maculosa
GTCTCAACTTTTGCTCCCTGTAGATGTCCTGAGGAAAACAAACAAACAAGAAGTACGTTGAGATGAGACTCACTCACCTGACATAAAAGTTAGTGCTTTAAGCTGCAGGTTTGGGGTTTCCTTGGGACATTTATGATGGATGCATTCTTATGTGTGGGCTCTGTGGACTGATGTACATCCTTTTCAGGCTCAGAGAACCTGGCAGCAGAGGAAGCAGCCCTAGAGGCAATAGAAAGAGGACAAACTGCCTGTGCAAAAAGCAGCCATGATGATAGTATTCGACTTTGCAGCAGCTAAGACCTTCTGAGGTGTTTGTCCTTTGACCAAAGATATTGATCTCAGTGAAGTTAAAAAAAAATCCCATCTAAGTGATCCTGAAATCCTGACCTCTTAGATAAAATTTAAATCACTAATTTATAATGCCATAGATCATAACAAGAATTTGTCAGACAACTCCTAAATCTCCATTACATTGTCAACAACAGACCAAAATTGTCTGAGAAATCTTGCACTAATGTAATAAATTATATGATTTATGTATTAAAAGGAAAAAAAAGATCACAAGAAATAGTACTTTTAGGCAAACTAAATATATAAATAGTTCTAAAGAAAGACAAACCTAACAGTAAAAACCAAACATTTTCTCAAGTCAGAAGTCTACTCTCAGAAAAGAAAAAAAATGAACTGATAGTCGGATTCTGGCACTGTTATCAAGTATTTTCTTGAATTAATGTTAATACACTCTTTTCATGTAAAATTACTATTCTAAGAAAATAAAATTTAAATCTAGCTTTAATTGAAAATTAATATTATATAATTAAATAAGTAATTTTAATACAGCAATATGTTCACAGAATCACAGAATGGTTAAGGTTGGATGGGACCTGTAAAGATCATCAAAAAGTCCAACCCCTCTGTGCCAGCAAGGACATCTAGAGCATGTGGCAGAGGATGTCATCCAGGCAGATTTTCAAGATCTCCAAAGAAGGAGACTCCACAACCTCTGTGGGCAACTTGTTCCAGGGCTCTGTCACCCTCACAGTGAAGAAGTTCTTTCTCATATAGAGATGGAATGTCCTGTGTTTCAACTTATACTCAATGCCTCTTTTCCTCTCACTGGCCACCACTGAGAAGAGCTTGACCCCTTCTTCCCTACATTTCCCCTTCATGTACATCTGTACATCTGTACATCAGATCCCCTCTTAACCTTCTCTTCTCCAGGCTAAACAGGCCCAACTCAGTCTCTCCTCATACAAGAGATGCTCCAGTCCCTTAATCATCTTTCTTACCTTCCGCTGGACCCTCTCTAGAAGCTCTACATCCCTCTTATAATGGGGAGCCCAGAACTGCCCCCAGTACTCCAGGTGTGGCCTCACCAGAGCTGAGGAGAGGGGTAGGATCTCCTCCCTCCTCCTGATGCAGGCCAGGATCCCGTTGGACTTCTTGGCCACAAGGGCACACTGCTGCCTCATGGTTAACTTGGTGTCAACCAGGACTCCCAGGTGCCTCTCTGCAGAGCTGCTCTCCAGCAGGTCAACTACTGATCTGTCCTAATGCCTGGGGTTATTCCTCCCCAGTGCAGGACCCTGCACTTGTCCTTGTTGAACCTCATGGGGTACCTCTCTGCCCAGCTCTCCAGCCTGTCCAGGTCTCTCTGGATGGCAGCACAGCCCTCCGGAGTGTCGGCCACTCCACCCAGCTTGGTGTCATCTGCAAATTTGCTCAAGGTGCACTCCGTGCCCTCGTCCAGGTCATTGATGAACAAGTTCAACAGCACCGAGCCCAGTACTGACCCCTCGAGGACACCATTGGCCACAGGCCTCCAACTGGGTGTGGCCCCATTTATTACCGTTCTCTGAGCTCTGCCATCCAGCCAGTTTTTAATCCACCTCACTGTCCACACTTCCAGAGCTCTCCTATGAGGATAACGATATGTTAAGAATGTAGGTTCTTATGTAATGCCCTTGTTATGTATTTTTATATAGTAGTTACATATTTCTTTTAAAGCACTGAAGTTATTTTTAACTTCATATTTTAATCAAAATTGATAAAAACATTCTTCAATATCTGCTATGGAAATACATTAATTAGTTATCAGCATTAAATAATCCAGATGATTATACAGTGATGTCATTACTTCCTTGAAAATTATAGACTATAAAAGCAGAAGTAGATCTCATTAAGCAGATTATTTTATTGTGGAAGATTTCCCCAGTGGTTAAACAAATAAATTACACTAATATCAATGACGATGAATATATTAGTTGCGCGAAATGATTAACAGTAACAATGACCTAATTTTATTTAGCGCTCAGATATGCCACTGTATAATTGAATTCATACATAATAATATATTACCCAGCTGTTGATGGGTAAATGTTCAGATGTTCAGAATATGCTCTAAGGACTTAGACTTAGTCTAAAGACTTAGTCTAAAGACTAAAGAATTCCTGAAAACTCAAATATTTTACTGTCCTTCTCTCTCTCTCTCCTCCTCTCTCTCTTGTTCTCTCTCTTCTGTTCTTCTCTCTTTCTTCTTCTCTAATGAAGGACTATAATACGTTGTCAAGACTAGAGTGAAGCGTATCAGCTCTTGTGCCTAAATTTTTGTGACAGAAGTGAAAATTTTCTCATAGTGATACTGAATGGTAAATGCATTTAGGTAGAGTGAAACTGGAGTGTGACTCAGATGTAATTTAAATGTATTTCTGTTCCTGAGAAAGAATGTCATAAGTTGTATATTTCTCAAGAGTCCTCACATTGCCCGCCTTTCACTATTCCAGCGAGACCCGCATCCCCTACACCCCATCTGACACATTGATTCTGCTTCCTCTTTTTATTTATGTTTTTTATTGATCTTCCTCCTCACCTCCCTTTTACTTCATTTTATGGGGGTTCTTCCCACAGAGATAACAAATGGATTTAACATTAATCTTAATTGCTTGCATTCTCTCTAGTCATAATGTTTTTGACTTAATTAGAGATGATAGAATATCTCAGGTTAGCAATTGATTATAGTATTATATTTTATATTCATGTAGATACTAACTGAAAGAATATCCACGTTATCCTTCCAATGATGAAGAAGACACATGCCTGCACTGCATTTTCATAGACAGTTCTCTTCATCTCACTGCACAACTGTTGAACTGGTTGCAAGCATGTGTTCTTCATTTCTACAAGTAAACAACTAATTCCTTCAGGATAAATTTGCATTCAGTCTTTTTTTTTATCATGAAAGTGTTTGGCGTTATTTTTACTTTGTGTGATTGTGTGTGTATTTTCTAGGAACAGTTATACCAGAGAATTGCATATTGTTTCAACTTTGTTCTTACACATGATCCAACTGTAAATACAAAATTTTCAATATTCTGCACAGAGTACAATTTCGTAACTTTTTTATCATTAAAGTTTTTCCTTCTGTTTTATTTATAACTCTTTGGATGGTCTTCACAGCCTTGTAATGGCTGATGTGAATGTTGTACTTGTGAGCAGCACTTCCTTGCTCTCAAGTTTAAAACCAGAGTGTAACGAAACTTCACCTTAATCATTTTAACCCAGATATGGACATACTGCTTGGCCTATACTACACTATACGCACCTTTTTGAGCATGTGAAAAGTGGCATGATCAAATCTTGAGTTTAAATGAGGTCTGGCAGAATTAGAGAAGCAGTGCATTGGACTCTGTCTTGACATCTGTCATCATGACATTTTAAGAGTTGAAAGATTCTTTAAGGGTCAGAGCTGAAGATAAATGAAGAGATTTCTTAAGGGGATTTTTACAGTTTTTAAACTTCTTCAGAATTTGATACTGGACTGGAATTAGTATACTAAAGCTAAAAAATCTGATTATGTTTCTTATCTAACTTTCACATACAGCAAATTCAATTTTTCTGAGTTTAAAATACTTAAAGGAACTGTCCTCTTAATGATGATCAGCTGAAGACAATAGGCAGAGACAATCCACCTGCTACTGCCTTGTTATGGCTCATGCCCAACACTGTCATCTCCATCACAAACACTTTCACAGCATCCCAGACATCAGGGAACTGGAGAGAGATGAGAACCATTATTATACTTACTCTTGTGGGAAATTATTTTCCATGGAGTTTCCATGACTTTGCCAAGCAGACATTGTGGTAACTCTCACACTGTAACCTAGTGTATATCTATCATACATATATCCCTGAAGGCCTTTGTCCTAAGTCATAATAAAGTAAGGAATATCTTGCTCTTACAGACTCATAGACTCACAGAATGGCTGAGGTTGGAAGGGGCCTCCAGAGATCATTGAGTTCAACCCTCCTGCTCAAGCAGGGACACCTAGAGCACAGGGTCACAAAAATTTAGATACACAAATATCGCTGAGCTAATAAAAAGGACATGGAGACGTGACAGATCTGTAGATTATAACTGATGCAAACTTTTTTTTTAAAAATATCTCCCAGAGTACTTCTTCATGAGTTTGAATTGTCCCAGATGCCTCAATGAATCTTGAGGCACAATCTTTAGATTTATCTTTCAATTACGAGAAAAAAAAATCTAATATCCAAACTTTTCTCATCACTTTTTATTCCTAATATCATTGGAGCAGTTAGATATTAAAGAGTATGTCTTCAAATAGCTAGACAAATTATGTTTAAAACCCCTTTTATGATTAAAAAGATTTTTTTATCTTTGTGCAAATTTTATTTAAAACTGTTATGTCTGTTATGTCTTTATTCCAGAAATGTAGTAGCCACACATATTTATTTCTGAAAGTAAAATAGTCTCACAAATAAAGGAAATCGATATTTTTCTTAACTGTTTGATTAAAAAAAGGATAACTTGACAGGTTATTCTTACAGCTGGTAGTGATTCTGATGATGAAAAAGAGCAAATGTTCTATTAAAAAAATATGCATTGTAAATTATTTAAGAAAGTCTTGGATTTGAGTCTAAAAATATTTTCTTCATTTATGCAGGTAAGTTTAAAGATCCCGAGAGCAAGGCTTGTCTGAATTTATCTTTAAATGCATTTGGTGAAGCTTTCAATGGTACTGAATTAATCTTTTGACCTAATCTGAGATATCTAGTGCTCTTCTAGCAAACTGGATTTCACAGCCTATTGGCATTTAAAGAATTATATAACTTTGAGATATAGACCTGATTTATAAAAACATTATTTTTGGTTGCAGGTTTGGAGCAGAATCTTGTTTCTGTTGAAAAGATTCTTAGATTAAAAATTTTAAATTTAAGTTTTCTCTGTTGATAACATCTAAATGAAGAAATTCACCTTTTTTTTTCTCCTTTTTTAATCGGGAAATAGAGACAGGCATTATATTTGATTGTTTAAACAACTCGTGTAGAAAAATCTGTCATGTCTTGATTTTTCTTTTAGTAGTATTTGGATATATCTCTCTGATGGCATTTGAATATCTGCCAAGCAGCTTAACTATATCTGAATAACAGCAAAGTACACACTTTCATCTGGGAAAACTTTATTACTTTAAGTCTGTAAAGATGCTTGATTTAAGTCAGAACACTTTAAAGCTTGCTAATATACTTCACAACTTCACACAGTCCTTACAGACTGTGATTTTGAACTACAATGAAATTGCTAAGATTTCTGTTGTGCTAGCTAATGAAAACAGCACCCTGCTGTAACTAGATTTCAGTTGTAATGAACTGAGTCTTAGGCAAATCAACATACTTACTTGATACTATAGAGAATACAAAAACTTTTCATTAAAATTACTTGGAAAAAACAACCTTATTACATGCATTCAGAAAACCTAAATTCCTATCTTGTAACTGACAAAAATATCATCTGCATGAATCCTGTTGATCAAAGATGACAGTGTTATTTTTGTAGAAATGCACATCTGTATTATTGACAAATGTCTCTGCTGCACTAGCAGAGATCTCTTCCAGAGGGAACTGGGGAGATGCAGGTCCAGCTCTGCTGGGAGAAAAGGGCCTGAGAGGTGGGCCAGGCTGTTACCAACAGAGAGCAGCGGAAAGACAATATTTGTACATGTAAATGTAGTAAATGTAGAAATGTAGTAAATTCCTGTGTTGTTGAAGTTTTCTGTTGCTGTTTTCGGCTAGGTGCCTATTGTGCTCCTGTCTCATGCCCAATGCAGTGGATTATTTTCCATTCTGAGCTTCATTTTTTTTCTCTTTTGCTAATCATACTTCTTTTTCTTTTTATGTGTATATTGTTCATAAATGTTTTCTGTATGTATGCTGACATTTTAATATGAACAGCTGTATTACTTGAATGAGTATTAAGTTTCCATATTTCAAAGATAACATTTTGATAAAATGTTATCAAACACTTCAAAGATTCAAATGTTATCAAAATGCGATAAAATGTGTCTTTATGTCTGAAGTGTATGGGAAAAGAGACTTTATTGCAAGTCTGACATTTAATAAAGCAGTGTTTATATATGTTATTAATATATATTTATTATATATATTATCAATGAAGAAAAATTTATGGATTTGATTATTTTTATATACTTGATATCATTCAGAAGTCTGTTACTCTCTGTAATCTGATAGATTAACAGGGAAAGTTGCAGTAGATGATCTCCAGAGGTCACTTTAAACAGGAAACATTCTGTGAATCTGTGTGATTCTCTGAAAACATAGAAATTCTTTTCCATGTTTATTTTTTGGCAGTGTTTGGTAGACCTCGTTAATTTGTGAATAGTTTTTGAGACTGATCTGATTCATGTTTTCAGTGCTGAGTCAGCATGATATCTCTCTGCACCTACAGAGAAGAATAACAATAGAATTGTAGGAATTATAACTACAGAGAGAAACCTACGATAAAGAATTGCTGTGGACTAGCTAAACTCAGGTGAGAGAGTTAGTGCAAACTCAGCCTGTGGGTGATCAAGAAGATTTGGAATCCATCTTACTTGATGTAGTTTATTTGACACAAAACTACTTGTTTGGGAGTTCCAGGTAGTTGGCTGGCTGCCTTCTGCAACTGCATGCAAACAACTGGGAGTGATGGCCTGGTGATACTGGCATCCGTAAGGCCAAAACTGTTACAGAAAATCCTAAGTGTTCTGATATTTAAGACTGAGAAGGTAGACCAAAGAGAAGAAATCAGTCCATGACAATCATACTTTCTTCTAGTGGATCCCTCCCCAACTTATGCTCAGCCTCTTCCTTTCTCTGCACTATGCTCAGACATATCCACAAAGACCATTCTCCATTCATAAGATTAACCTTGTCTTGTTCCTCCCTCTGCCACCCACCAGTAGAGTTGATACTAGAAATCGCTCTTCAGTCAAGCTCAGAAGCCTGTGAATAAGAGCTCTTAGCAAAGCGCTTGGAACTAATACTAGGACCTACAAAGAGCAGTTCTGCATGAAACATTCTTTACCAACCACAGGCTAAAGCTTTCTTAAATTCAAAATTTTATCTTTAACACTTCAGACAACTATATGCCACTAATTTGTGTTTTTAGTTTATCTTCCTTCACTTCTTGCCAATGATATAAAATTGTAAAATAACTGGTTCCTGTTTCTTTTCCTGTTTTTGATTTCATCAAAAGTCCAAGACTTCCCTTTTACCCTTTTTTCACTTCCTGATTATGGAAACATCCAATCACACACTCTAAAATAATTGTCCTTATATATATTCTGCATGTAGCTTGATATTGTGTGTATTCTAATTAGTATATTTGGTTTGGTGCCTAGACACATCTAGAAAAGGAGATTTTATCATGAAATCTTTGTTATTAATCATTTTATATCTTAGCAAAAAATATTGAAGGCAGATTTTATACAATGACATAGAAATCAAATTTTGTGCTTTATTTCCATGGAGTTGATGTTTACAGCAAGAACATGGGGTGATTTTTCAGTGAGCCCCTTCCAAACAATGAGCTCAACATTTGTGCAAGTAAATGGTATATAAGTTTCTTTTTCTTCTTCAAAAAAGGTTGAAATGTTTCACTTTGGGCTTAGTTAGTTTTATATTTTCAGAAATTCATTATATCTTTAATAAAATTATCTATTTTATTAATATTTAAGATTATTCTTTTTTCCTTTCTTATTGAATAAATACTGACTAAACCAGGAGGTGCAATATTTGATTTCCCACGAATTAATGATAACATTTAGATCACTTTTTACAGCACCACCAGGGAACAATTCAAGTCACAGGAGCAAGGACAGCAAAAGACAGCAAAGAAGTATGCATTAATCTAAAATGAATCCTAGCGAAGTCGATGGTAGTATCTCCACAACTACAGTGGCTTTGAATCTGGCCCTAAGGGCAGCTTTATAAAATAATGTAAGTGCCAGCATTTTTGCAAATCCCACTTGGTACCTATCTGCATGTTTAGATAGCTGAACAGCAGTGAATTTCTGCACTATCAGACATCTTTTTATCTCACACAAGGTCACATGTGTCTGCTACAGCCAGCTGTTCAACCTTGGTGGAGCTGTTGGGCATTATCACTTTGGCTAAAGTCATTAGGAGGAGTCATTAAACTGTTCTCTGAAAGTTAGTAAGTAAATGCTACAGTCCAAACCTCAATCACTGATTCACACAAGAAAGACGAAAGCAGATGAGAAATTTCAAAATTGTCAGGAGCAGATGCTTGGCTGAGTACAGGACAAGGCAGGTGGGTGTCCCTGCTTGAATATGTGTGTGATGGGCAGAACCAGAGGTGAGCACTGCCAAATGGCTCTCAGGAGGAGCCCCAAAAGCCAGCAAGGCTTCAGCAAGCAGCGCCAAGGGATAAGTGCTCTTCCGTCTTTTTTCTTTTCTAGATAACTTCAGCGATCAGTTGTTATCTCCTTCAAGTTCTGATGTTCATTATACAGTTAATCTGTTTAATCACCAGACCTTTCCTGAGGAATTTTTTTTCAAGGTTGTTTAGTCATCTGGTTCTGTCTTTGGTGTGTTTCCACCATTCATACATGGATGGATGGGGGTCATGTAGGCGGCATCTATTCTATAATCTTCTGTGTACTCTGCCCCACTGCAGTTCCCAGACCTCGTGCTCTGTCCTACATTCTGGAAGTCAATCATCTTAGAAGCTCCATGGCTATATCTTGACTGCATAAAGGCGGGAAAGATTTGAATATGCTGTGCACACCTGGGTTCTCACTGGAAGGACACCCACAAACGGCAAACAAAAAAGCAGCAAAGGTTGAGAATGGTCAGGGAGAAAGGATGGTTACTAGTCCAGTAAATATTTAATCTTTAATTTCTCAGTGCCAAAGTGAGAAGCAGAAGCCATTAGGAACGGTTCAGAAAATCTTATAACCTTCCTGCATCTAGAGCTTCTATTAACATATTCATATGCAGAGGAGGGAACTAAACCCTAATGTCCACAACCTGACTCTCCTATTAGTTAAGCTTACTGGCTTTGAATGTTGAGCCTAAACCAATGAGTAAAGTTGGTTTAACTAACAGGTCTTCTTGAATGAATAAACCCTTGCTAAAATAGCTAGCTGTGATACTTTACATGAAAAATTTTAATTGTTTTTTAAATTTTTTTTTAGCTACCCATTTTTATTTTTCTTTATTTTAGGAAAAAGCTGTCCCACCAGGAGTCTTTATGACTTATTTCAAATCTGGAGTTGCTTACTACCATTTATGATCCACCACAGGAGGTATTTGCACAAAAAAACACTTTCTCCTTGCACTAGAATTGTATCTATCAAATGGGAAAAAAATGAGGTGGCTGGAAAAAAAAATATTGCCACTTTGCTCTATTCCTAAAATGCAGTCAAAATATCCGCAGTGAAGAAAAGCCAGAAGACTTAAAGTAAGACTGCTGAAATATTGAATCCTCAACAGCTTCAGAGAAGAGTCAGGCACTGAAAAGGTCTATCCAACCAAGGTGACATGTCTGGATGTCTTACATGCCCACATATTTGACATGCAGAAACTAAGATGCCAGTAATATATCTGAAGCTGAGAAGAGATTTATTTTGGATCACTTGCCTGAAAGTGCTGCTTACATCATGCCTATACCTAAGTGCCTAAGAACTTGCTCTTGGATTTCTCTCAGCATGCTGTTCTCTGAAATGCAAATACGGGTCCCCTGGTACTTTCAAAATGTTGAGCACAAAGATGTCTTTTAGGTAGTCTCTGAGCTTCATCTGCTTTAGGAGCAAGTCAGTAGGGTTGTGCGGGCACACAACAAGGTCACACCACTGCTGAATAATACCAGTGACATGCACACCAAAGCTTATGCGGTGTTTTCAAGTTATTGGCACCTGATGCTGCAAAAGGCACACTAGGGAGTGGGGCTATGCAATGACAAAAATCCCTGCTTCTGCAGTGGTTTCATGCTTTATCTTCTGAGTGGCTTACCAGAGTATTCATCTCTGACATGGACTTTCCCTCCCCAGTTTAGAGCTACCCTGTCTTTTCATGAGGCAAGTCAGGAAGTCCTGATTTGGCAGCCTGTGGGGCGGCTGGATTGCCCCGGGCAGATGGCAGTGAGACACAGCCAGCTGCTGCTGGCTCACTTCGACCCAGGCAGAGAGAAAGGCTAGCACATGCCTGCACCCATCTGGGTGCCTGCCTCCACGGGACTCTCAGCCTCCTCGTCTCCTTCCAAAACACTTGACCGGGACACCACCAACAGCATCATTTCAGTTTTCTCTAGGTGCACACAGTGATGCGAGGAACTTGAGAAAGTGGGGAGGGTAAGTAAGTGCCATCTGCAGCAGCATCACTAAAGTGAATTGGAAAAGCCTTCACCTTAATGGGCAATCAGCTGGGAATGACTTCTGCTGCTTAGTGTAGGGAAAGCTAGGACTGTACTTCCCTAAAGGAGTTCTCCAGGTAACTCAGTTGTAATGAAAAGGATTGTCTGTGTGCAGTTTACTTAATGGCTCAATTAGATAGGTTCATACTTAGATTGAATATTGATCTTCCGCTTTTCTGATATTTATGCAGATTTGTCACCTACACGTTTACTCAACTTTTCCGATGGGTTAAATGTACTGTATTTTTTGCCAAGCCTAGGATTTGGAGCGCAGATTGTATTCTTTCACCAGTGGACTCCTGCTAAATATGTATCTAGAACAAAATATGCAAAAAAAAATATTTTGCCTGTTAGTCCTGAGCTTCCTTTCTCTTTCTCCTTGACCTTTCATAGTATTTGCTTCCCAGATCTGACAGAATTTTACCATAAACATCTCAAAAGGTTAGAATTTTTGGAATTTTTTTTCTTTTCATAAGATGTTTTATATAAATACTATATCTATGTAATAAATATAATTTATATTTATATATACATTTTATATATACATAAAGATATTTCTGCTATCCTTACAGAGATTTATACTTTTTGAAATGCCTCTCAATTTCTCAGACAGTTTTAGGAAAAGGCTATAATTTATATTCCAGAAAGAACAAAATAAAGTTAAATTTAAATTCTCTTCCTGCTGAACAAATAGTTATTGGATTTTTGATGTTTTTTATTAAAGACATGGGTTGCCATCCATTTCATATAATTTTATTAAATTATTAAGACTTTTTATAAATGCACTTCAGAATGGACCAACTCAAGGATGCAGCATGCATCTCAGTATTACAGGTACTTCTAACCACGGTATAAACAATTATCCCAGAGAAGCTTCATACTGTTGCTACTAGAGTAAGTAGCATGATGTTGAAGTCCCTTATGTATTTAGTTCTAGACGTTTGTGAGCTTTGTTAAGAGGCTTTAGAGGAAGTGCTGATGATATTTCTGAATAGTGTCCAGTGCAGCTTGCTGCTATACCATGGCTTTGGAAATGAAGGTGTCAGGGCATGCTGAAGATACTTCTCTGGAATGGAAACCTCATGTACTTTTTGCTTCAGCACAAACCTCTTTGCTTCAGTGCATGTGCAGCAGATAGATGCCATTCCTCAGATTAGGCACACTACATGCAGCTGAACAGAAATCATGACAGGAAACCACAAATACGTCTGTTTCCTGTCACAGGCTGCATCCACAGCTGCTTATGTACTTAGATACAGAGTATTTAAGGAAGTCTTGCTTTGAAAGCAAGTCTCACTTTGAAAGCAAGTCTTCTTGTTCATCCTTTTTGTGCTTTGGTTTGCATTGTGGAATGCTCTTGAAATATGCATGTTCTCCAGAAGCTCATCGATGGGACATTCAGGTTAAGGACCAAGGACTTCTCTAGAATAAACCTCCTTAAAATGCCTATGGAGTTAGGCAGTGAGTTGGACAGTAAGTCCTCGCTGTCAATTATTTTGCTCTGCAAATCTATTCCTGTTTAGACTACTTGCTGACATCAACAATTGGAATAATCAGTACAAGCAATGTTAAATACTGCCTATTAAATCGGCCCAAGATAATATTCATTGCCGTAATGCAATCATATTAACCTTTGGGGGGAAAAAAATAAAGAACTTACTTATATCCATGATATTTATAAAGTAGCTCACAATTTGGCCTGTAATACTTGTAAAATGTATGTAATAATAAACATAATTAAAGATGACCTCACATGTAAGTATTAGAATTATAAAATAGAGTTTGCATATTACTACCTTCATTAATGAGCCATTCATGCTGCTGTCTGGTTTTGCCTGAAAAACAAAAACAACAAATATAACTGCATCAAATACTACCCATTTTGCAATTTTTTTATGATCCTTGTGAATCCATAGGTCTTTTATTTTCTATTACAGAAAATCACCATGTATTGTAGATGTAGAAATGATCAGTTCCTTTGGTGTTTCACTGCAGCCTAAGTTTTATATGCTAAATGGAAGCAAATGATAGTTCTGTCACTCTGATACTAGTCTATAATCATATAAAAACAGTTTGATTGCATCTTTCAAGAAATTTACAAACTTTAACAAATACCTTTAGCCGTCAAGTGACAGGTCACTGCTATGCTACTCCTTTTTGGGAGCTTAACGGAATTAGAGAAATTAGGTTTCAATAGCAATCTACACAAAGTAGCCAAGGACCTTGCATCTTCCATTACTACATTAAAACAAAATGTCAGTAATAATTTTTATTTTATGTGGAGTTCATTCTGAGAAATTTATTTACAGAAGTTCTGCATCAATAAGAATTGTCAAAATCACACAACAATACTTTGGCTATAGGAAAGGGGGCTTTTGTCAGTCTCACTGTTTTGTCCATTAATTCTTTTTATATTGCAATGGCTTTCCTAGTGCACACTCTATTCTCCTCTGTATCAGAACTTTAACAAAATACAGCATATGTATTATGATTAATACACTTCATTTTAATTGATATGGAAATTCTTGACCTAAGTAGGCATTCACCAGCATGCTATAATGCTCAATTTATATGTATTTACATACAAATTATTGCTCATTTCCAAAACTTTTAATACTTGAATTCTTATCAGTCATTCTGTAACTGTTGTATGTGTGGTCTGACTTCAGACCTATCCCAGTAAACTGTTTTATGCTGCACAGTGAATAACTTAAGGAAAGAAATACCTTTCGAAGAATTCTCTCCTCCCTGGAGAAAGTTATCTTTACACTTTGAGGAAAAATAAATACTTAAAGTAGATATATACAAACACTTACAGATTTACAGTTACAGATTACAGTATCTAAATCTCATGCCATCTTTTTCTTCTTTATTGTCTTCAAAATGATTAAATCTTACATCATGTTTTCAAAGACCCATCTAAACATCATCCAAAACCTGTGTTGCCCTTAAAATCTCAGTGTTCTTAAGATCATCTTTATTAAAAAAATACATCTTACTAACTTTTGAAGCACGAGTAATATCACAAAAATTAACTTATAGAATGTTACCTTACAAAGGGACCAGTTTACTCCCTAGCCTGCTTCAATTTTGAGAAAAAAAAAACTGTATATGTAAAGATGACCAGCTGTGAGACTTTCAGGAACTTGCAGGGACAAAATAATTCTATTTCTTTTTATCTGTTCTCAGACCAAAGCATACCTGACATAGCAAAACATCTGATTACTGATGAGCTTCAGAAGACTTACATTCATTAACACAGATCAGTTTACACTCATATCAGTTAATAAGCTTTTTGGGAACAATCTGATTGAATTTGCATGCAAATTACATTAGTCAGGTTTTGAATGACACTGAACTCAATCTAAATGTGTTCAAATACAGGTTCTTCTCTATCAAATATATTGGATTTGGTCTATAGGTTTGCATTTCAAGAACTCTAGAGGTGTTAAATTTGAGCCACAACAGGCAGGAATCACACTTCAGCTGGGATTTACTGAAAATCTTGTGTGGCTTAAGGTTTTTAACTTGTGTTGGAATGCATTTTCTACATGTACCTACAACCATATAAGCAGCAATTCCCCTGTGGAATCAGTGTGCAAAGGAAAGTACTTCAAATTTTAATGGGACAAGAGGTACCAGAAAGATACACATTTTTAAAGAATCTCAGTGACTTAACACATCTTGATATATTTCACAATAAATAGGTAAAAACCCTCACTGAAGCATTTCTGGGTCATCTCTGGAAATATAACTTGCTCCTTAGGAAGAACAATGAGCTGAAAGCCTTTGACTCAGCACCTTCAGTGCACTTACTTGTAGGAAGGTGACTGATCACAGCCTTGGCCTTATCATGACCACTGATGCATCCTCAAACACTCCCAGCTGACTGCTGATAGGCATAGCATGATTTCAGAGATTTTTGTAGAAGGTTTCATTGAAAAAGGCTTTCTTCAGTACATTGATCTGGGTTACAATGTGGTAAGATAAGCTGTAAAGACTTTGGTTAGTTAAAAGGCAGACTGCCTCTCTTGGGTATCCTTAGTAAAATAATGATTTCACAACATGGGTAGTCTGCCAACACTTTCATACTGCAGAGAGCAATAAAGTCAATTTTTCAAGGCCTGCAAACCATGTGAAAAATAAAACTACTTGTGCTGCTCTTCAGAGCTCTAGGTATCATTTCATATTTTGGTCTTTACTGGTATGAGCAAGTTCAAAACAGTGTCTGCATCAGGATGCCTGGTAGATCTACTGCTCCTGTCTGCCAAAGTGTTTGCTTGGACAGTAGTACACAAAATGCCCTCTGCATATGACATATGCAGTGTCCAACTGGGTAATCACTAAAATTGATTTCTCCTGGGAGAGACGAGCTCTCTTTGGCAGAGGCCAAAATCAGCAGAGCTCACAGGTAACACTGTGCAACATTACAGGTTGATTAGGAAGTGACTGATGTATTTTACACATGGTAATGTCTTCTGTCACTTTGCTGCTCTGAAGACTTTTTTATTTACTTTTTTCCCCATGCAAACCTCGCCTACATGTTTCTGACAATGATATGAAGATATGAGATGTGAAGGGGAACTGGAGAACTTGCAGTTCACACAAATTTCTGCTTTTAGGAGTGTTTACTGCTTATATGCGAGATATTTGTATATTAATGCTGAGTGATCTGGGGACACTCTCTAAGTCTCTCTTTTCTTTAATCATCTGTGCAATTCAGATAAAAAGGATTGCTTTGTAAATCATTTTGCATCTGTAAAATGCTTTGAGATAGCAAGATGAAAGGCACAGAGACCCTCATCTTGCCAGAGGGTCCTTTCAGGATCTTTAATCGTGTTCAGTCAATATTCAAGCTACTATTGTTACTATTGAGATCGCGTTACTAAACATTTCAGATCAACTTTCATTCACTCAGACACCAGTACAGGCTGAGGACTGACCTTCTGGAGAGCAGCCCCACAGGGAGAGACCTCGGCGTCACGGTAGACAGCACGCTGACCATGAAGCAGCAGTGTGCCCTGGTGACTAAGAAGGCCAATGGGATCCTGGGGTGCATTAAGAAGAGTGTCTCCAGCAGGTCGAGGGAGGTGATCGTCCCCCTATACATAGCCCTGGTAAGGCCACATCTGGAGACTGTGTCCAGTTCTGGGCTCTACAGTGCAATAGGGATGTGGAGCTGCTGGAGAGAGTCCAGCACAGGGCTATGAGGATGGTCGGGGGCCTGGAACATCTGCCTTATGAAGAAAGGCTGAGAGAGCTGGGCCTATTCAGCCTGGAGAAGAGAAGGCTGAAGCGAGATCTATTCACTGTCTATAAATACCTCAAGGGAGGCAGTGAGGAGGAGGGGGGCAGCCTTTTTTCACTGGTGGACAGCGATAGGGCCAGAGGAATTGGCCACAAACTGAAGGACCAGAAGTTCCACAGGATCTTAAGGGAAAACTTCTTGACTGTGAGGGTGACAGAGCACTGGAACAGGTTGCCAAGAGAGGTTGTGGAGTTTCCTTCTCTGGAGATCTTCAAAACCTGCTTGGATGCAGCCCTGTGCCACATGCTCTGAGTGTTCCTGTGTGTGCAGGGGAGTTGGACTAGATGAACTCTAAAGGTCCCTTCCAACCTTAAGGATTCTATGATCTTGCCCCTCTCACACTGGTTACATTCAATGATGAGGATAATTTTCCTACTTTTTGACCCCTTGTAGACCTTGGTATTTAAATGTTTCAGCTATGGTCCTATCTGGTTCTCCGCCTCTTGCAGAACTAGTGCAGAAGTTGGTTAACCAGATGCTTAGATACAACAAATGCATGTAAATACCCTATATAAATACTCTATGTACGCCCTGGGCTAATGTAACATACATATTTGTGCAAAAAATTAATACAGATGATAGTTAACTGTAGAAGAGAGCTCTTGGTGGAATACAATCTTAGACTTGCTTTCTCATATTCTCTGCTATCTGTGCTTTCATTACCTGTCTTCTTAATCCTTTAATGAAGCAGCCCACCTACAAGACCAAAGCCCCTGCAGTGCCCTTGATACTCTCTTTCCTTATCTTTAATGCAAATCAGCTTCAACTGTAAAGATGTATTTTGTATAGCAAGGCAGATTCATCTTACCCTGACTTGTTGAGATGTGAAACTAAGCTGAATCGTCTAGAAAGATCCATCTAGAATTTTGCCCTAGGAATGGCTTGTATAACGATAAGATAGCTGAAGTCATGCAAAGTGGCAAAACTTTAGTCACCTTAGCTGACTTTATGTTTTGTTTTTTTTTTGTTTCCTTTCTGATTAGAAGTTGGGACTAAGCAAATATACTGGGTTGGAGTAAACCATTCTTTTTCCCCTCCTTAATTTTCTGGCTTCTTTCTCTACTTAGGATCTGCTGCATATCCTATGAATTGTGAATTTGGCCTTACATTTATGACTGTATCTTAACAGAGTAGGATAGAATCTCAAAGGTTCAGACTGTCTTCTCTGAAATCTTGAGAATAAGTTGTCTCACATATGAGCAGCAAACTCCCCAAGTTTTCAAAAAAAAAAAAATCAAATCCTCAGTGGCTTGGGCAGAGTTCCAAGACAATTCAAATTCAAATTCAGAATTTCTTTAAGGCCCTGAATACTTTTCCAGAGTGCAGATTCTCTGTTTTTTTTTAATGAAAACTAATAAAACTAATATATGCTTCTCTTCTACTCACTCCTAGGTTCAATATTGACTCCTCAGGCTCATGACAAGTAGCTTAAGCATCTCCATTCTTTCAGTCTCATTGAAGCTTTGACCCTCCTGACTCTGCAGGTAGGTAACACATCATGATCACAGCAATAGTAGGAACAACTCTTTCTTTCATTAAAAATAAAAT
>JAUBOD010000966.1:1109107-1145251 GCA_032353885.1 Nothura maculosa
GAACTGGTGAAATGAATGTGAGGCAGTGATGATCAAAGGTATAGGCAAAGGATTCATTTTAAAAGTTCAAGTTTTAGGTTTACTGACTCTACTCCTAACTGGAAATTAAACTCGTAGGATGGCCATACAGGAAATAGTAAAGATTGGTTAGCTTTTGCATCCTACTTTCTATTGAACCCTATAAATTATGGGAACATTCAGCCAACCTCCATTACATAATTACATATTCTCTACTGCAGTAAATGTTACAAGACATATAAATTTCCTTTAATACTTTTGCCTACTCTTTAGAAACTAAGTAAAGGAGAATTATTCTTGTTTCTAAGGGTGATGCAGCATTAATTATTCTCCATACAGAAGTATGGGTTTTCTTTTCCCCCCATTTCCCTTTTCAAGCTTTTTATTGGTTGGGGGAACATTTTTCACCTCTAGAGTGCAGTGTTTCCCTGAAAATGTAATTGTGGTGATGATCAACAGCATGGGTCACTCTCTCATTCTATGCAAAAACTATTGTTTTTTAAAGACAGCACTTTAAAAAAAACTGTTGTATTCCCTGAAATAAGATATCCTTTATAATGATCTTGCTAAATTGGCAAAAAATACTCCAAAGTTCATATGTCCATTGCTGTAGCAATCTAATTACAGCAATGCTTTCTTGAAAGCACATCTATGTCTTTCTTTCAAAGTAAATTAGTACTATATTTAGCATGTGAATAGTCAGTGAAACTAATCATATGCTTTAAATTGAGCAAATTATTAAGTTCATTTGCAAATCATGGTAATACCTAATGTCTATTTTGCTACCATTCCTTACTTACTGGTAGTAAATAGCTGGTAATCACTACCGGGATAATATACTTTAAAAAAAAATCTATTATTTGTTAAAAATAATAAAAAAGCTAAAAATTTTGAAACAGATTAACGTTTCCTAAGAGGAAGTTTTGTTGTTCGGTTTTTGATTTCACTTTATTTTCATGTATTTGCTGTTTTATCTGGAATGCTAGCAGATCACCCCCATAGATTTCTCAGAAGTGTTATGCTGAAGTTATTCCTTTTTTTTTTAGCTGGAGAGGGAAAAGTTTCTCACTTTCCACACTATACGAAGTGTGTGGTTCAAATATGCAACCTAAAACTCCTGTGAGCAATCCCCTAGGAATAAGTAGTAGCAAAGGGAACGAGTAAATACAAGCAAGCAAATGAAAGAAAAACATAATTGACCTTCATCCTTGCCATGAATTCAACACCCACGTAAGCTGTCATGATGTAATTTGGTAAGAATTTTGCTCTCACCAGATCTGTACTTTTGCCCCTTGCAATTGCATGCATGACTTTACTGCTTAAGAAAGTTAGACACAGAGAATATCATCAACCACATTCACCAAGATCAACCACTTTGTATTTGGCAGCCCTCCAACCTCAACAGAATGGGACTACATTTGTCCCTGGTGTAACAAGTAGTGGTTCACCTTCTCTACTTGCAGAGAGTAGATTGCGCTCCAGTTATAGTCAGTGGTGAAAAAAATCATACTACCACCCAGGATTCAACTGACCTATTTTAGACACCTACTTTCATCCTAGGGACAATAACACTGGGAGGTGCATACTTCCCTTTAGGGTGTAAGGAAACCATGGGTGACTTTCTCAGATTTAGATGATTGATGTTTTTACACAAGAAGATTAAGAAGAAATAACTACAGCTTTATCTCTGTTTGTTTCCTTGAGAAATGGTTTGACTTACTATGTATGGCAGCCCCAAAATAGGAAAAATTCTTTTGCGTACTGTATTTCTCTTTCAGCTTCTCTCAAAACTGTCTGAGCCATAAATGGCAACTCACACACTCTCACTCAAAGCCTTACTGCAACAAGGTCTTGTAGAGGTAATAAATGTGATGAGTTCAGCAGAATGCCACTCACTAATATTATTCTGAATGGGTAATAGAAACAGAGAAAGTACGTAAGAAAAACCCAGACTTTCTGTTAAGAAATGGACACAGGTGTATCTGTGTGTGATACTTTCAAGTCTTTGTTGCTAGTACTTTTTGACATCGTTATGTTTTCGAATCCACTCTGATGTTATTGTTAGAGAGCTAGGAACCAAGCAAGAACTGTATTAGCAGGTGATAGATATGCCAGAAATTTTCTGTAGGCAGAAGGACAATCTGGCAGATATGCAGCAGAAAATCCAATGGGACAGCTGAGAAGAGATTAGAAGGCCTGAGTAAGAAAGGGAATAAAACAATCAGAAGTATTCAATCAAACATAAAGTTGTTTGGTTTGGTTGTTTATTTTATTTTGCACTAAAAGGTACACATGTATGCACATGAACATATATTCAAACAGTGATAAAACTGGATAGCATTGTTATGGCTTATTAGATTGAAAATTATGGCTTTTGATATCCTGAGGAAGGTATACTATGACTACTAGAATAAACTCAGAATTCACTTTTTCCAGATGGGACCATAAGAGTTAAAGGAAGTGCTTTTACTTCCTTTAATTAAGTGGAAATCCATGCAATAATCATAATTATAATAATCAAAAATATCTTGCAATAATTGTACAGAGAAAGGATGAATATAAAAATATGCTTTTCAAAACAAGTTCAAGAACTTGCACTGCATTGCATAATAATCAAATAATGTGACCAGATTGGAGTAAGATGACGCACTCTGTGCCCTACCTGGGAGTCATTTATTGTAGCCACAATAAGAATCACAGAATATGCAAGGTTCGAAGGGACATCTAGAGATCGTCTAGTCCAACCTTCCCACTCAAGCAGGCACACCTAGAGCATGTGGCACAAAGAAATTTACCTTAAGAAGTTAAATACCGGTTTCCATCATATTAATCTAATTTTCTGCAGCAGGAAATTCCTGGATGACACCATGGGGCAAATGTGCTAATTTTAACTGTAACTTCAATCAGGATGTGGAGCCTTTCAAGGATCTAAACAGCAGGCAGTCTGCTGGGGGGAGTAATTTCTTCCTACAGCTGGGTAGAGAAAATACAGGAATATGTTTAAGCATTTGCTTTTGTATTCTGTGAGTACAGAGAGCTCAACTCTTCTGAAATAGAACAACTCATTTCCTGTTTCTTTCAAGCATTCATTTTCTGCACTGTCAAAATCCCTCCTGAAACACACAGGAGAAAGTATATTGTTCTGTGAGCTATTGTAAGCATTAAAATATGGAATAGGGAAAGAAACAGTGAAGCAAATATCCATTGCTTCATCTGTCTTATTCATAATGTTCCTGTCATGCTGGCATCTTTAACAACATCCATATTCAGACCGTGTAGATTTCTGATCATTCACTTATCCGTACGATCAAGTTAATGCTAAGTAAACAGCTTTATGTGCTGAAGCATTTCGGGCCAGTCTTGCTCAAGAGCAGCTGCTCCTGTGGTTATTCACCATCTTGCAGTTATTTCATCACAGCAGCAGCTTCTGAATCCCCCACAGAATGCTTCAGTTGAGGAGCATAGCAGCAACACCAATTGCAGAGAGTCCTCCATTGCAAAAAGAGGGCTGAAATTTGGAAACATTTCTGGATATCAGCAATGTGGAGCCTCCCTCTCAGTGTGGGCAATACTTACAGCATGATGTGGTTTGAATCTCCATCGCACAGGGAGAATCATACCAATCCCCATACAACCCAGAGGGCTACATAAAAGCCCCTCTCTTTACATTAAACCTATGAAACATCCTTTGTCAATGTTGAACAGTCTGCTGGTTTTCAGTGACAGCTTTGAGGGATACAAGCCCTCTAGCAGTAGCCAAGTGCCATGAGTGGGGTAAGGAGTAGGTACTTGTGGTTGCTTCTTTCACAGGAACACAAGGGCTTGGAGATGAAGGGCATCAGAGGGATATATGTGTCAAGTATCACTGCAAACTAAAGTTTAATGTCTTCAAATGAGCACAAAAGGCTTTCTTTATTCCTGTCCTTAGTGTAAATGAGTCACAGAAAATGAACGCAAAATCTCACTCTAATAATGAGTGTGATCTCACTCTACTTCCTGTGAATGCTGCAGTTGAAGCTCAAAGTTGTGCTCAAAGTTAAGATGTTGCAGAAAAGTTTAAAAGCATTTCCTTTTTTTTTCCACACAAAAAGAATTATCAATATAATTCTTTAGTGGAAGTATCATTATTTGTGAAGTCTCTACCCCTCCTGAAAATCCTTTCAGTAAAAGATCGGGTCTAAGGCATATAAAATTCTTTTCATGTAAGAGTTTTTCAATTAAGCTCTAATTTCAGTTCTGCATTTCATAGGAAAACACGTCCATTAACATCAGTGTGGCTTTGACTAGGGGCCTATACAGGAAGAGGATGTTTGGAGTGGAGGATCAGTCTCAGCTCCACTGATTTATCTGCACAAACTGTACTCCCTTCTACTCCAATAATACTGCACAGACTACGACCCAGGCTTATGCCCTAGACTTTGCACTTCCTCTTGAGCAGCTGATAACCAGAACTGTCAGATGACAACATGATCCTGTGTCCCTAGCATATTCAGCGATCTACGTGGAAAATGCAGGAACAGACAAAAGTGCTGTTATCTTGGTATAACCTGTTTCATCGAGTAGCGTCATTGGTCAGTTGACAGACCCCAGGAGAAATTATCAGACACACTTAATATTTACTTAAAGGAGAATTAAATACCCTCTAAATACCTTCAAAACTTCCATAATCTGCATCTAGGTGACTTAGTCTCTACTAAAGGCAGGACTCCTTTCACCTAATATTAGCAGTTTAAAAGTTAAGTGTTTGCTGCCTGGTAGACTCTTTATTCCAGCCATAGTCAATGGGAGAAAGGTGACAGGGAGAGGAAACTCCAGGAAGTGATTCATTCCCCTTATCCTAAACATCTCTGCTTGGATGAGATGAATCACAGATGCCTTTGTACTGATCCTGACTGCAGCTGCATACTGACTTTAGGTAGGAAGACTCTTGCCCCCATGACCTCTTCAATCAGGGCAATCAGGGAACAATAGTAGAGTTTAGAGGCACGTACATTCCTGCCCTTTATTTTTGCAAATGAGACCAAGGTTTCCCAGACAAGTCATTTAAAAAAAAAAACTTTACCTCACCTATTTAGCAGGACAGATGCCAGATTTCCTGAGAACTCAGTAGAAAAACAGAATCATGAAAGCACAGAGATGGAAGACATCATCAAAACCAATGAGTTAACCAGCCCACTGCAACCAAGTATGTCCAGAGGACACCAGACAGAGATGTTTGCCCAGCCTGTTATTTAAAAAACAAAAACAAAAACAAAATTATACCCCAATGTCTTCAACTGATCTTTTTCAACTCTCTAACAACTTAGAAAATCTTTAGCCTTTATCTAATTTCCTGATATATATCCCTTGCTGTCGTGCAAGTTGATTTTTTTTCTGTCTTTCTCCTGATAGATAAGGAGAGTGGCTGATCAGAACCATCTTTATGCACACAGGAAAATAAAAGTAGTGACATCTTCCTCCATAGCCTTCTCTCCTTTGGCATACGCAAACTCAGCTTATTTAGCCTGCCTCTAAAGATTGTATTTTCTGTGATAACATTTGGTTTTGAAACTCTCCCCTGTTGGTTATCTTTCTTTGCACATTACACCCATCCACAGCAGTGCAGCTGAGGTTGCTGAAGTTGTTCTGGTGTAGAAAGGGTGTAAGATATCATGTATTACAAAAGTCAGTCATACTGAAACTGTTCTCTGTGCCTTTTTGTCCCAGTATTACAGTGTCAATTTCTCATCCCTCTCAACGTTGTCATATCCCAGCTCAGGTTCATGTTTCTTCTCCCTAATTGTACTTCTTTGAGCTTCTCTATGGTTATCTCAGACTGTATCCCCAGTTCTTTATAATCATTTGCAAATCTGGTCTTCTCCAGATTTTTTCAGAGCCTTCCCTCCGATGTGATCTGTGCATGTGGTGAGCACAAATGTTACTGTGTCCTCCAAGATGATTTAAAACAAAAAATCTTAAAAAGTCTCTGAGTTTGACAGAGAACTAACTGCTGATTCTTTTTTTTGTTCTTGTTGTTGTGGTGAATACATTTTCTATGAGCTTCTCACTCTGGCCTGTTTCTCCAGTTTGCATATGGAACTATCACAGTTCTCAGAGGCCCTAGTATTGCCAGGAAACTTTATACCTATTGTTTTCCCCATATCCAAAAATAAGAAATTACCTTGGCTTGAATTCCAGCTGACAGATTTTTATCATCACATTATCTTCTTGGTATTTCATTTTTTTTTTTTCTGAGGTTTGAAGCTAGACTCTCAGGTCTATAATTGTGTATTTTTCCACTGTTTAAAAATGGATACCATCTTTGACCTTTCCTGCTCTCCTGTCTTTACCTTCTTTGAAGAACTCCCTGTGCATAAGAGATTGCTTTGATTTGCCCCATAGATTTTTTAAGTCAAATTTCATCAGAATGAGTCAGCTTGAATACATTTATCTTACCCACACTGTTTAACCTGATCCTCACTTAGCTTGAACTTCAGTCCTGTTTTCATTAGTCTAAACTAATGAGATTTAGTCCTTCTCACACTTCACCTTTTGGGAAGACTAAAACTGAAAGATGCCTCAGCCTATCCTACTCGATCTGCTATACACTTTCTTTCCTTACTGGTCTGTGATATTCCTTTTACATGTCCTTCATAGAAAATATTAGAGGAATATGAGGGTGAAATTATTAAATATAAAATGAAAACATATGCATCCCGTTGCAGCTTTTTTTCCTAACTAGTTGATTTTTATTATGCTTTATAGTAAAAACAGCAGTATCAGAATAAACAATCCAAGACCAATGAGTAGAAAGATTAAAAGCATTTCTTCAAAATTCAGTTCATGTAAATCACAGATAATAACCCAGTCCACCTATTTTCATGGACTGTTTTATTCCATGGATCCCAAAAGGCATACTACATTTCCTCTTTTAGATTAAATTTTCTTGGAGCAGAGGACCAAGCTTCAGCCTTTCATATTTTCTCAGAAATGGCTGTTCCATAAGTGCTGGTATTTAATGCTGTCATGCTCCACACATAGGTGGATGGGCCTCTACTCTTCAACTAAGTGACGGTGGTGACAGGCAATGAGAGCAATGACTTTCCAAGAAAAACAAACAAAAAAAATCCCACAAACATCTGAGAAATAGGAGATCTTGTGGTTTAAAATCAAGGTCTTTCTTGTCTCTTGCATTCATGTCTGTGCAACATTTCCATCCCACTAGCACAGCGATGGTGCAGGGGGAGGGGGCTGCACTTTAGGCTTCAAGTGATCTCCTGAGAAGTAAGAAGAAGGATTTCACCCCTCAGGGCCTGAAAAGACCTTTTTACCCACAACTCCCTCCATCCCTGTAGACCACAGTGTAGAGAAGGAGCAGCTGTGCAGGCTCCTCCTTGGCTCCACAGATGGCTGGCGGAACTGCTTGACAGGGAGGGAGGTGCTCAGCATCCCCCAGGCACCAGCAGAACAGCTCAGGGAGCGGGGCCACCTGCGGGAAATACTGCTTTTCCCTTTGCATCAACAGATGGAAACAGTGATCATGAGCAGACGGCGTCTTCCCCAGAGGACTTCTCTCGTCACACATCACGGAGTGCAGGAGAAGTGTGGCAGAGCATTAGGGTACATGTAATTTTCTGCTGCTCTCAGGCCATACATAAATGTTCATTGAAGCACTGCCTGTGATGGTCAACCAAATTATGGCAGCCTGGATTTAATTCATCTAATGCTGATAATTTATTTGCAAAATCTCAGAGGAGTATTGATATTAAGCAATTACAACAGTGGTATAATACATTAGTTGAAAAGAGGCAGATTTATATAAATTATTATCCTAAATTCCCATTTGTACTAAGTCATTTTACTGAGTTTCTTTTGAATTCTTCCCACTATATCAAAAATTGCTGAGAGCAATTTTTTTTTGTCATAACAGTATTAACTCATTCTCCAAAGCAGGCTACCGGTCTCACTTTATACTTAATTATTTCTCCATTACCAGCATCTCCCTTACCTTTTACTTTCTTTACATGTTAATTGAAAACATATAGTAGCTTTCTCTCCTAAATACAGTCCTAAATACAGATTTAGCTGGAAGTGCCAACAGCTATCTTAGATTCCTCCTATCTCAGCTAATTTCAGGCCCCCTCAGCACTCCTAATACTTTGGCAGATATGACAGAATGAGCAAAAGATTTACCTAGTTTGTCACTGAACTACAGAACAAAGGTGAATGCTTAATGGAGTACTGAATTAGATATCATTGATAGCATATCCTCGCATGCGCAAGGAAAATAATGAATGCTATTAAGGTTTTCAATTCAAGGTGAGTTACTATGAAAGGTGGGTGCAGATGGGCAAGTATCCAGATTAATGAGCATAAGTGGCTCTTTATGCAGGCTGACTTCTGATATTTCATTGATTTCAAAAGGGGCTTTGGATGACAAAAAAAAGATTCATACAGTTGATGGCTGAAATAAAAAGCAATCACATATGTGAATTCTTTGTGTGTGGCTATTTCAAGATATAAAAAGAAGAGGGCTATTTAAACTACTGAGGTCCAAAAAATTACCCAAAACATTTCATAATGGATTGGATAGTTCATTTTGAGAAGTGCATTCACCTATGCACTAATACAATTCATGTGCAACTCCATGTAGCCTTCTATCAGCAAAAGTGTAGCCTTTGCAAATACCCCATTGCACAGTCTATATTTCATGGTATTTTTCTCTTCTCTCTCTAGTGCTTTTTCTTTATTAGTGGTTACTAATGATAATGCATTAAAAGCATGACTTTAAGGGAAAAAAAAACCTAAATATCTTTAGTATCTTCAGTACTTTAGTATCTTCAAAGTTGTTGAAATGACCCTCAGGGAGAAGGAGAAGAAGAAGAAGGGGAAGGAGGAGAGGTGAAGCAACATGAGAATGCTGAAGCCTGATTTGCACCACAGATCTGCAATAAAAAAAAATGTTTTCTTTTTCCACCTCAGTCAGGAGCTCTGCTCTATCACACTCCCAAAAGGGAAAGAAGGGAAAGAAAACACTGGACTGTATTAATAGAACAAAAGAAAATAATCCTGACAATATTAGCATGCCATATAAAAACAAAGAGTAATTTGTTCTCACCTGGGATCACTGTCTCAGCATTCAATGACAATAGTACCATTTTGACTAGATAAATAAGTGCTGGGTGATGTCATAGATGTGACTGAACTGTGGTCCCTGTGTTTCATTCCATTCTCTGCCTAGCAAATATGCAGAAACAGTCTTGGAAGTCCTGAAATAAGTCCATCTGAAAGGAAACTGATAGAACCTGGATTGGTTACTTTCAAAAGAGGATAAGAAGAGGGATCCTGGCAGAGATTTAGAAAAGGAAATGAATGACATATAGTGGGAAGAACAATTGGAAGTACCTGTTTACCATTCATAATCATGTAAGACTCTTGTAAAACAAGAGGATCTCCAGTGAGATTTGGAATTCTGAACATTCACGATTGTGGTAAAATGATCTCCCTTAGTTACTAAAAATAGACTTTGGATGACATTGCCACAAGGTATTCAAGAGAAGAGCTTAATGACTCAGAAAAAAAAAAAAAGGTTACAAAGATAGTGTACAGGTGTATTAATCTGTTCTCTTGAGGGAATATAAAATCTCATGCTTCTTCCAGAGGATAGTGGAGCATCCACATCAATCATGGATGCAAATGGCAATAATAATCTTTCTATTTGATATTTGCAATTCTCTCATGTTGAACACTTACTGTACTTGAATCTGAATATTCATCTCCACATTTTTTTCTGCTCTTTTTGATCAATGGCAGTTTTTTGTCTCATTATCTCAGTTCCCCTATGAAAGATCTTTTTCTCAGGAGCTTTTTTAAACATAAGGTAGTTACTGATTCTATTTTATCCTCTACTAACTCTCTTAGTCTAGTGTTAGGATCTCAATATTTTCCAGTAGTAATGCTAAATCATCATAGTATATTTTATGTGCATATTTTAATACTCTAATTATAATTCAGCTAGTGAGCTTTTATATACCTACAATTTAAAAAAAATCATGAAACACTATCTACTCACCAGCCCACTTACCCAACAGTTGACTGTGATGAGACAGCGTATGCTTCTAACAGCTCTGTTTCTTCACACCTTGTAGATTAACTTACTATCACTTTGTCATAATAGTTTGCTTCTTAACTGTCGTGCATTTGCAGTATTCCAGCTCAACGGCTGTCAGCCTGCAAACTATGGATCATCAGAAGCTGAGGAAGGTTGTGAAAAATTACAAGAAATTTTAGTCAGTAAATTTCAATTAATGAAACAAGAGTTTTGTTTTCCCCTGGAAAATTTGTAGGTATTCCCAGAAGATTAAAACGCATCTACTAATACTGATGCAAATAAATCCTTTTCTTCTGGGACAATACATACTGGAAGTTTCATTGATTTGATCCAATACAGTTTCCTTCAAGAAAATAAAAGACTGCACTTTCTATTTAAATAAAACAGGGAAAAAAGTAAATTGTTTTGGAAGCAGCTTGTCATGGCTCTTTTGATTGACAGAAACCATATCTTTCAAAATTCTGGAGGGCAAAAAGAGCAGGATGTCACATTCAGGTGTTATTTTACTTTCTAAATGTATCTCTACTGGATTCTGTGAAAATTAATAACAGTAGATTTGAAGAAACTTCACTACTATGTGTAAAGCATAAATTTGTCCAAGGAGGAAAATTCTGCACCAGAGTGAATGCTCTTGGGACAGGAATGTGGGAGGGTTGAGCATACGCAGAGCTGCTCCTTTGTCATGCACCTGGCAGCACACACTGTCTCAATCAGTGCTTAGGAGGGACAGAATGCTAAAGGTGGAGAAATTTTTATAGGAAAACTATTTGGGCTAAAGAGCCTGAATTTGTCCTTTTAAATAAGTCTGTCTGAATTAGCCATCCTTCCAAACAGGTATGATTCTGCATTACCCTCCTACTTTGCATTCATTTCAGTGGTGTGCAAATGATGCAGTAACCATCGCTACATGGGCAGAATATTCTCCAATAAGACAAAATGATCTTCTTTTATTCTCCTTTTGGCTGAGAAACATAATTAAATCCCTGGAGTTCATATGATATGATGGAGTATGATATTAGCATGTGTGCATGTGTCTGTGTCCATGTGCATGTGTGTATATGGATTACTGCCACCTCAGTATCTGGCTATGCTTTCAGAAAAATTGGTGAGGACAATCACATTTCAGGGGAGTTAGGCTTCCTACTGCATCTAAGCGTATATTAAGGGATTCTCAAGGGATTTGGTTTCAGGATCTTTTATGAACTTAGTGATGACCAGAGTATCCAGTCTTGAGTAACCTTGAAAAGCCCAAAGTCTTGAATAATTAGGCTATTTTTACAAGAGCATTAAAACTCTTGTAAAACTCTTGTAGTATTAAAAGTGTGTGACAGTACAAATTGCAGCCCAGTGGTGGCAGCAGTTCATTACTAGTGAACAAAACCCTGCTTGAATAGCCCAGACTCTTTCTTCACAGATTTATGGGGAGAGGCACTGAACTTTCACATTTAATTCAATGTATGTTGCTGCTAATCTTTCTCATCTCCTAATTCTGATTTTATCAAAAACACAGCTGTAAAATAGAACTCAAATTACATGTGTAGGGCACTAATGCGCAGAAGATAAAGAGGAGATGCATCTAAGTTAAGACATGTTCCATTTGGGAAGTTTGATATGACTCCTGTTTCACATGGATCCTGTTTACAGCACATTCTATACCTGAACTAATAATAAAATTTGAGTGCCACCCCATCAATATCTGATATTGAGATCAGATATGAGTATGTGATACTGATATTCTCACTAATATCAGTAGCAAAAAGCCCATTGACTGAAAAAGCGGGACCCGTATATGTTTATTCTCTGTGCTGCTATGTGATAGTTTGCATTGAAGTGCCAAGCAGCTGTGTGTGCAGCTCTGTATGGATATGAGCCTTCCTGTAGGAACACGTTTTGGCAGTCATCCCACTACATCAACACATATTAATGCTGGGATGTTGTTATTGTTGTTTTTCCTGTGCACGTGTGCCATGTCTTCCCACCAACATGCCAGGAAATGCTTTTGTTTTTGTCACACAAGAGCCAACCTGCACCTAGTGAGAGCAACTGACAGCGGATGGACAAGGTGGCACTTCCGCAAGCAGCACAACAGACCCTGCTACAACCAGAAACTCTAAGTCACTCGCAGAACTCCTCTTCCAATGAGGTAAAAGGAACTCAGCTCCATTTCTCTGCACCACTGTCTTTTCTTTCTTACTAGTAATAGTATCCTTGGGTGCATTTTTCTAAGCCTGACACTTTAAACATGAAAATCACCAGCTTTATGAATTTTAACCTCTAGCACTGGTCCAAACTGTGCAGAATAAGCTGAAAAACTCTGAGTAGTTGAAAAGATCACATATCTACTTGCCTGGCTTAACTGCGCTAGCAGTAGTAATAATCAAGGAAAGATTACTACAAGACTAGGGGACAATTTTAAGTGGGGAATGAGTATGGAGCTTTTTCAATCTACAGTTGAGAGCACATGGATTTGCTTCAGCCTGTGTCCTCCCAAGGGCTCAGGTGTATTTGTACTCAGATATTCATGGCCTTTTCAGTAGAAATGCTTCCTTGCTCTTGCACTTTAAAAACTGTTACTGCGCTTATTAAAACAAACAAACAAACAAATCACCTCAATAAAGTTCAAAAGACCATGTGTGTTTTACCTCAACAGCTCCACCAGCTCCTCAGTGAACTGGTGAAAGCTTGAATTATGGGTGGAGAGACAGGTTTCAAGCAGACCTCACTGTAATTTCTGAATCTGATCATGCAACAAGCTGTTTCTATTTTTTCTTGATAGAAATGAGACAATTAAATTAATAATATTTAATCTAAGTGAGGGATAGTGGAGGAAATACAGGTATAGACAGACACAGAGATGGAAACACACAGACAGGTAGCTAAACTCACACCTTAACTTTGAAAGTCTTACCTGCTAGGATCTTATACCAGAGAGAAGTTTGCAGTAGATATATGCATTTGAGAAGACAGAAACCAAAGGGATCTGGTGGCTGAATATGCTTAGGATACCCTTAAAGAAACTTCCTTAGATAAAGCTAGTGGCAGCTAGCGAGTGGCAAAATCCACCCAAGAAAATCAACACACGGTAGTAAATGAAGAGTGAGCTCCAAGTTCCCACGAGTTTAAAATTAGCTCTGACTGAGCTATATATGAAGAAGCACCCAACAGAGGTGTGTCTCAAAGGCAGTGAACTAAATAAATAAACTCTGAGGTAGAGTAACAGAGTGGGTTATGAAAATTATGGGTTTAGAATATCAGATTTTGGGATCAGGAACCCCACTCTGGGCTCAACATAATCCACAGGATCATCTGTGATTTGTTCTGCCACAGACTGGGGAGTACTGTGGACACAGTATGCAGGGGCCTTTGGAAGAGCTCACTGAGTAGCATTTCCACATCTCTATGTTCTCTCTCTGGAGCAAGAAAAATGAGTCCCCTCAGGGCTTAGCCCACATGATAGCCTAGGCAGTTTAATGACATTAGCCATTGTTTCCTTCATTGTGTTTATTTTGGCCATCCTTTTTTTTAATGGAGTTGTGATAAGAATAGCCTTCTTGTCTTTCATATATATGGATTTGTTTGTATATTGAATAAAGAGCCCATAGTATTTTACGTGTATATCTAACTTTATCTTTGCATTGAAAGAAACTCAAATTCAATAGTAACATAAAAACCCAGGCTCCCCATTTCTCTTTGTACTCTGTTGACACATGCCATATAGTTAGTTGTTTCACTCAGGAGAATGTTATCCTAGCATTGGATAATCAAGCGTTTACAACATAGAGTTGAGTTGCACTAGGAGTAGGGTGGTGATGCTTTTCTGATGCATTATGCAGATGCTGCTATTTATGTACTTTCAAAAATACTGATTTTATTCATGTAAGCTGCATAAAAATTAGAAGTTGCTACAAAAACCAGGAAGCGATGACAAATACTTGTTGAACTTTGGCACAGAAATGCCTTCTTCAGACAAGAGATGTGCTCAGCTATTGTTCTCAGTTCTCGCAAGTACTTTGTAAATTAACCAGGCACTATTCCTAGAGATGGCTTTTAAACTTAGTGCTTGCACATACATCTGGTAGCAGAGAACTCCAGCCAAAAAGAGTGGTTTGGACACTGTCAGGCCAAAGACTTTTGTAAAGCATTCCCTGTGTGAAAAGTGTAGGCAAATAACTAAAGGTTCAGAGCTCTGTGGGAATGCTGGAACATACCTCTCTTGCTTCCTCTATGTGTGAAAAAAAAATCAGAACATGATAGAGTAAATTCTTAGCTACCATCAAGAGGTGGAAGCCAGAGCTGACAGCTTCCCATCTTGTGTGTTTTATTATAGACTGCAGACACGCAGCCTTCGACTCAGAGGATCAAATACCATATTCCTGTTGCGTTGCAATAACTTCTGCCTGCACTAAAAGAAGGTTGCTCCTCGGAGGCAGGAAAGCCAGAGTCGGGCAGATCGGTGCAGGAGAGGAGCATCTGCTGCTCTGGGGCATTTCGCTTCCTGTTGGGCAATTTGAGCTTCCCAAAACAGTCTCCCCTCTCCCACCGCTCTACCTGCTTGAAGTGCTGACCTGTAGCAAAATTCCCTTTGTCAAGAGCAGTGAGAAAGGAAGTGTCATTATTTGCAAAGCCAATTAGCACCAGTCCTCATCCAGAGAGAAGGGGCATTTTGCAGGTGCTTCTCTGAAATCAAGCTGGTAGGGTGGAGAGTGAGGGGAGACTCTCCATTTAGGCACATTGCTCTGTGAATTAGTATTGTTTCTTCTTCTGTTAGATACTCTATGGTGGAAAGTAACACAAAACAAATGGTGTGCCCTAACAAACAATCCAGCGCCCAAATGCCTCAACAAACACCCTTGTACTGGTGCTGGCAGCTAGGTAGTGAATGAAGAAATTACAAAAAGTCATTGTCCCTGTGTTTACCTCCCAGCTCATGTTTCCTCTAACAATATGCTGAGCTAGAGAAAAGGAGTCTCCTCCAGGGGCATGTGAGAATAAGATTTCACACGTGAAACTGAAATCTGTAAAGCAATCTCTTGGCTCCTCTTCCTTTAATTTGTTTTCCATATGATGAAAAAAATCTACATACAGAGATTATTTTTTCTCTATCTAGTCATCTGACGTGCCAAGAATCCCTTCTTCCATTTTGAATATGGGAATTAATCTCTGCTGCTTTATCACATATGTATTTTGTATCCTGTTTGTTTGTGCTAATACTGTTCAGGTTTGTGCAATAAAAGCAGCCTCAAGTATGTAAAAATTAGAACAAGATTATACAGTTTGTGCTCCTGCTCAAATTTTAAAAGATTTAGTATACTCAAGACAAAGTCCACTGAAATCAATTTTAGATATAGACACTTTCACTGATCAAGCTCCCACTGAGCTGAGTTGTGGCAAATTTTCTACCATCCTGGCCTCCCAAGTTCATGAATGGAGATCATATGTACTCACCTGGAAAGTGATCTTTCTTACAAGGCTTCAAACATGGACATACAAAATTAGATATAAGAACTATGGTTTAGCAGATACTACATGTCCTACCCTGCAGATTTCTGGAATGCAAGAAAGGACTTGCAGCCTTTGTATAGTTCTTGCTCTTGATGCAGTTGCAAACTACATTGCAAGACTTCCAGCAAATGAGACCAGCAATGTGCTGAAGAGCATGCTCCTTTAACACAAGCTAAGCAGATGGCTAAGGGAAGACATGTCTAGAGGGGTACTAGCACTACATCCCTGAGTACTTACGATTTTTTTTTAATAATCATGATATAGGACAGCTGACAAAAGCCGACAAAGCACTAAAAGCCATTAAAAGCTCATCAATATCCAAAATAGGAATATCCAAAGCCAGCTATCTTTTACATAAGGTGGCCTAAGGAGCTTACACAGGATGTCAGCTTTGCAACATTCAAGTGCACTTCGGAGTTTATGTCTTTGGAGTCTTTCGATTTGGGGCAGTCTTGTAAGAACAAGAATATTACATTCTCCAAATAGCAAGAAAAAGAAGCAAACATAGAAGGACATACATAAATGTAATAAAAAAATGTCCTTAGAAAGGTATTTACTTTTACAGAAATTAGCTTACCTCCTTGCCACTGAAATATAAAACCCTTATTTGCTTCCATGAGATAATGTTATCTTCATATATGTAATAAAGTGCAAAGTTTTTCTATTTAAGATGAAACTGTGACTATCAGCATGAATTCATGAGAACAGGGATGTAGGAAAGTAGCAAAGAAGCAGAAGTGTAAAGCCTTTATTTGCCTTCGTCTCTCACCACTGTAATCAGTAGAACTTATCAGAGGGGCCTGGTTCACAGAAATCAGCCAAGCTCCTTTTTAAGTTCCAGGGATGCACTGATTTAAGGGAGTAAAACAAAAGGCCACTACAGAAGTGGAAGCGGACAAGCTGCTTCTGACAAACCAAACTGTAGCCCTGCTAACTGTGCTTGCTCAGAAACTCCAGTTCCAGGAGTTCCCGCACCACATGCAGGTTTGTTTTGGCACATGCCAAGGGATAGCAGGAGCCAGACAGGAAGAAAAACTCTAAAAAATACGTATATCAAATTTCTTATCACCTCTTGAGAGGTCAAAAAATCTTCTTTCCAAACTAAGAAGTCTGAGGCTACAGTATTATCAGGCCTGCTGATGAACTGATAACTAGATAAATTTCACAATTCATGGTTACAAGGTTCAATGCTCAAAAGTGTCAAAACAGTAAACTTCGTAATAAACTCATTTTAGCGACCATGTGCTAAATCATACGTTAGCAAAGTTAGCAGGTTGTCGATACTGAAGATCCCCCTAGAGTCCCCTTAATGCTATTATGTTGAAAATCTGTAAATATTCCCACATGATACAATATGAACCTTGTCATTTCTTTCCTAAGTGATTCCTTTGGCCTTCATGTCACATGGTTCCTGAGTCACAGCACAGCAATATACCCTGTTAATCTCAGTTTTGCAGCTGCTCATAGACTAAGGCAGAAAAATGGATGCCACAAACTCTGCCTTGGGAAGACTCTGCAGACTGGAAATCTCATCTCGCAATAGGAAGTTTACTGGGAATGACAAAGGGCCAAGATCTTCTCCTGCGAAATTATGGCTGGGGAAATATTATGAAAAATGGCTGGCCAAGGGGGAGGAGCCCAGCATGAAGTGAGACGCAGCATCCCTGGGGAACTGACGGAAATGTATTTACAGCCTTCCGCGCATCCAGCAAGGCCGCGCGTGAGTCACGGCTTTTAATTCGGCAGCAATCACGCTCACATGAGAAACATTGCTGCAGGGCAGGGAGCAAGGCGCAACGCACCCAGGAGCCGCTTTGACACGGATGGCCTGGCCGGGAGCGGTAGAAATTTAGCTGATTTCCACACGCCCAATCCCGGCTTTCACAAGGCCTGTCCCATCCTCTCACATCTCACGCCTCCTCGTCTCCCCCCTTCCTCCTCCTCCTCCTCCTGCGCTGCTAGACAAAGGCGCAGAGATTTGCCTGCCGTGTTGTCACTCTCCCACGCACGTGCACAGACACCCCCCACATCCCCCGCTCATTTTGCACGGGTAATTCGGTTTACTACCCGACACTGTATACACAGAAATGAGTCTCCCGCTCCATTCATCCCCTCCTGCCCCCCAACAATTGCCCATGCAGACAGATTATGCTATTTTGAGGCTCATTTGCTGTTTGGGGCCTGCTGTTTGAACTCCCCTGTGAGCCCCAAGGAAGCCTCGAGCTGGTGCCACCACTGTGGCCACCATGGACCGCAGTGGCCAGGCAGGGATGTGTCGCACAGCCCGGGCAGCCGGGCAGCGTCCGCCTGCAGCCTCTTCCTCCTGAGCCTGTGGGGGCACGAGGGACCGGACCCTACCCTTCCCTTCCCTTCCCTCTCTCCCTCCGTAGGGCAGGGCGGTGAGGAGGGTTATGGGGCTCCTTTCTCCTCTTTCTCCTCCGCAGCTCTCCCTGCTGCGGGTTTCCTCACTCCCCTCGCAGGGGCAGCCAGTGGGAGGCAGTTTGGGGCAGCCCTCGCGGATGAGCCCCCGGGGGGTCGCATTTTTCCTCCCTCCTTCCCTCCCGCCGGGAGCGGGGCGCCCACCCGTGCCCCTGCCCCCTGCGTTCCCCCCTCTCCGCCACCACCGCGGGGATCGGGCTGCGCCGCGGGGTGTCACGGTCACCCGTGGTCCCAGGGGGGGTGAGCGAGGGGGGCACCTCGGAGCTGGACCCCCTTCCCCCCCCGTCAGCGCGGACCCCCCGAAAGGCGCCGGTGTCGCCCGCATCCCGTTTGCAGGAGCGGAGCCGCCGTAGCGGGTGCGTGTGCGAGGAGAGAGGGGAGGGGAAGGAAGCAAGAAAAAAAAAAAAAAAAAAAGAAAAGAAAAAGGCGGAAAGCGGCAAAAAACGGTGACATCACCAGCATTTGCATAGGCGCGGGGATAAAACCGCCCCGCCAGCGAGCGCCCCTTTATACTCGCGTGCGGAGCGGAGCGGAGCGCAGCGGCTGCGGGGCTGAGCATCACCCGGCGAGGCGACACCGGTGGGTCCCGCCGCCCCCCGGCCCGGCCCCCCGCGCGCCGGGACCCCCGCGGTGGCGCCGCTGCCCTGGCCCGGCTGCGGCCCGAGCGGAGTGGGGCAGGGGCAGCGCAGGGGGCTGTTGTGGGGCGGGGGGGGCTATTGTCTCGCGGGGACTATTGTCTCAGGGCCACGCTGCTGCAGGGCGGTGGCGCTGCGCGTCGGGAGCGGCGAGCGGGCTTTGTTGTGCTCCGGGCTGCTGATTTTTGTATTTCTTATTTGCATGTAGATTTTTTTCCTCTTTTCTCCACTTTTTCTTTTTTCTTTTATTTTTTTTTCCCCGACGCTTTGAAACCCGGGGGCTTGCGCCCTGCTGTACCCCTCAGAGCAGCGTGCAAATGCTCGAGGCTGGCGGCGGGCGAGCAGGCGGCGGCTCTGATGCTGGATTAAATCGGCATTTCCCCCCCTTCCCTCCTCCTTTCCCTGCCCTTCGTCAGGCGCCGCGCGCGGGGATTGCGCAGTTTAATCCCGGCGTGCGCCGAGCCGGGGCTGCCGCGCTGGGAAGGGGGGAGCGGGGGGAGCGGAGCCCTCGCCGGGAGTAACGGGCCCCTCTCCCGCTGTGTGCGCAGAGTCCCCTGCCAACATGTCCGACAAACCCGACATGGCCGAGATCGAGAAATTCGACAAGTCGAAATTGAAGAAGACAGAGACGCAAGAGAAAAACCCGCTGCCTTCAAAAGAAAGTGAGTGCGGGCGGCGGCGGCGCGGGGCAGCGCCAGACAAAGAGCAGAGGGAGGGAGGAAAGGAGGGAGGGAGGCAACCACGGGGGGAGGGAGGGAGCCGCCTGCGGGGTCGCCACACCAAATCGCTAAAAAAAAAAAAAACCCACCCCGAAGCATTTTCTTTTTTAAATTAAAAATTTTATTTCAATTTCATAGATTGCAGTTTATACAAAACTGTAGTAATTATCTTGTAAATGCATTTCTCGGCTTCTTGATCTTTATTTCTCTTTTTTTTTTTTTCTCTCAGCAATTGAACAGGAGAAGCAAGCGGGTGAATCGTAATGAAATCTGCCCTTCCAAATTATGCACTGTACATTCCACAAGCATTGCCTTCTTATTTTACTTCTTTTAGCTGTTTAACTTTGTAAGATGCAAAGAGGTTGGATAAAGTTTAAAATGACTGTACTGCCCCTTTCACATCAAAAGAATAGAGAGAACTACTGACACTGAATGAAGGCGCTGCCTTTCCCTCTGCCTGTCTGGCTTTGGTCCTGGTGGCATGAAAGAGCTTGCATGTTGATGAAAGAAGAACCTGGGTGGGACTACAGTAAACTATAGTAACACACGAATAAATGCAAAGCTGTACCAAGGTCCTGCGAGCTGTAAAATGCAGTTAATCGAGTGCCATTTTTTTTTTGTTCAAATGATTTTAATTATTGGAATGCACAATTTTTTTAATATGCAAATAAAATGTTTTAAAACCTGGATGGTATTTATGTCCTCTGTTTGGAGACCTGGATGTGAAGCCTAAGTTACCGGTACGTGGGATGCTAGAAGCGCTCTGGAGATTATTTGGACATCAGTCATCATCATTTTTTGACACATGCTCAGACCAATAGTAATATATATTTGCATACCTCGAAGCTAGTTTTTAGACTATTTCAGTAAGAGTTGCATTGCTTATAATTTGTTGCCATGTGAGTATATATTTCACTTGAAATATTTATTCTTTTGAGATTTAAAACAGAAATTTGATAAAAAGACAAACATCTGGCTATGTTTGTTGGTCTGCCACACCCATAGCATAGCTCTTAGGGAGAATCCAACTATTGTTGCACAGACTCAGCCTCTGCTGTACATATCTATAGTTTCTTTAAGTAATATGCTACCTTATTGTAATAATTAAGGTCTGGCTTATTAATTAAGGCCATTGTTGAACACAGGCCTTGTAGCATTTTAAAGATAAACTGAGCAGCGTCCTCGGCAAATACTAAAATGTTACTAATGTGTTGGAACACCCCTTGTCCACTGAAAGATCCTAAAAATTGTATAAAAGAATAAAAAACCATAATTTATCTCCTATTTCAAAACTAAACATTCTGGGAAAAATACTAGTAGCTTGTAAAATTAGAAATGCTTGAATTAATTCTGTATATGAGTGGCAACACCCCGTGTTGCTGGCAGGCCTAGGACACTTCATTGATTTTTTTTTTTTATTTTTTTTTTAAATCTCTTAAATGACAATGAGTAAGAAGCTGAGGGTTTACTTTAGTAGTTATGATATTCCCCATTTTCTTAAAATGTTGAAGTGAATACTAAGCGTTCTGGAGTAAACAAATTGTTTTCAGAGAGGCTTTGTGGGAGCTCGTGAGCGTGTTTCTTCTGTGCCTTAGTTGTGTATTTAGATGTTGAGTCTGTATTCATTTGAACTAGTTGCTGTAGAGCAAATTATGTCTCTGGGCAAATCTTTTTTTTTTCTTTTTTTTTTTTTTTTTCTTTTTTCCTCCAAAGTTACTGGCCTTCACTTGAGGAGGTTGTGTAGCTTTGAGGCTTCATCCTTTCCATCTCTGCTTTTCAAGGATCACAGCAGCAAATCCTATCCTTGAGTTTAGACCATGGAGGAAAGAGCCCAGCTTGCTACCTGGACACTTGGTGGATGTCTAGGGCTTTAGAGAAGGAGCTAGCCAATGATACTGCATGGTCCTGGGTCAAGCCCACTGGGTCCCATGGCAGCAGTTGAAAGGATTCATGCCTGTGCCATTTTCATGCAATTCATACAAATATTTGGGAAGTCCTGGTGGTGTAAGGACCTCACAATAATTTAAGCTGTTAAGGAATAAAGTGAGCCTTTATGTAGTGTTGGTTCATGCTTTATAAGCTTTCATTTTATCCCCCATGTATAAAGGGGAAGGTAGAGGAAACTTTTAGCTGAGTTTTTGAAAAGTCAATTAAATGATCAACTCCCAGCTACTGATCTTAATCAGGTAACACAGGATGTAACATGACTAAATTCAAAAGTGTGCAGACTGAGCAGTATGTGCGTAAGGGAGTAGAATCATCTGGCTGCAGTGGATTCATCTCTGCAGAGAAAACCCAAACTGGTATATTTTTAAAAGAGGTAAAGATGTATATTTTTAAAAGATATATGTAACTTTGCACAAGTCAAAGAAAGTGTGTGCAGAAAGCAATGACATAGTAATAAGGCAGGAGGCCTTCATCTTATGAATCACAAATTCAACCTAGCCAGAAGACCAGGGCTGTGACTACCAGCTATGTGTCTGGTGTCCAAGGCACATGGGAAGAGATGATGAGGCTCAGCTCTCCAAATCTACACAACTGCATGGAAACTGAAGGCTCAGGTGAATTGACTGTAGTATTTGGGGGGGTTATCCACACTAGTTCTTCACCATGGTTGAAAAAAGAGACCAATATCTTAGGCTGTCAGCCTAGAAACTTTCACCCCAATAAAAGGGGAGATTAAAAAAAAAAAAGAAATATAGCCCTCAAAGCCTGGTTATAAGAAAGGGCTGTCTGAAACAACAAGGCATGTAGGGTTTTTGGTCTGACACCATATGTCAGCCCGGCAAGATGTGGGGCTTCATGTTGTGTGTGCGGCCTCCCCGCCCCCACAGAAGCGCTGCTCCCTCAAGACTCTGCATCCAGTCCTGAAGCAAATGGTTCTTTTCTCAATATTTAAAGAGATGATTTTCAGGCATCTCCCAAGATATCACTAACTAAGTGTATATATTGTGCAGAAAGCATATGCTAGCAGTATCCAAAATAGGTCATTGTGGTACTAAAATTAATTAAAGAAAAGCCAAAACTTTAATGAGAGCATTTTGGTCTTCTGGACTATTTTTGTGTAATGCTGAATGTGTGGTAAAACACCACTTCCCTTAGTAACCCTTTACTTCCCTTAGAAACGGTGTAGAAATGAACAGTTCCTATCTTGTATTGTAATCATATATGGCTGGCACGTACAGCCACCAAGCAAAATAAAATTTATTAATGGATACTAATCCAAGCATCCTGGAAAATAGGAGGAGCACACAGCACAGTGTTTAGCACAGCAGTTCCACAGGGCTGATATTAAAAAAAGATGTGAGGAAGCCAAAGAAGACGGAGCTGATGCCTGTTTGCTCCCATAATATTACTATGCAAAGCAACCTGTGATGGCCCCGGTGAGCTCTGTCGTGAGGTGGTCTGATGTGCCAGCTTTGTGTGTTTCCTATTCAAAGGCAAGGATACTGAATTGCAAATAAAAATGGGATTTTTTTACTTTGTACAAATGCAATTCCAGGCAATATCTTTCCATTATTCCATTATTTGTACACTGTCAGACAGATTTATTTGCTATTATCCCTGTGATATGATAATGTTTTAAAAGGGCTCTATATTTTTTTCACTATGCACCTGTTTTAAAACCCTGTGGCTTGTGCAAGAGCGAGCCACCCTCCACCTTTTTTTTGTTCTCTCTGATGTCAGTTAAGGTTAATGGTCCGATTTCCACTATGACTCTCACTCGATTTTAAAAATTTAAGACTCTTCTCTGCCACTACCTCCTCAGGAAAAAAAAATCAAATAGTGTGTGTTTTGGAAGCCATTTTATTTTGCCTTTCAGTTAATGAGCCTTCAGCATATTATGGAGCAGAAAAGGTAATCTTCCTTTCTCGTATCCTCAATTATGAGAGTAAAATATTCCTTTTTCTCCTTGTAATTGAAAGCTGAGGCTCTCAGGAGATTTTTCAGTCTTCCAGAGTTTTGGCTTTATAAAAACTGTCAGACATCATGAAATTCATGCAACATAATGAGAGCTGTCAATTGGGAGATTCTGCAGCCACTGCTCCATCACCTGTAGAGATAAAGAGGGTATTGGTGGCAAAACAGAGTCAAATTTATACCTTTAATTACAGACCACAATATATATAGAATAACAGAGTGATGCTGTAAAAAGTCTCCTTAAAAAAAGGACAAAAGAAAGAAAAGGAAAAAAAAAGAAAGAAAAGAAAGAAAAGAACAAAATGAAGATGACTCGTGGCATCATGTTTTCAGATGGATACCTAGTGAAAATTTTTCACTTGGCAGTATTTTGCAAATAAATAAATGGATTTACTGTAGTTTATATCTTCTTCCAGAATTTGAGTATTACTTACTATTCCCCGCACTTTCAACCAAAATATATTATTGGAAGCAAAACAAAACAAACAAATGAAAAAGCAGCATTACTGCCTTGACTAAAGGTTTTAATCATTTTATCTTTGACATGTGGTCCAGGGCTTGAAATTTGAGTGTGGAAACAGTCTCATGTGACTCTATAGACCTACCACATTCCAGGAAGAGATGTTTGCAGAGTGACCCATGTTTGCACAATATGCATTTATATTGAGCACACTTACAAATTGACCAGAGAAGTTTTGAAAATGAAAAAAAAAGGAAATGAGAAGAGAAATGCATTTGCATGTTCTATAGTATTTGCAATGAATAATTCAGTTATATCTTCAGGTGACTTGAAGCTGCAGCAGCAACATTCAGTTCTTGAAAATAAGAGAGATGAACACGCTGGAATCTGTATATCTATAGATTTCAGTAGACTGAAAGGATGAAATCCAGCTGCTCAGATGGTTCGAATCTTACCTAACCCACTTTATGAATTTTCCTATGTATTTATGTTTGATTTCCTGTAGCAGTGCTTCCTTTTCATATGACACACAGCCATATATTATATTGCATATTTTATGTAGGTATCATATTTTAAAATGCTCTCAAATTGAGAATTGAACATCACCTTCAAGTTTGGGTTTCATCTTTAAGCACCTCCATCTGTACAACTAGATTTTGAGCCATGTGAATTTTTTTGAGTTAAACAAGAACTTGAAAATCACTGTCTAGATTATTTTTTCATGTATCTCGGTTCACCTCACCTGCACTATGTCATCTAGCCTCTCTAAGAAAGTTGAGTCAACACAAAGTTCTCCTCCTTGCTGCCTGCCAAATGAGGCATGACACTGACCGAGTGCATAGTAGTAATAGCAGGCAGTACAATATAAGTGAAAAGTAAAGCATGGCATTTCTAATGGAAATCAGAACTTCATGGCAAACAACTCATAGCACTTGCTTACTGTTTCAGAGGTTCCTAATTTGGTATCGGACAACACCAGGGATGAAAACTATTTTTAGATCAAGTTTAGAGATTTTTATGATCCTCTTTGATACTATACAGTTAGAATTTTGGAAACTAAGGTGTCAGCCAAGTAGAAGAAAGAAAGAAATCTTCTCTAAGTCATTTCCATGATGGCATGAGTGTAATTTTACCACTTACTTACAAAGGATATGGTCATAAGAAATTCTAGACAATAAAAAGTACATAGTAGTTTAGACCCTGGTATCCAAAAAAGTTAGATGAGATAATACCTTTTGGGGGCCTTGACATGATTTCATCGTCATAAAACCAGTGATATGAAGAGCTGTATAATTAAGAAACTGCTCATGCCAGGATGGAGCTGACTTGCAGTCACAGACTCAGTAAAGCCAGAGGTCTGAGTGGTGACTGCCTTAACTGAGCACAGCTGAGTTGTAAATGAAGCAGCAACTAGGCTGCCTAGGGTAGCATCTCACTCTTTCAGCTATATTTTGCCTTGAAAAAGTGCAACTGCCTCTTTCCTTGTTCTTCAGATGACTGATTCTGCCAAACTTCCTTCATGTATGCATGCATGCAACACTGAAGTAACTCAATGTGATCTCACCACTCAGATTATCACTAAATTTCACCTTTGGTTTCTCGGGTTGACGTAGGAGATTGATCTTGCATCAAAGAAAACATCTAGAGCAGAGGTTATGTGAGAGAAAAGCCTGAAAAAAAGTTCATTAATTATTGCATCTCGCTTTTAAAGTATGACAAAATCAACCAGTGATGAGAAAAAGGAAGAACTTTCAGAATAACATCTTTGAATAGAAAAGTGGATAAGGTCCTAGCATCTTTATTTATAAAAGAAGAAAGCATATTCATGCAGTTTTACATCATTCAGACTTCCAGCAGTTTCACTTGCATCATTTGGTATTCTTGTGAAAAAGAGCTGTTTAGGCTGGTCCACAGTGTCACCTGGCAGTGTGCACTTGTGACAATATCAAAGCTCCCCAGGGGTAAGCCTGAGACAGTCCCCAAGCCAGCTGATGCTTCTTTTATGTTAACCTTGCCTTTCAGCTTTCTTGTCACATCATTTCATGGCACGATGATTCTGCAAGCTGCTGCTAAAAAAATAAGCCAGTTCTGGTCCATCTCGGGCCTAGTGCCTACTTTGTGCTGCTTGTGCATGCTCAGGTTCCTGTGCGCCTGCCATTCCCGCTCCAGTGCCCTACAGCCTGCTCCTTGTGCTCTGTCCTTTGGGAATACCCAAACCTTGGGCAATACTGCACTTTTGCTGGCCTGCTTAGAGGGGAGAGCAGCAGGTGGCATTGGTATCACTTGAGCGCTCTGGGTTCAGAAGAAACAAGGACAATTTTTCACATCATTTCCTTAAAACAACAACAAGAATGGAAACACCTCTTGTTTTAGAAAGCAGAGTGGACTAGTCAGTCGAATTGAAAGCAGCAGCAGCAAAAATAAAAGACTTTTCCTTGTTATTTGTGCTTGTCAGGTTCTGTCTTTTCATGGAACCTTTTTTAAAAATCTCCTGGAAAATACATTTCTTGTTATGTGTATTGGCAAGGCAGCCTTTTTCAAGGGAAATGGTAGTCAATGAAGCTCTCAGTAGTGAAGTTTCAGCTATACCTATACAATGATTGATTTATGTAGGGATACATACTTGTCATAGTATGTCAATCTTGAAGAGACTTAAGTCATAACCTTACCAACCCAGGTTGTTGTGCTGGGTTTAGAGCTGCTTTCCATTTTATGATTAGGGCAAACCAACTCCATACGTAGATCCTAATTATTATATTAAGAACCTAATTATTAGATTAAGGATATCTCAATGTATATCACGGTTTTTCTTGACAGTGAGCTTGTACCTACAGATAGTTTCATCCCTAGATTGTGACAGAGGCTAGTAGGTCCCATGAAAGGCTCTTCATAAAGGAATGTCAAAATGATTTCCTTGAGAAAGGAGCTTAATACAAGCATACCTTAGGAGCAGCAAACAAGGCATTATAAAAAATGAAGTGAGAATTAAAGGCGTCAGTGATTTTAGTCCCATCTTATTGCTTCAGTAGAAATTAGGAGCAAGGAATCTCTGCAAGAGAAGGCTGAATTGTATCCCACTGCTCTGACATGTTAGGACAAGGTAGATGGATCCCAGACAGTCTCATATGCAAAGCTCGTGACTGTAAAAGCAGCTGATTCTTGCTTGGATCATGCAGAGAACAGCGCGCTCAGGAAGAACTTCATGTTTCCTTTTTTTTTTTTGAGCAACTTTAATTGCTACTCTGTGAGACACAGTAAAAATCTGTCTTCTGCTTTTCTCTTGCCAATATTACATGGAGGGGGGAAAGGGGAGAAAAATTGAAACTGTTATAGATGACAACCACCTCGCAACATGAGGTGTTGTTGTGGTGCCGGGAGGCATACAGGTCAAAAATCGTTCCAGGAGAGATGCACCTTTTGCATGGGTCACTAGTATGTGCATAGCCACATACGGCTGCTTCAGTGCTTGTTAAAATCATCTCTGCTGTATGTGGGAGGTGTGGGTTATACTGAGAAATGACAAAGTAGCTCTCAAAGTCCTTGCTGCATTTTAAAGGTTAAAACTAGGAACAGTCTGGCATTCTCTGAAAGGTCTTTAGATGGAACAGAACTGTTTAATCACATGTATCATAGCATGAGAATAGTCTCCTCTATATCCTTTTTAGTTGTGATATGATAGGCACAGAAGTTTGTTTTCAGCAAGGGCCACACTGTAGCTATGCACAGAGTTTGGCTATGCTCTCTGAGACCAGAAGAATAACATTAAGTTTTCTGAGGACATGAACAGTTTCAGACAATCTGCAGTTCGGAGGCCCAAACGACCCTTAGATGCAAATTTAGGAATAACACAAACTGAGCAGCTGGATACTCATGGTTTCCTGTGAAATTTCCTTTCTTGCTGGAGGCCCTGTGAAATGAGCTTGCATAGTTTCCTTAACTTCCATGAGCTTTCTAAATGTTCATGGCAACACAAATCTGATCATTTGAGGGTCTAATTAAGACCAATAATGTAAATTTAGTTCCTGGCAACTCCCTCCAGTTTGGGAAATATCTATTAGCTCTGACAGGACCTCCCAGACAGGTCTCTGAGAGACCAAGAACTTCTCAGAATGAATGGAAGTATCCCCATCTTTGCATGATATATGAAGTGTAATTACATATTACAAGTTCTTCTTGCTCTCTCCTTTTATGCTTTCTTACTTTTCACCGTCTTCTTCCTAATCTGAAACCTGTTTCCTTCCACGTGCTTATTTCCCTCCCTCTGGATAGGTGCCCCAGCAGTATCACTGTTGCATGCTCAGAAACCTCCGTCTTCTCTTTAGTCCTCACTCCTCATATCCAAATTGTGTGCATACCACCTCTGCCAACAGCTACTCCTTACTTCATGTTATATTTCTGACTCCATTATACAGTCAAATAGTCTGTCAGATTGCTTGGTGTCTCCAAATCTCTCACTTGTAGCAGGAGTCTGCTGCCAATTTTTTTGAAAGGGGACTCCATCAAAAGTCTTCTGCCTAAGATATCTATGCATATGAAATGCTCTGCAAAGCATCACTCTTTCCTTTCCTTTCTTTATTGAGTGAGCAAGACTGGTTTCTAGCAGCTGACCTGGCAGCTGAAGCAGTGGCATGTCAGCAAACTGGAAGGACTAGGCACTGTGCAGGCTGACCATTAGGAAGAAAGGGCTCTTATCTAACCTTTATGCAATCCTTCTTGTTTGTCCCAGCTTCACCTCAGTGGTTTTTAGTTTATTTATTTATTTATTTATTTATACATTTCTTTATTTCTGGTGGCAAATCCCTAGACTTCTCTTCTTTCAGCGCTGCTAGCCAGCAATAGCAAGGTTAAAAATGCAGTCAGTTACCAGTGGCAACATTTGAGTATTGTAAATCCTGCCCACACATCTTCAGATCTACTGACATTTGAAACATCTAGGCTTTTCTGCTAGCTATATCAGTGCAATTAAGTTTTAGTATAGCCTTTTCATTTTTTTCCCCTACATGTCATCCTCCCAGGGGTGCTCAGAGAGGTGGATATGTGGGATACATATATGAAAGGAAGGAGAAAAGAAGGAGGTTGAAGCTATGGAGAAAGAAAGGATGCCATTGCCAATTTTTCCCTAGGGCTTCTGAAGCAGCAATCTCACTTATTGAAGGTTGCAGTCTAATAGCAGATTATTGATTCCTTTAGATTATTTCAGTAGTTTGCCTATGTGCTGCAGATCTGGCTGCAGTGAAATCAATTACATTTTATATCAATATTGAAGGCTTATCTTGCAGCAGAGATATAGAGAGTCTACATGTCCTTCTTGTTATTTGTACAACAAGATCATGCATAGTACGCAGTGGGACTGGTGTGAACATTAAGGCAAAAACCTAGGAAATCTTAGTGCAGAGTCCAGTGGAAAGCTGCCACTACAGTGGCAGGAGACAGCCTTCCTGCCAGTCAGGATTTGACCCAATGCAGAACTGGTCTGCATAACTCTAAGACTTCATGTTAGCTCAGCCTTGGACAGGGGACCAAACAGAGCTGCAGACTTTCAGGAAAGGGACACTGTGACCTGAACCAAATATAGCAAAGGAAGTTGCAAACTCTTGCTGGAGCTTGGCTATTAACGATTTACTTCTGCAGCACCCTGTGCAGGAGGGAGTGGAGGAAGGGTCATGACTGACCCTGGCAACTGATCTCCAAACTGGAATAGCTGGTCATTACTCTTAGGTATTGAGGGCCCAGGGATAGCAAGGAGGAGACTATCTATCTGGAGCATTGGCCCTCTTGGGATGAAGAATCCTGCCCATCATCCTTCACAGAGAGCTATGCACAAAGACACACGTTACAAGAAAGAAAAAAAAGAACAAAATCAATTGCTCTCTAAGGCCCACAGCTGTTTTAAAATGCTCTTTTACTGATTTTTTATCGAAACAATATAGCTTACATCAATGCTACGTTATAGGCAACTTATTCACACAGGTCTTCAGGCATAGTATCTTTCTAAGATGCCATCAGTGTTAAGAGAAAATGAGCCATCGGAAAGAATAAACTAAATCTTACAAAATTATTATGAGGAAGTCACTTATAGTTTGCATTCTTGTGCACTGCTGTATGCAGGAATATTTATAGGAAACACATGCTCCAAACTGAGCAAAGGTGGTAGTGGGACTAATTACATGAGTAAATGCCACACTAGTGAATAAAGATTTGCAGGATTAAATATCCAGTTTGCTGTACATCAAATCAGTGTCTATGGTCTGCTCTTTGCAAATGTGAATTATTTATAATTCTATGCTGAGTTTCAGCCACATATACTGAATTCTTTCCACAGAGTAAATGAAGACTGAGGAATTATCCTCTGCCCAAAATATCTTCACATTAGTGGGTTACTTATAGATCGCTTCTTTCAAATGCAGTGTATAGATTTTTAATCTGGTAATGGACTATCTATCTGAGCCTTCAGCTACAGTTCTTGTAACTTCAGACAGTTTTTCCTTTTGGCAGTCACAGAGCTCTTACAAATTCAGTGCAATTTTCATGTAGTTACCTGCTTACATGGAAGGGACATATCATAGGCAGAAGTTTCTTCCTCACATACAAAACATTTCCAGTGAGGTAGACACACATACTGAAACCCTTTGGAGCCTGTGCCCATGGCAATACCTTTCTGATGAAGAAATATCTCCAACACAATTCTGAAGTATCTCCTCTATTAGAGTGTATGTAATGCTTCTTAAGGTAAATGATACACATACAAGATGAAAACTGTTTATCTGCATGTACCATTCTTGGTGCTGCTTTTAAGAATTACCATGTCTTTGATCAGAACAAATGAGTTTCTCTTGTTAAACAAGGTTTATTTTAGCAAGCAAGGAGATGTTCAGTCAGCTGCTGTAGATACCTCTGTTGACTATAAAGGGAAAGTCCTTGCTAATTTTGGTCTTTTTAATTACATGGAAGTTAGATCACTGAACACATCTAAAGCAGAAGATGTGGACACCCTTATAACAAAAACCTGTTATTACAGTCTATGATTGATGGGACATATTTTGAACAATCAGGCGAGGGAACTGGGGATGGATGGAACCATGAATGGAACCTAATGGAACAGTGCAAAACTTTACTCACCATGAATCTTGGCAGGTCATAAACTGTGTGGTATTATTGGGTTTGTCTAAGAAAAGGAAAGGACAGATATTGACAGCCTTTTTACACCCAGCAGGGAGGGGATGTTCCTCTTTTGGTAGCAGTTGCTGCCTGAATCTCATACTCATCCCTATGACACATGGATGACGAGGCTGCCCCATAGGGAGCACCAGCCCTTCCTTTTATCATCCTCCAATTGCCAATATAGTCACCAAAATAAGCCAGTAACCTGAGGCTGCATTATCATTTTGGAAATCCTTTCTCTGGAACATGCTCTCCCCTTTTAGAAAGAGTTCGGAGGGAAAATTTTCTTAGTGATATTGTGACTGTCCAACAATGTTTCTACTACTGATTTAGGGAGCAGGAGAGAGGGGCACAGGGTAAAAAGGCATGGCAGTGTCAGACCTGTGCACATTAGGCAGATCAGAGATCTCAGAGGGATCTATAAGTGGCTCAGAGTGACATACTCTGAAAAAGTGACACACTTTTTTGTGGTTTTGTTTCTTTTCAGAGCTGTAGATATTGGCCTCTCTTCTCCTCCCTCACATAGGTCATTATATCTATGAGTTCTACTGTGATGATACCTTGAGGGAAAACTACTATAATCTTTGCACAGAATAAATATTTCATTTGGAGCTCAGTGTTGGTCTGGAGCTTGGAAAACTTATGAATTGGTCACTCAGACACATAAAGAGTCATGTTTTAGTTCCTCTAGGTCCTATTATGTTCATTTTTTGCCTTTCAGCCATTCATATCCAAGCATATTTAAATTATCCCTTAAGGTAATTACAATATGTCATGAGAAAAAAAACAAACCATACACACACACACACACACACACACACACTTATAATTCAGTCAGTAGTTTGGTTGACCAGAATATATATAATTTACCACCTACAGAAAACAAGACTGAATATATGAGGATTAAATGAAGTTCAAATAGGCAAGGTTTTTATTATCCTCATCTTCTTAATGCTTTTTTCAGTTATAACCAGTGATTTTGCTACACAGTAGGAAGCCATATCTAAGCAGCAAAATAATAGACTGGAAATGAATAACTGCCTTTTTCCCATGTATCATAAGCGTCTCCAATTTCACTTCTCTCTTATCACCTACCCTTTACTGGATATTTTGGTTAATTTACTTTAATGGTGCACATTTGGCCATGTTTTAGAAGAGCAATGGAGCACAGGAGTGGTATGGTGCTGTGATATATGCTCTTGATATTATGTCAACAGGTATCAATATTAGCTAGAATTTTCATCATTCAGGAAATGAAATTTAGGACAGAGCAATAGCTCGTTGTTTTCTCTTACAAAAAATGAAATGTACTGGTGATGATTATAGCAGCTACTTATTGAGTTCAGAGTGAAAGTGTAACATCTTTGTCCACTTTAGGAAAAGTTCTCCTGGTGAAAGTTATATATATATAAATTTATAACAGGTAGAACTTCCCAGTGAAATGGACCAAATACGCAGGGTAGTGATTGTCACTAACTTCTTTGTGTCTTACTTTTCTCCCACCATGTTAAAAGAACATTAAAATTTGTGCACGGTTTATCTGCCACATAAAAAAAACTAATTGATAATGATCAAGCGATTATATTGCTTTTTTCAGGCTCTTGTGCAATTATTTTAGTACAGATATTTAATAATATGTATGTGAGGTGACTGATACATTTAGCAGTGCACTTATTTAAGCCTCACAGTGTATTAGTTAAAAAGCTCAAAGTATAGACTTTCATAGTTATACAAAGAATACATAGGGCAAGGGATTCCTTGTATAACCTATTTATCACTTGCCTAGCCCTACAGCTTTTAGGACAATAGATTTTATTCCTGGATTTTATTTTTGAATTTATTTCTGTGTGTTCAGGTTTTAAAAAGTGTTTCATGCCTTAGTTCTCTGTGTTGCTCCGGATTGTAATGGCCAAACCTTGCACTTGTGTGAAAGGTGACGACTCACCTTTCATCAAGAAAATGATCCCAGTTGTCCATGCAAAAAAAGTACAAGGGACTGCAATGCATACCTTGTAATTAAAAAGTGTTCTTAGAGTGTTATCAATATAAACAACTGGTATTTCTTTCTTAACAAATTAAAATGTTTTGAATTATGTTGCCACTTCTCTTGTTTAGACTGCAAACTGCACTGAGGGCCTGTGCTGTTTTTTATGTTATGTTTACATAGACAGGCTCTTGGAAAACAGCTTATTTGCACAAGGAGGGGCAGATCTGCAAAAGCATCCAGTTCATTCGGACAAATATACATTTTGAAACCGTGTCTTTCCTGAGAAGCCCTAGTTATTCTGTAAAGGTAGTCTGTAAATAACTGAATATCTACAAACTGGGTTCAGCAAGGACCCTGTGGAGTCCACAACACTGTTCCAGTTTCAGATGAGATCTGTACATCTCTCTGTGGAAAGGGTAATAAAGATTAGCTCACCTATTCCAGTAGATAATTCAGTATAGGCTTAAATATTGTATACATTTTTTTTCTATTCATATCAGCATCTCAGTTCATTTCTTTATTAGTGGGCACTCCCAGATCTCTTCCTCTTTCTCCCATTGTCCACAGTTTCCCAAAATTCCCAGTTACCCTCATTATTTGTGTTATCTCAGACTATTGCAGTTTCTGTAATGCTTTGAGTATGTGTGATTTTTTTATCTGAACATTCCCTATCAGTTTATCAGTTTTGTTCTCATTAGCTGCACTTATAGATAGATATCTACATAGTTAGAAATCTCTCTTTTATTTTTTCTTTTTAACTAGTTAGTGATGTTGGATATTTTGCTTTTCATTTGATAAGGCACAAAGAGCAGTTTAGTTTTATGAATCATTAGCCATGGGGTTTTCATAATGCTTAGAGTTAGCATAATGGGAATAATTTGTCTATTTACTAGTTTAATGAAGCAGTAGAAGGAAATGCAGCCCAAGGCCTTTGAGCAAGGAGATCTCTCCAAAACAGGAACTGATTTTTGTGCTTGGTATCTTAGACCAAGGCATTTTTCACTTGGAATCAAAGTGGAAAATGCACTTAATGAAAACAAGTACCAACGGATCGAAATCCATTGAGTGGGATTTAGCAGCTCCACTTACTAGTTTTAGAGGTCTGCAAATGGATAAGAATTAAAAAGACGCTGCCTTATTTCAAAAGTCTTTGCCAGCAAGCCATGTTTTTAGCTAAGAAGCATTATGCAAGGAACACATAGAGACCATGAGCACACAGAATGGAAGGTGCCTGGCTCAACATCGTGTTCCTATATACTGCCTGCTGCATTCACTGTTAGGTCTACAGTCCTCCGAAAATGCAGCTGAGTAATTGGAGACTTCTGAAGCTCTCACCAAGGGGCTAATTCCAATTTCAGCAGCTCTTTGTTCTCTCTTGCTTAGTGACTTCACTGTTCTTCTCTATTTCAATGCCATGGGGCTCCACGCCATGGGGAAGGAGAAGAAGCAATGACAGGGAAGGAGTTTTGTTGACTCCAGAAACAAGCAGTTGGGTGCACTTTGTGCTTCTTCTGGCATGCTAGCCACACAATTTACGCCCTCTGAAAAGTGGTTTCTCTTTGACTCCTACTCCCAAATACTCAGTGAGACTTGCTGACACATAATATATGGCTGTTCAAATGGGAACTACAGGACCCAGGTGACTCAGGCTTGTCAGCTCCCTGTCAAGGGACAAAATGAGAGAGGCAAGCTACAGAAGGTAGAATTCAAAATTATGCTACACCCGGTAAATAGCAAGCTGAGCTTGCCATAAGGCAAGCAGATGGACACAGTGCCCTTTGATTCTCTTCAGCTACAAAAGTTTTTTTTCCTCAAGTCATGCATAGCAATGGTAGAATTATTTCTGGACCACCACCAAGACATCACTGATATAACAGTTGTATTTGTGGTATGACCACTGGCAAACACTCATGACAGGAACAGGTAGAAGTTTGTTTAGAATATTGCTTTTTATTTTTAGATTTTTTCACAGTTTAGTTTAAAATTTAAACTTTCCTAAAGTATATAGTAAGATAAAGCATGACTGTGTTTGAGTGCCTAACTTCAGATGCATTAAATGACCCTGAATTTAGTAAAGGATAAAAAAAATCTCTACCAAAGAAGTTAGCTATATGAGAAGTCACTGGGATGCTCCAAACACACTTCTTTTTCTTCTTTTTTCTTTTTTTTTTCTCTGCATTTTTTTCTTGGAACGCCTGGGTATATTTCACAGAATTTGCTTCCTGAGTTTGTGCACATTGCAAATGTTTACTACTCTTGCTGTGATGTTTCAGGACTAAGATGGTATGAAATTGGAAATGCTGATGTTACGATGATTGCATGATATTATTGTGAATTGATTGTATTGATATATAATGACTCTGTAGCATTATTAGAAAAGGCTCCCTGGGCGCATCCTGGATTTGGATGGTCTAAGGGCGAGACACCAAGTACTTAATATAGCTGAGGTCAGAGACCAGTGAGGCACTTGAGTATGGTGCTTGCCATACTCAGTGAACAAGGATGTTCAGTGACCATTCAGTGAACAAGGATGTCTATCTAGATGTCTAAATTACAAGGTCCTGTCTAAGGTTTTACATCCTTATAGGCAGATATCATTCCTCACAACCTACTGCACTGAGCTCCTTATGGGCTACTGCTTCCATCCTTACCTCCACTTGAACTTTATTATCTTAGAAATGACCTATGGAGTCAGTTACTTATCTGCTTGTACAGGCTCTTACGAAGGAGATTTTGCTCGAGAACAAGGTATTAGGAGATTCTAAGCTCTGTGGTGATTTTTATCCTTTGCTGGAATTTGATAAGCTGACTTCAGAAAATTGCCTGTCCTTTCAAGATCTCCAACAAATAAGAAAAAAAGCAACACTATGGAGAGGTTCTGCTACAATTTTCCAGGGTACTAGGTCAAGATTATAAAGCTCCTTTCCCCCCTTTTCCTGGTAGTCCCAGAATTTGGGCCATGTGCTCACCCTTTGACATGGCCATACATGAACAGCAACCCATTTAGACTTGGGCTCTTTCTGCCTCTAGAGACATAGGTGGAACATGAGCCATCTGTCTAATGCTAAATCAGAGACAACTCTGGGATCGTGCCCTTATGTGACTTTTTCTTTTATTTCCTTTAAATAAATAGATTAAGTATTCTTGATCTTGAAAGTTTGAAAACAATAGAGTGGCTGGAAACTCCAGATGGGAAAATATTTTGGGGCACT